>OY978525.1:36002965-36505465 GCA_963854835.1 Megamerina dolium
GCTACTATATTTTTCGCACCACATTGTGGTGCGTTAATTCAAAATTATTTGCTCTCTTCCGTTTCGTTTCAGCAGGAATGCGTGTAACCTGATGAATACCACGTAATTATAATTATATTTATGTACTCGTACGTACAAACTACTATAATTGTCCATATCAGACTTGGCCATACAGTTTGATGTTGTATTGTTTTTTTTTTTCAATTCTTTATTACCATTAGGTAAAATCTTAAGATTTGGAAATTTTTACTCAGCCGAACAAATATTTGTTATAAATATCATTCAGATCCAGGTCACAATTAGACTAGCCTACAACCGAAGATGTTGAAAAAGTCCTCAATATAGTAAATATAATAAATAATAAGAAATTGAAAGTATAAATAAGCGATGAGATGGCCATCACAATCAAATTCACGTCATCACAAAAATTTACTATATTTGAACATGGAACATTTCAACAAGATGGAAAAAAAGCTCACGACGAGTATATTCCAAAATAATAATTGATTTACATAGAAGAAAATTAAAAAAAAAACACACACACACATATATATATATATATATATATATATATATATATATATATATATATATATATACATATCTTGATATTATATATACTATTTGTACTTATGTGTTTGGATGGTTAAAAAACTTAAGTAATTAAATATATTCACAAATTACAAATTTTATAATGTGTTAAAAGTGTTTTTGATTGTTGTTTAGGCTGCTTTGTATGTATCTACGTAGATATAATACATCTATATTGATATATCCTACATTCTGTGTAAAAGTATTCGGAAATAATCATTTAAAATACGTACATACAATACCACCACTACTTTTTTATAAACTGGCAGCACTGTACTATGTTACAACCAGGTGGAACTTAAGGACAATATCTCACTTAGTCTGTTGGCATCAGCTGCTTTTATTATTCATTCCATTGGGTCCTTTTCGATTTAAATAACGGTGAAATAAGTTGAAGAAGAAGTTTCCTAAAATTTTGTGTTTCTAACGAAATTTCATGTAAAGAATCAGAGAAGACGTAGAGCGCTGACACATGTAGTTCATGTATTCTTGAAATCCGTTCACATTTGCACAGTTCCATATTTATGAAATGTATCACAACTTGCGACGAGACACGGGTTTATGAATACGAGCCAATCGTTTTCGTAGTGGCACCCGAAAACGACCTTTTCTGCACATAGTAAAATCACAAAGAGTCAATAGTAATTTTAACAAAACCTGTTCGGCAGACACCGTTCAAATTCTTTATACTTTATACTTTTTGTAACTCAATGCAGTGTTACAAAATTATATAAAAAAAAAAAGTTATGTTATATTTTTTTACCATCATTTAATCGGCAATTTCCGGATAGTTTTTGCATAGTATATAGATTCACATATATATGTTGTATGTACTTTTTCAATATAAAAACACTAAAAATTCACTCATTCACAGGCTCATCGCTTAGATATGTACTTACACGTCCATTTTACTGCGCCTGTTTCAATTTGTTTGTTTATTTTATAAATCTGTTGAAATCGTCAACTGCCAAATGCTTAAATACAATATATACAATATAAGAGATCACCGATCTATGTGTTGTATTGCATATTATTACCACATACACACACAGGTACACATATATTTATGTACGCTTATGCTATAAGCGTGTTCCATCAAAATATGAATTGTAATACTAAGCGTGTATGTGCCGCCACCAGTTTCTTATTGCTATGTACACTTGTACTACTTGCAAGTGACAGTGACGATGCTGAATACTGAAGTGCCTATTGTACGTGTCGAACAAGCGTTGTGTGTAGGTTAAGCTTTGTTTGTTTACATTCCATATCAAAACTAACTATGTACATGTGTACATCTATGTACCACATATGTACGTATATATACTTGTTAGGGCGCTCCAAATAATTTAATCTGCTGTAGAAATGTTGTTTATGAATTAGTAATTTAGTAAAACACTTTATAGACGAAGGTTTCAAGTATTTTAGAGCATCAATCATATGAACAAACAAATACATTTTATACGATATACATTTCTGAGTTACTGAATACACGAGCCGAGTCTGGCCTCAAAGGTCAATAAGGTCTGTAAAGAAAATATAGCGCTCCCAAGCTTTCACGCTCTTACATTAAACGTATTACTGTTGTATGGGGAGCAACCCAAACGTATGTTCAATACCTCACAGTAAAATCTCCCTAATGAAAGTTTCTCTTGAAAAAAGATCAAAAACTATACATAACAATAAAAAATACAATACAATACAAATACATAATATCATAATACATACATTCCAACAATTTGTGCTATTTAAATTTTGTTTTCTGGAAAGTGCTGAACAAACAAATATTATCAGATGCACAGTCAATCAAGAAATTTTATGTTTTCTTATAGGACCTTGTTCAGAAATGTTGTAATTTTAGAAAAAAATTTAATTATTCAATCCAAAACAGCAGTAATATGCAGTACTTCCACTATCCAACAAGCATACATTGTTTCTGCTCACTTCTTCCGCCTTCGATTTCTGTCACAATGTAATTGTCTTTATTATTGAATTTCAATTCAACTTTGAAATTACATATTTCCTTTTGTTTGCAAATACATATGTAGGAAAACCATGTGTATATATGTACTTTCGCATAGGAATTGTACCTAAATAATTTACATTTACGTAAATAAGATAGTAAGATTTATTGAACAGAATGCCTTATATGTATATACATCACTTATACTTACAAGGTACAAATAATGTTATAACAATCAATACATATATTATGCATATATGATAGTGATTTTGGTACCTTTGTACATATATATTCGTGTGATAATGAACGTTGATGCTTTGAACACACTTCGGTATCCTATCTATTATCCCAAAATATTGTTACTCTTAAAAATTATAATGTGAAATTACAAAAGAGAATCGCTAGTTCTAGTATGTGCAAAAATTTATACTACCGATGATTCCTGGTACATTTGACTTAGAGTCTATGGATCGAAAGATGCTGTAAGAGTTGTCACATTATTTTCACCATAATAATCTAACCAACCCTAACGTATACAGTACGAGGTCTGTAACAGCAAATGGAAAATAATATCTACCATGTGATTATTTTAACATCCAAATCAATTCATTTATTAAATAAAAAAAAGAAGTAAACAAATAGATACATATACAATATGCGATCAAATCGAGATAAACAATCTTGAAACAAAAAGAGCGTAAATTTTGTCAACAGAAACTGATTTCCAATATTAAATATGGTTCCATCGTAGTTTTCAACAAATACCATAACACTCTAAGGATTTCGACCATAAAATATGTCTTTGAGCCATTTCCTTATTTTCTAACAAAAATGTTACCCTTTTAAATGGTAGCAATCCTCTGGTGAAAGAAGCGAAATTTTCGTCCCGTCATTTAATAGGATTTAAAAATGTCCTCGTTTAGAGGGCAACATTTTTTAATACTCGCTAAAAAGGCTATCTGCTGTTGCGAAAAGAACACGTAATTTTGACAGCCCACGCAAAGGGCAATAAAAGTTTCATGTTCGTTCGGCCGGTGCAATATGCACGGCAAGTAAAAATTATGAATGATAAAGTAAGGCAAGAGACGAGTGTTGCCACTTGGTGCGAAAAAGTTTTCATAGAAAGGTGAAATTAAAAAGAAAGAGGTGGTATTTTCGCGGAACAAAAAGTAGGTTATAGCTATCCCTTTAAAAGCAAGATGTCTGCTTACATATGATGAGATATTTTAACGAAGTTTCGTATAAGAGACCAATGATTCAAGGCAACGGACGGTATTAATTATGTGCATGATATTAATGATGACTCATTTAATATTATTCCATCTAGGATAATAAGATTTACTTTATTTTGCGTAATAACTACAAGATATGAATCAGTAACGTCTCGAATTTCTTTCAACTTTAAAGTTTAAATATCTAATATTTCGCTTAGGAAAATCATATATAACATCTAGATTAATGTTGTAGTTTGTAATAGCCTAGACAGACGGCAGCCTAATTCCGGATTACCGAGTTAATTCAAATTAACTCGGGCATTAACTGCAGCTAATCCGCATAAACTCTATGAGTTAATTCTCAAAATAAAAGAGGATTAGGTCAATTTGCGCTGGCAACACCGCTAAAAATTGTCTATTGTAAATTTTTCTCAAAAAACTTTCAACAATTGTTAACAGTTTTCAACATGAAAAGTGTTGGCGAACAAATAAATCCAGCTGTCAGTTACGAACTGTGAATGTCAATTTACAAGTTTCTGATAGTTTTCAGTTCACGTACTTCTTGTAGATTTTCTCATATCGAGAGTGACAGATGACAGAAATTGATAGTGATAGTAATGTAAGTGAGCAGACCTAATAAAACAGCAATCAGCCGTTTAGTTAATCCGCAATACTGCCGTCTGTCAGGTTATTATTTTATTCGGATTAAGTGCGCCGGTAATCCGGAATTAGGCTGCCGTGTGTCTAGGCTATAAGCATCTTACAAGAATTCTATTAGCAACGCTAATTTCTTTATGCATCTTCTATGCAATGTCGCGGAATTTTCATTAGATGGCCGCCATTATATGGAAAAATGCTTTTACAAACAATTTTTAAGCCACGCCCACCACTCAATATAGTTCCCTCATAAAGTCATATACAATTCTTAAAGTTCAACCGCCACAACTTGCATCCGCGTTGGAAACAAATATAATTGATAAATTGACAAATGTTGTTGGAAGAAAGAAACAAGCGTGCCACACTATCTAATGAAGACTCCTTACGAAGTATTGAAATAGAACTCATTGGAGAGATTAACATTGTAGAAGGAAGTAATTTTGCAAAAATAGGTGAGCCTCGACGATATTGTGTGAGACAGCCATATAAAGATACATAATTACCAGTTGTCGCCCACTATTTTACTTATAGAACCTTAATATTTTACCCAATGAATTATGTAAATAGTTATATGTTATTTTAAATATTGAAAATAAAACAATAATTAAATTCGTTAACTGTGTTAGCTTACTTTCTACATATCTGGTGCTGTGTATAAATCAATCGGTCCAGGCTGACTGACTGACTCTTACAGTCAGTCAGTTATATATATTTTATAATAAGGGCCAAGAACAACGTTGTATGGTAAAGTATTTATAAATAATAATTTCGTGTTGAAATTAATAGAAGATTCCAGTTCATGAGGGCAATCAGTCGATATGGTGCTCTTCACATAATACCAAAAATACGTACAGTTTAATTTTTGTGTAAAGAATGAAATTTGATACCGCAACACGCAACTCATATTATTTATTTTGCATTCAAAATCTGCATGCTTAAAAATGGGTGAATGATTAAATGGCAGCAGTTTTCTATATTAAGCGATGTAAAAGCATTTAATAAAGTGGTATTACTTAAAGAATGTCATTAAAATACAAAAACAAGGCTTAACAAATATTGTTGCACGTTCAAAGTTACCGCTTCCCATGAGATAGCTTGAAACATTTTTCGTTGTCAAAAATATATTCCACTTACTTAAATTAAGAAATTATTTCCTAAAAATCAACGTCATTCATCTCCTTCCGATAATTTGTCACATTGTAAATGTATTTTAAAATTCATTTGGTCTTACATTATGAAATTTACAAGTAAATAAAGCTTTGACGATTTATAATTGAGATAATATTTTTTATTAACTAAGAAAACTGTTACGTTTACTGAATATAGAACAAACAAAACTGTTCATACGAATACGAACTAGCCTAATGTATATACAAAATGAGAATGTGTTCTCTATACAAAAACAAATGGGCTATTAGTCATTCTATTATTTGGTCATTTTCACATTTTGCATAACTAATTTTACGCACATTCTTCATACAAATTTTTATTGATACTATTTAAGTCATGGGTTCCCGGCCAGTAGTTCAATGCGTTCGTTACCCTATTTGCTTTTGCAATATCAATGTGTAGCAATTTTTGTCTGCCTTTTGTCTGTTTGTCGGTTATATGAGAATACCACATCAAGTTGACCAATATGACATATAATTTGTATATTGAACACGATAGCGACAAACGTAAAAGAAGAAACCTACTCATATGTATTAGTTTTTTATTATACCCTGCGTAATGCAATATGCAAGGTATATTCATTTCGGTCAGATGTTTGTGTCCACTTGAAGGAATCTCCGGAGATACAGACATAGATATATATTCGTGATCGGAGTCGCTTAAATTTTCGATTTAACGATGTCCGTCCGCCAGTCCGTCCGTCCGTCTGTCTGTCACCTGGCTGGTTCGCACGATAACTTGAGTAAATATTGAGCTATTTCGACGAAATTTGGCACAAGTAACCTATGATCCAAGGGTACGGAGGGGATTGATATTGGGCATGATCGGTCAATGGCCATGCCCACACCAAGCATTCAAAGCGACTAACCTCGGAATTTTCAAAATCTTTAACTTACTATAACTCACAGAATATACCACTTGGGACAACAATATTTGGCACAAAGAGTTATATTATACTACTATATAGCCTCGCCAAAAGTGGTTGAGCCACGCCTACTTTTTAGCGTAGCTCTCATACAAAGTGTCTGTACTTCTTTTAAATTGAAACAGCTGTAACTTCGGCAATCTTCTGTCTAGAATAACCATAATTGGCACTTTGATTAATATCGTAGTCGGAAATAATAGGTTAATATGGTAGTTGTACATAATCTGGCAAAAAATCAACATGCCACACCCACTTATTAATGGGGCTACCATACAAAGGTGCGAAAATTTTAAAAAATTTAATCCGCTATAACTTACGAACTATTCAACGTAGGACAAACAAATTTAAGGTGTGGATTAATATTGAAAAATTAATTGAATTTACAAGAAAGAGGTAAGCCACGCCAACTTTTTATATAGCTCCCATACTAAGTCTCGGAATTATCCTAAACACCTCCTTTAAATTATCCCTTTTAGAACTCTCATAACATACAAAGTACTTCGTCAAAATCAACCATATTTCGGGTGTAAATTAGTAGTATATGCAAAAATTGTTTTTCAAAAAGTGGAAATAAAAGAAAAAGATGGATATTCGAGTAAACTCGAAATCTCCTTACAGTCGGCCCCAGCCGACTGTAAGGAGATTTTTTTTTATTATTAATTGACCAACGTGGCGTCGTGGATTCGAGCTCACAGCACAATTTTGTTATTTCAATAGAAAGTAGAGTTAATGTGGTATATTGATTGTTGTTTTGTTTTTGTGCTTTTATTTTACATTTGCTGTTTACTAAAGCTAAAAATTTTAAAATTTTGGGAGGACATGGAGGGAATGAAGCATAGTTTAATGAAGAAAAAAGAGTAAGAGATGCTAGTGTTTAGGCTTATAATTAAATTTCTCTTCGAGAACTCCAAACAGAGATCAACGGAAGCGCCTAATGTTCCTTACAGCTCAAACGCACATGGAGCGCTTTAACAAAGGAACACAAAAGAATGGATTCACACCAATGACATGCAATTTAAAAATACAAGGAAAATCGAAAGGAAGGTAAAATGACACCCATGACCGCCCCAGACACTAATTTTCTCGTTGGGTACGAATGAAATTTCACATCAGTTCGCAGCCTAATCCTAAAAAAGTAACTGTGTCTCTATCAAGTTAATAAAGAAAGTTAATAAATTTTTGTTTGTATCATAACACCTCTCCCATAAATGTTATCTGTGACCAAAATCTCTACTTAGCATTGGTTTATGGTAAAAATAATTAAGTTGTATATGGGTGAATATTTTTATACATTTGCCATTTTCCCAATAAGATACTAATAAATAATATCAATTTAAATGGCAAAAACGAAAAACAGAGGGTAGATAGATAATAACTCGATAATTTATGACAATTTAATTTACAATCATAATATGAATACGTGTTAATTGTGTACACGGTGTATTTACATTAGCGATGCCAATCCCGGAACCTCAGCAATAATGTTTTCTCGAAAATACCCAATCTATGATAAACCAAGAGCTTTGTGGGATTCATCTCCAAAAATAAATTACGTAAAAATAATTGGCATTCGATGTAAATGAAAGAACGAAAATTAATTTATTCAGTATAATTTTTTGTAACCATATCGACCTCTTTGCTCAATTTCATCGTATGTGCCATTTTTTCGAAATTGGCTTTTTGATACAAAATTGTTGTATATCCCACAACGCATCACCTGATAAAATATAATAGCTCTAGTCCCCAGTATATTTTATCGTATGTTACAATGCATTTTATTTTTGGTGGCGAAATTAACGAATGTGCCATACAAAAATGTTTTGTACACAGCTGTATTTACTACTTCCTTTTTAAATTAGAAGTAGAATGTAAACCGGATTGTTCACTTTATATAGCTTTATATATTTTCCGGTCATACAATGATGCCAGTTTATTCTGTGCATTCAATCTTTTGTACGAAATCGTGCTATTTGGGCGCCTAGTGAATGGCCAACAATTATTGCAGATTTTTTACTACCGAACAAAATTACACTAAATTTAAATAAAATTCTCTTGTCTTCATTCGAAAAAAATCAAAATTAATTGATCGGAATAAAACCTTCAAAATTAATTTTTACACATAACTTCACAAAGATTTAAGATCACAAATAATTTTGTTTCAATTTATTTGCAGTTTAAACTGTTTTTAATGTTATCGTACGTAAATGCCATTATTTACGAAAAAATTATTTACGAGCACGCCTATAAAATGTTGTGAGCAAAATTATCGTATGAACCAAAAAATGAGTTTTTTGGGAAATGTAAAATTTAGTTTTGTGGTAAAGCAGAGAAAACTAGAAAAAAACATTCTTCTGCAAAATTTGGTTTTTGGCACATACGATAATTTCACCCAAAGGGTAGATTACAGATATTTTGTTGTAAATTTTCATTCAATTAATGAATTATTTTAAATTAATGTTACTGTATATTTTAAAGTAAATTTATGCATTGCATATCATTGTGTGATAGAAATCAGATACAGAAAAATGTAAATGCAATCGTAAATTTTTCAGCTTTTGGAACCTTTTAACCTAATGATAATGCTCGTATATTACAATTTTCGAGTGCCTGAGGTTTACTTTATTATTATTATTTTTTTTTTATAATCTCATTACTAAGACCCGTGATCAGCAATAAACCCGGCGTTCCTAATGTACAAACAAGTGAAGTATAAAGGGAAAATAACAAAGAAAATAATGTATAATTATTTTTTTATCAAATTTTTTCACGCATTCAGCTAATATGTTAATTATGCAAACAAGCAAATACAAATTTTAATAGCGTGCACCGATACAATTATCAATTTCATTACAACGCACAGTGAGAGCAATGTATACAAAGGTTGACCATATAAGCATGTGTGTATTGGGTATCAGTTGGAAAAAATGTTCCTATATCTTTCGTAGTGTTTCAGTTATAAGCAAAATGTTATAATTTTTCGGTATAAATATAAGGTTCATTTATGGAATCTTTAAAATAATAGAAGTTGCAAGAAAAAGTTTGTATATGAGGATTCAACGATTTAGGTTTATTAAAGTAACTAGCGTTTTATAAATTCTGTTCATGATACTTCTCTTAACAACATATTAAAAAATTGAAGTCATTATTTCGAATGATTCACTTATGGGCATATTAACCCTGTCAACATTTTCTATCGCAGAAGTCACTAATTCATAAACACATTTCCTTAAAATTCATCGTCGATGATATCTCTTTCTTTATGAATTCCTATCTTCCGACACAGGTTTTGTTTATGCTCTAAATCTAAGTTCATTTCTCCAAAGAAGTGTTTTCGAGATATTCGCGAAGAACGTGATTTTTTGCACATTTTTTAGTTAATGGAAATAATCACGAAAATGATTTATCCATATAATATGATTTGCACACCACTCGAAAGCCGTGGGCTTCTTCTAGAATGGGACATTTTCCACCATTTTTGAAAATTACTTATTTTCAGTCGTTCCGTTGACATGAAAAAATATTATTTCACATATTTTTCAGTTTGTAGATAAAAGATAATTTTATCGCAAAATTTTTAAGTATAATATTGCTGAAGTCAGACGAGAAATGTAAAAGCTACTAAGCATTAAGTTATGATAGGCAAATTAGATATTAACACAAACTCGTTTGTATATGCAGTATAAGTGCCTGTAATAATAAGGCTATCAAACTGAAACTTGGTACGTAAGGTTTTCTTTAGCAGAACTCTAATATATCTGTAAATTGGAAAAGCGAAATTGGATGAAAACTACGCCTACCTTCCATACAATAGTATGCTTCGATATATATGTTTTCACACTTTGCGCACGAAAATATAAGGACATCGACCTTAAACTCAGTAGATAAGGCCAAGTCTACCTCTTATACAAGGATATTTTATCGTATACATGCTTTCACAATTTAAGCCCGAAAGTAAGAAGTTATGAAGCTGAAACTTAGCGTACATGATTAAATTTGCCTCAAATTTGCCTAAATTTGCTCGACAATGGGCGCGACCGGTTGAAAACCGAAACACACTTTTGTATGTATCCGATTGAATCCGTTTTGTTGCGATTCCACCCATTTTCAGATATATTGTCAAACAACTATTGTACCCAAACCCAGAAATGGAAAAGAAAATAGAAGGATGGGGGAGAGAAAAAGCATCTCTCCCAAGAATCACAATCTTGTTCGACAGTGACAGAGGAAGTGCTCTGTTGTGTCCATATCCTCTAAACAAAACTGGCATGTTGGATCGATGATGACACCTACAGTAGCCATATGATGTCCACAAGTGTTGTGCCCTATGATAACCTCAATCAGCCTCCTGAAGTTCTTCCTCCTTAATCGTAGGAGAAAGTTCGCTCGTCTGCTATCAGGTTCATTCACAAAGCCTTTGGCAGCCCTGCATGTCTCCAAGGTGGTTCATCGAGTCTTATGGAATATGCCCACAGAGTCTTTGATACATCGTTGGATCCACGTAGAGCTCACGCCAAATATAGGTTCAGGGCCCATGGGCAGACCAGCAGAGCCCTCATTGACCAAACCATCTGCCAATTCATTCCGCAGTGTCCTGGAACCCAAATAAGACGAAGCATGTTGCGCTTTGCAACACTGTTCAGCCTCATCTTAGATTCACTGATGATCTTCGAAGAGATGACAAGGCTCTCAATAGCTTTGAGTGCAGGCTAACTATCACTACAAATGCCAATTCGCTTCAGATATATTAGTTCTCTGCTAAAGAAAACCTTACGTACCAAGTTTCAGTTTGATAGCTTTATTTTTACAGGCACTTATACTGCATATACAAACGAGTTTGTGTCTAAAATCTACTTTGTGAAAAATTTATAATTTTTTCGAATTTCATCGCACACTCAAATTTAATCCAATCAACACAGGCGGGACAAGAAGATCACGGCCTTTGAATAGTGTACAAACATATTATATGGATAAATCGTTTTCGAAATTTTTTAACTAAGAAGAGCAAAATCACATTCTTCGCGAATATCTCAAAAACTCTTCTTTATAGCCTAGACAGACGGCAGCCTAATTCCGGATTACCAAGTTAATTCGAATTAACTCGTGCATTAACTGCAGCTAATCCGCATAAACTCTATGAGTTAATTCTCAAAATAAAAGAGGATTAGGCCAATTTGCTATGGCAACACTGCTGAAAATTGTCTATTGTGAATTTTTCTCGATCCAATTTACAAATTATTAGGTTTGTTCGCTAACAAACAACTTTCAACAATTGTTAACAGTTTTCAACATGAAAAGCGTTGGCGAACAAATAAATCCAGCTGTCAATTACGAACGGTGAATGTCAATTTACAAGTTTCTGATAGTTTTCAGTTCACGTACTTTTTGTAGATTTTCTCATATCGAGAGTGACAGATGACAGAAATTGATAGTGATAGTAATGTAAGTGAGCAGACCTAATAAAACAGCAATCAGCCGTTTAGTTAATCCGCAATACTGCCGTCTGTCAGGTTATTATTTTATTCGGATTAAGTGCGCCGGTAATCCGGAATTAGGCTGCCGTCTGTCTAGGATATTAGAGAAATAAATGAGTGCCATTTTCTTGTTTAGCGGGCCAAGCTTATGCTAGAATATATACTTTTTTATGTACTTTTTTTCTGTTGAGTAGTGTAATCGGTTATTTTGCTTTTGGAAATAGGTGGTCGTGTCACATGCCAAACTAAGTTACGTCTAGAGTGGAAATAAAACTTTCGAAAAAAAAAACATTGAAATTTATACACGGATTTTTTTATTTTCTTAATATTATTCAATTATTCAATTGATTTTTTTTTATTTCATGTTCAGAAATACATTTTTCATTTATTGCATTCTGTTTAAGTCACCCTGTACTTAAACAGATGAAAGTCACCGTCAAATTGCACGCGTCGTTGTTACCGTTATTTTCCTTCGATGAACAACAAAATTATTATTCGTAATTTTTGACTGCGGCGTGGGAAGTGCGGATCGGCATATTTTAAAAAATACCAAACAACATTCAACAAAACACTAAATTACGTCTATATAATATAAACGGCGTGCATTCAGACATAAAATTATTCAAACATTTAAATATTAAACAAATTTATGTGCACATATTAAAACGAAATCTTAAACATTTAATTGAAATTAAAAATAAAAACAAACTGTTTCTGTCTTTGATTTCGAAATTGAACATGGTGAACATTTAGTGGGAAAAACCAGACGACTTTTTAACATTTCTCCTTTTTGTAAAGAGCATACAGCGTACACTTGAAAGAAATTGGAACGCATGCTTTGTTCATATGCAAAACATTGCCAAATGCATCTAGTAAAAACCGTCTCAGTAGCTGTTGAGACGATGAAAATGCGATAGAAATGTATTTTGTTTTTGTAAAACCCATTACTGTAGCCTTATTATCTTCGAACAGTGACTAAGAAGTGACGTCTTGGCGATAGGCGATAAAATGTTCTTATAAATTCTGATTGGGGTTCCTAAATAGTTGATACAGAGTAGTGACATAGTAAAATATTAACCAAGCACACGTCCATAAGCATTGCACTGAACTGGACTGACGTGAAAGAGCATTTTTAAATTGTTATCCCCTCCGTTTGTTGATGTAACAATTACAAGAGACGGGAAAATTCAATTTGGTCGCGTAAATATCAAAATATAAAAGCCAAACAATGCTCAGGAAAAACACAAAATACAAATGAAAATAGCAATAACTGATAAATGTCAAGAATTTTGCCGCGGTATTGAGACAACATTTTAATATAAACATGATGTAGTGGACTCTCGTTATAAAGCATCTATACAATAAGATTAATGTGAACAGGCTTATACATGTGTATTCTTTATTATGTGCATCATGCAGGAATATTTACTGATATTATAAATATTTCCCGCCAAACTCGTTTTTTCATTTTAACATTTAGCAGTGAATATTTTTAATAACACTAAAAAATACAAAGTATGTACTTCATACTTCATAATTGTATGCAAATGTGATGCCAATGAAATATCATATTTCCTCTAACTTACTCCTCCTGGTTCTTACTAAGTCACCTACGGTACCAATTAAATCTAGTTGTTCTTGACTTTCAATCGATCAATTAAATTTCATTGATCGGAAAAAACTCTCGCTCTTGAAGTTATATCCGTTCATAAATAAGTGTAAATTGTTTATGAGCATAAAATAAACGGCAATGAATTTATCAGAATATTATCTTGTTTTTATATTATTAGGTAAATTTTTAAATTGAATTCAAAGATTGTTTATACATCATGCGTATCTGATTATGGTTTGCTGATATGTACATACATATACGAAAGCTGCATTATCAAAACTATAAATTCACCTGACCAATAGCCGTTTAAGCAGTATTTCAGAGTGTATTTATTTTCATAAGGAAATAGAGTAATTAATAAATAAATAAATACATACATTTTTCATTTAAATTCATTTTTAAAGCATTTTAAACATTTTCTCATAGTACAACACATACAAGTGCATATTAAATATAGTATTGTATATGTAGTTATTTATAAACAATTCAAATAAGTTAATTAATTGTATGTACGTGCATATTAATTTAACTCTATGCTTATACAAAAATAAAAATTATAATAGTAAGTAATAATTGTAGCATTTATAAAATCTCTAAATCACAGTGACGTATTTCGGGGAATTTTTTCTAAAATAGAACAATAAATATATATAATTTACAAAAATAAACAAAAATTAAATTATAACAATTACATATTGGGTTGGGGAATGTGTACCGGGTCTTAGCCAGACAAAGTACAAAAAAAAATAAATATGTGGCACTTAAAGCCCCGAAGGGCTAAATGGCCGAGCTTCTCTTCCATTACTGTTGTGCGTATAAAATTTTGGACAGTATTAGAAGGGACCTACTTATTTTAGCCAGTTCCGAACGGCAGCACCCTTGTGACATCACTTTTTCTGAGCTTTGTCACAGAGTTCTTTTGGAAACTTTCTCATGGCAAGTTGTTACTGTCGGAAGAATTGCTAATTGCTTACCGACAGGTGGGTACCGTTCGAAAGAAAACCTTTTCGATATTAAATTTGTTACGCATCAGCCGGGGATTGAACCACGACCTACGGATCAGAACCCCAACACACTAACCACTGAGCTACGGCACCCACAAAGTACAGACAAAGTACAGCATTTTTATTATTCCAAACATGTTCTGTTTTATTCAACCTCTGGAAGAGAACCATTATTATATCAACACATATACCAAAACCAAAGCAAATAATGTTCGGATAATATAAGGTCAAAAAGTGTTCGGTGGGAGCATCAAATGAAATCAATAGCACATCATCTGATGAGCTATTCTTCAACAGTTCAACTAAACATGGAAATTCACCTTTCTTGGATCAACCACTAGAGTGATTCAATTTCATTGATTTTCAGATGAATAGCAGATGGTTACGCGATACATAAAGTATTTAGCAATCAACTCATATAACGATGTGCTCAATTGTAAATTTGTTAAATGCAGCTAATATGTAATTCTGCAGTTCTAGTTGCAAAAACGGTCTCTTTCCCCAATCCAATACGTAAGCATGTGTATTTACCCTAAGCTTCATTTCTATTCTATCAATTTCACCACCCATCAAGTCAACAATATTTTCACCATGATTTAATAGAAATTGTTCCAATTCTTCAACCGTTTCAAATGATTTAACAACCTAATAGAGTAGAAAATCATATGAGAAGTTTTATACAATTTAGTTAAAGTAAATTCAATATTCGATGCATGCCTTTAAAAGGTCGTTCAAATCTTGTTTGTCCAAATAGGAGCGTGTTAGTTCACGACCATCAAAATCCATTTCAGCCTACAAAACGATGTATTAAAGAATAAAATATTATGTACATATGAATGTATGATTGCACTGCATTAATGTCGAACATTTTTTGCAATAATGTCGAATGTTTTTTATTTGTAAATAACGTTTTGCTGACAAATTTTTTGCAATAAAGTTGAAAACGCCTTTCAATTTAATTTTGCAATTAAGTGGATTATTCCAATTTTTTATTATGTAATTCTCGGATATCCGTTGTTTTGACATATTAGAGAATATAAATCATGCGCAACTCCCGGCCATAATCGCATATTACATTTATTTGGCTGCTAAACAGCGGCTGCTCTTAACGAATTTTGCTAACTTTGAATTAGCTTTCCTAACAGGATAAATTTTGACTGCTTCTGAATTGCAGGTACAGCGGTCGTTACCAAATTTGTGGCCGTATGATATGTTTTCTTGTTTTTCTTCAGCTACTCCATAAAGTTCGCCGCTGTTTCTTGCAGTGAATTTAAGGAATATTTTTTTTTTTCTAATTCTCCAACCAAGATTTCAAATTGGATGCTTGTTTTGAGCATCTTCATTTTTCATAGCACACGCCTAGCACACTCTTCCACTGATGATACAGCTGCACGATAAACAATGTGCCAAAGCTACCGTATCGAAATTTTCTTAGACGATATTCAGCATTAAGGCCAATTGATGATTTTTCTATTTCAATACATTTTTCTAACATTATCAATTGTGGGTTATCGTAATATTTAAAAATTACTGCATCAATGTACTGCATAGGATATTCTGCATAAAACTGTCGCCTAGACTTTCTAGAACAGTTTCACATACGATGAACAAATTTACCAGCATTATTACAAAGATAATTCCACATTAATTCATATAGCCTGTAGCCTAAGAATGTGCATACCTTATATCGCACCAAAGAATTACCCATATCGATGCCTTTGACATCATGAATTGCACGTATCATAACATCACTTTCTAGTTCACCATTAATTTTATTTAAATGTTCCTCGGCAATTGATCTAAAATGATGACCAGATACAATAGAATTTTATTATAAAAAATAAATTTGTGCAGTTACTAACTTTCCCACTAAGGCCGCCACATTAGTATATATTATGAAGGATGCCACACCACCAAGTATACCGCCAACTAACAAGGAGCCAACCGCATCAAACATTGGTGAGCCAGTTAATGATGTTAAGCCCATACAGCCAGCTGCAACAGCCACACTTGTTACAGCGGCCGCATCTTCCGTGAGAACAACATTAACACACGGATCTTTGCCGGTCAATACTGCAATAAAATTTATTATAGTTATATTATATTCATAATTAGTGTTTTTCTTTCTGAGGCAAAAACACACACCATAATCTTTAAATGAGATGCCTTGCAATTTTGCTGAACGACGAACTTCATTCATGGCAACCAACAGGGTTGCGCCCTCCGACACTAGAGAACCGCCAAGTATGAAAAATGCCCAAAAGAAGGAATCAAATGGTTCCGGGTGCATCAATCCGGTAATACCATGATACATCGACAAACCGGTACCAACACAGAATATACCAACTCCTGATATCAACGATGAGACATACTTCATGTTTGAATATCCATACGGATGATCGGAATCAGCCATCTACGATGTATAGTATGTAGGTGATTTAATTAGAATACTTAGATGCATATCATCATCATACCTGTGTAGATTTGTGTATACCATATGCTAATATTAATTGATTAATTGTATCGGCTAGAGAGTGTATAGCCTCAGCAAACATACTATGCGAGCCGGTATATAACCAACCACAGGTTTTGAATAGGAAATTTACAGCATTACTATTGAAGATAAGTGCGTATGCATAGAAAGATAACATAATTCAATGCTAATTATAATTTATAACCTACATGCCAATAGCAATTAGCACAACCTTTCCCGATTTGCCCGTCAATCCGGGTTCATCATAGATAGCAGTTCGTGAACCAATTTCTCGTCGATAGTCGCGTAAACGTCGTTTTACAGTGAATATATCTGCAAACAATAGCAACATTAATTGCATTCAAACTCAACATTTCAAAAGGTTAGTGCATACTTTGTTGATGTTTTTTACGCTCGATTTCACGTTTTAACGTCTCACCTAAGAGATTGTCAAGTGAACCCCAAACTTCGATTGCTTTGGCTTCGACATCCTTGCGCCAGTACACCGTAATCGGGGGCTCCTGTTCATATGGTGATCTACGTTTAATTTTAGAAAGACTCTCCAAATCTGATGCTTTCAGCAGAAAATCCGACATAGCACGCGCTGGTGTTATAAAATTACGCTCCAATGAGGAACGATTACAGTCAACCTTTGCACGTTTTGTCTAATTCAATTAAAAAGCAAATAAGTTGCTATAATATCAGAGGGGAATTAAGTAATTATTCAACTGTTAGTTTACGGGCGGTAGTTTCGGTTTAACATCGTTCGCAATCAGCATTTCATCATTTTTTGCAAAAGCACTATCTGCTGCTTGCTGTTCCTCCTTTGGTGATTCTGTTACACTAACGGCTGCAGAATAATTAATTGTCGATTTTGTCGTCTCAGCGGTAGCGGCTTCCGAGCTTTTTGCAATATGCTCTTTCTCAATATCGTCTAAAATAAAAGTTGAAGGTGTTGATGTCGATTGATTCACTTTCGTCTTTTCAAAAACCACATCGTTAATTTTCGAATCCTCAATTGTTGTTGTTATTGAAAGTATTCCCTTCGATGTTTGTATTTCAAGATTTTTTGTTTGCAAATGTGCTTGCGTGGGCGCAGCATGATCAGGTGGTGCAGATTTAGGCACAGGTGTTTGTAATGGTTCATTTACTATTTTCGGTTCTGTTGCAGTTTTCTTTGTGGTTTTGGCTTTATTTGATCCAGCAGCTTTCGGTGGCACCAACACCTAATACAAAAGTATAGCAATTAAACAAAGTCTCAGTTTTTTTATATTCTCTATACATCATACCTTCTTCTCCTTGCTTGCATAAAGTCTCTGCGATAGAATATTTGTGTGCCTATATTGACTTGACTCAAATAACAGTTGTCTGTTGAAGAGATTACCGGTTGAAAAAATTCTGCACGTGTTCTATGGTAAGAGAAAAAACACAAAAGAGCACATTTCACAAGAGTAATATTTGAAATTTAATTGCATAAAACATTATTTACATGTAGTAATGCGCTGGGCAAATGTCGCCGAATCTGTGTTAATCGTACAACATCCACACCACGTAACATTTTAGATCTTAAGAAACTTTAGCACTTTGAAATAGCAAACTCTTAAACAGAACGATGCTGCCCACCAACTATTTGTTTGAACCTTAAGGTTATTGTTATATCTAAAAATAGATGCATGGGATAAAGCGAAAGTTCAAACAAAACAAAGGTAGACTTTGTTTTACGTTCTCTATTACATTGGGCAAACGACGAGTCGCTTCTTCAAATAGATTGAGATGAGCTTGCGGTCTGTAATATTTTCAAATGGTGTTTTTTTTTTGTATTAATTCCTCTTCCGTACGACTATGTCATCGGCAACTATTTGTACCATCAAATGAACTCTTTGTTACACGATATTACTTTACCGCTTTAAGAAATGTAAATATGATGGCTATTAAAAATTATTGTCATTTATAAAATCTTTTAATAAATTTACAAAGAACTGTGTCTTGTCTTTCTTTCAACTTGATACAAACAAATAGCATAGACGAATTGTACTCGGAAAAAAATTAAATGTGAAATTGTCAGGTATTTTAACAACATAAAAATGATTACGGCTAAAAACAGCTGTTTTGTTTGCTAAACTTGTGTTGTTAATATGCAAAAGTATGTTGCCAGTGCTGCTGAAAAGTTTATTTATAATATAATTATAATTATTTGTAATGATTGGATCTACGTGCCATGTTGCACGTTACATAATCGATCTACCGAGAGTAGAGTTCGGCGAAAAAATTTTTCACGAAACGGATTGCTTTCTTGGAAAACACTACTTTATTTAAAATTCTTAGCGTGCATTTAAATCAATGTTGTTAAATGATTTGGAACAATACAGCAGTATATAAAATAATACCTCGAATAGAGCTTATTTATGTGAATATAACAAATCAAAAATTTGTTGGAAGCAACGCCCATATAAGGCTCGAGGTCAAAGTTCAAATTTGTGATCGAAATTACTCAAAAAAGCATCCATTTTTTTAACAATATGGGTATCAAAAGAAAAGTTTTTTCAATATCTTTTCATTGATACATATTATTTAAATTATCAAAATATACATTTTCTTTCCAAAAAACGATTTTTTTTTAAATAAGCCTCATTAACTCATCAAAAATTCAGCACCATATTAAAGCCTATAGCTTTTTTTATATGGTGTATAAAATACGTTTTTAAAAAATTTTTATGTATTAATACAAAATTTCTCTAAGTTGATGCTTCACAAAGTTTTTGCAATATGGACGGCTTGCAATACATACAGAAAGTCTTCAAATTCAATTTCACGGTCAACAGTATTTGAGGATAAAGGTATTTTATGATAGGCCGCAAAAAAATATACCTCGTAGGCCCGACGCCAGCATCACTAAAAGCAGTATTTGTACAGTATTATGACCGTCTCACTATTCTTTCTCTACGCACTTATTTGCTGTAACGAAAGAAAATATTATCTTAAAAAATATATAAATTCTTTAAAAATATCTTTAATACACTATTGGAAATGCAATCCTACGACCTTTAAAATAATATATAATTTTTGATAGGTTAACCGGGGTTTTTTTCGAAAAAGAAAATCGGTTTTTACAAAATTTAAAAAAAAAATTTTAGTTTTCTTCATAGCATTTAAAAAATGAATAATTCATATGTATTAAAATTACCCGTGTTTTGATATCCATATTGTAGAAAAAACAGAAGAACTTTAACCTTGAGACAACCCTGTGTAGCCGCCAAAAATTTATTAGTTTGTTATAACGACAAGAATATCCTGTATCCGACGCGATTTATTATATTTGATTTTTCGAGGCCAAATTCTGCACTTATGCCATGATTTGGAAGTCCATGTTAGCTCTATAATTGTCGAGTCCATCTGGCTTTAAAATATTCGGCGGAATAAAGCTAAAAATTAAGATCATTTGGAGCATGTTTGAATCTGACTTCAATCCGAAGCTAAATAAGCTAAAAAGTATCCTGTATATAGATTTGTAGGCATAAGTGCACAATAGCATACCCTGTCAAAAGAAAAATAATAAATTGCCTTGTTTAGAGCTTTTTTTTTTGGAATATAACAAACTAGCATTTTTTTGTCGGCAGCGCCCATATGTAAGTCAAAATTCACATTTTTGTGAATCAAATTTCACATTTGCGATAGATTACTCAAGAATCTCGCAATTTTTTATAATATCGATATCAGGCAATTTTTGTTAATACATTTTTACTCATTTTGCATATTCATGGTATAACAATAGAGATGAGCGATACGTTTTCGCGAATGCATAAGAGGCAAAAAAAAAACATCAACAAACGCATACGTAAAGAGGAAGAAGAAGAAAAAAACAAACACAGAAGTTTGACACTCAGTAGCATTCTTATATTAAAACTCTGCCGGTACTTTTTGGCTTCTGCCTCATATGCCTATTCTTCTGATAGACAGCCCAAGAAGAAAATTGTTCACTACTATCGTTAACCAAATTCATATTTTTCAAGCATCCTGAAATCTGCAAAACAATGGATAACGTCTTTAAGGCTATTTTTGCATGGCAAGTAAATACAATAAATCAATTACAAGTACTTAGTGAGGTTACGACCAAAAAACGGCATCGTTTTTGGGAAATGCGTAGACGAAAAATGCGGAACATACAAACGTTGCGTTCACGAATAAATATATTGTCAATTCAAATAGCTGCAAACCTGCAAATGCCGACAAGGATATGGTCAAAGGTAATATATGTTTACCAACAGATATGAATCCTGTAGTATAAGACAGTAATATTTCCCGGAATGGTATGTATATATGTAGAGCTGTGCCAGTAACTTTTGGGAGGAAAAAGTTCTCCAAATGGATGATGAGGCGTTTAAGGAAACTTTTCGTATACCGAAAGAATCTTTTAAAACACTATGTGCCTGCCAACAGAATATAGCAAAACAAGAAACGAATTTTCGGAAATCAATTGAACTGGAAAAACGTGTCGCTATTGCGCTATATGCGCTTGTTTCAGTCAAGGAATACCGAGCTGTTGGAAATGTGTTTGGTGTTGGAAAACCAACAATTTGTAGTATTTTACAGTTTTAAAAGTAATGAAGCCAAAGTATCTAAATAAATATCCTCCTAACGATTCAATCATTGAACTGCGTGTTAATGGTTTTTTACAATACGGAATTCCACAGTGTTTCGGTGTACTACGTATGTAGGCAATAAATAGTTTCTTGTCAACAATCATATTTGATAGGTTCTTCCTTTTTGCAGATGCATGCCATATTGAAATGGCACCATCAATAAGGAATGCATCAGACTTCATTAATTCCAGAAATTGGTACTCCATCATCCTACTTGCGTTAGTCGATTATAAGTATGTATGATAATTTGAAACTATAACGGAATTTAAATATATATTATACCTACTTCTGTTCTGTTTATTAATAGTAAAGGGTTTATATATATCGATGTCGGCAGTCCTGGGAGTCTCACAGATGCACAAATATTTGCTCAGTCTCTATTGCATGAATATGAAGAAAATTCCATTATTCAACAAAAAGCCATAGAGATAAATGGGGTGAAAGTTCCAGTATTAATGCTCGGTGGTTCTGTATTTTCTCCATCTGAAATACTAATTACACCATTCTCGAAAATTATCAATAGCAGAGAAAAAAAATTTAATGATATACTAATTGTTTCAATATAGCTAAGGGTGCCTGTCGTGAGGTGATGGCACGATTTTGCAAATTAGATGACTATTTAAGCAATCCCAGCATCAGAACTAAGTCTATGATAAAATGTGTTGTTGAAGAAAAATGGCTGAAAACACACACCTAACGTCATGGGGGTGAATCTATTCAACAGCCAAATTGTAAATACACCGGTAACAATAACAGCAGTAATCCCGCTGGACGTGTGAGAGACGCTATAAGCATGTATATAGGTAAATGTAGTTTACCAGACCAAACCACTGATGCAACAGAGTTTGGCGTTATAGAACTGGACGAGGTTATCCGCATGAATCCCAAAAAAAGCCAAATTTTCAAAACTGCTACAAAGATATGGACAAAGGTAAAATTTCGTATCTCTGTTTTGTCTTTTGTCTGTATTTCTATGCACCTCTATATAGAGCCGTGAGAGTACATTTTAGGAGGTAGAAGTTCCACGCATGGATGATAAATTATTTAAGGATAATTTTCGGCTATCAAGACAGTCCTTTAAAATATCATGGGCCAACTTAAAAAGTCTTGCTAAACAGGAAGCGAATTTTAGAAAAACAATTGAATTATAGAGACGTGTCGCTATTGCGTGTTACGCGCTTGGTTCGACCAGAGAATATCAATCTCAGAGATTTGTTTGGTGATGGCAAGTCAACAACCAGTAGTATTGTACATAATTTCTGTCAAGAAGTTGTAAAAGCATTAGAATCGAAACATGTAAATAATTATCCTCCCAATGAGGCGATCATTAATGAAAAATCGAATGGATTTTTACAATTAGGATTTCCTCAATGCTTCGGTGTACTACGTAAGTAGTAATAAGAGCGTCTCTTATGCATGCATTTCGGTAAGTATATAAATTCTCATCATGGTATAAATATATTTATAATTATTATATAATATAATTATATAATTATAATTATGATATAATATAATATTGTATAATATAATTATACCAAGCTCACCAACACAAAAAACCTCTCGTAAACGACCACGATACGAACGAATATCAGGAGGCAAATCAGTCATGAGCGTGCTGAATACATAAAGCATACCCACACAAACAACTCTTACTTGCTAAAGACGTTGAAATATTGAGGCATTGAGTGTAAAAAACCATGATTCGCAGTACAGTAGCTCAACATCTTTATTAATTTCTGTTCAAACATGATAATATTGAATTTTGAAATGTACGAGAATCGATAATCAATTGTAACAGCTCATTATGGTGTTCTTCAATATCTATAAGTTTCTTATCATTCTCTTCCATTTTCTTGCAAATCTTACGCTCCTCTCTTATCTGTTCCTCAATTTGTCTGTTGGCTTTTCTCAATTCATCATATTTGCTTGTATTTTTTCTCTTTTATTATACTTTTCAGAATTAGGAGCACTTGCCGAAGGATCGGATGCATCAGTAGACGGTGCTACACAACTGGACGACATCACTGGTGATGTACATTCTAAAGGATCATAAACGAATTGGTTCGTTGAAGAAGACTCGAAAACTTCATTTTTTACTAGTAGATCATCTTCGCTGTAATCTAAAATTATGCAAGTAAATCTCCATTCGTTTATAACATATGTATATACGAAAATACGTGTATATGTTATATAAATAAATTTGTATATGTTTACCTTCGTACGATTCGGTTACTTCATCCGTTACTTTAGATTTCTTTAGAATTTTGTGTACAGCAGTGTACAGTTCCCACTCAGATAAGACGTCTTTGTGACCACTTTGTTTCAACAATTCTTCTCTTCTGTAAACATAAATCAGTTCTATTTACGCCCAAAAGCATTGCATTTTTGAAAATATACCTATATTTCGATGATAAATTACATATTTTCACATTAACCTCCTCGTCTGTAAAGCAAAAACCGCGTTCTCCCAATTCTATTGAGATCTCCAAACACACCATTCTTCTTTTTTGGTGATTGCGGATCTGATCAGCCTTCAAGCGCTATAGCTCACATAGAACCTTTTCTGCTGCCAGTGGCCATATTTTTCTTACCTCCTATTTAGTTGTCATTTTTATTTGTGTTCAAAAACAAAGTAAATTCTAAAATCGATCCAATATGTGCAGTATGAACTGCTTTTTCCATTTTCAAATGTCAAAATGTCCATTTCAACGAAATTGCCCTAGGTTCACACTAATCAATTAATACATAGAGATGATATCCAAAGCGATGCACTAAAGTGAATACGCAACTCTTCTCTTTATGCCGTGGTTCAAAACCAATCATTTGGTTGCGAATCAAGGTGTTCACTTCACCAACTGAGATTGTTGGGTAGTTACAAAGAATATCAACCAAGAAGCGAGAGCATCACAGAAAATATGGGATTTTGAGTAACATTTTCATCGCTAGCTGCACGAATGAGTAGGACGACTTTTTAGTCTTGCTTGAAATTTATGTATGTTTGGTCATGCACCTTCTTTAGTTCAATATTCTTTGGTAGATATATTGATTTAAAGAGATAACGGTTACGACAATTCACGTGTGAGAAAAAGAAATGAAACAATCTGATAATTGTGCCATCATCCGTGTACAAATTTTGTTTACATTTTGAATTTAGACTGTACTATTTGGAGTTGAACAAAAGTAGCAAAATAGAACAGTTTAGTGTATTATATTCAAAAAACATATCAAACAAATGTAATTAAGTTTGTTTTATTTCATTTAAATTATGTAAAAGTTTTTCGAAGAACGAAAACTACACTCTACAAGTCTCTCATCATGCCTGTCCTAACATATGGCGCTGAAGCCTGGACAATTTCCATCTCTGATGAGCGAATGCTTGGAGTTTTCGAGAGAAAGGTCCTACGCAGGATCTTTGGACCTATTTGCGTTGGTGGCGAGTACCGAATAAGGTACAACCATGAGCTGTACGAGCTATATGCCGATATTGACATAGTAAAGCGCATCAAAATCCAGCGGCTGCGCTGGCTAGGTCATGTCGAGCGAATGGAAGAACACGCTCCAGCTAAGAAGGTGTTATATTCGGAACCCGCTGGAGGACGACGCAGAAGAGGAAGACCAAACCTCCGGTGGAAAGACCAAGTACTGGAGAACCTGACGGCGCTTGGAATTTCTAACTGGCGGCAGCTAGCGAAGAACAGAGATGGCTGGCGAAGCATGTTATTTTCGGCCTAAATCGATATTCGGTTGTTATGGCCACATAAGTAAGTAAGTAAGTAGTAAAAGTTTTTCTGCTTTACAAATCAGTGAGTGCAGCCTATATGAAAATTATGATGCAAAACAAGGCATTTCCTCACTCAAGACTATGTAACAAACCATGAAAAATTTAGCTAATAAATGGATTTAATCAATGAAGCTTGATAAATAAATTTCATTCCGTGTACTTTATTTCATTTAAATAATATAAAAGACTTTCTGCTTAACATAAAAAAAAAAACGAGTGCTGCCTATCTGAAAATTGTCCTACAAACAAGTGCTTTGCATATTCAAGACAATGTAATGCCATGGTTATAAGGCCAATCATTTGGTTGACAGGTTCAAAAATAACTAAATAAACAATAACACGAAAAATAACTGTTATAGAACTTCGCTGTTCTGTGGTAATACAGTTTTAATTTTTTCACAGCTAGTATTTAGGTATGAAAAGGTTGCTTAAAATTTTCCTAGTTTTTCAATGCGCTACATTATCGACATATATCCAATAATTTAGGAAAAGTCACAATTTAGACACCAATTTAGGAAAACTTGCACACACACTGAATGTAATTTTATCTTTACGCAACAACATTCATGGAAATTGCTTTATACATGTAAAATTTTATTAAAATATAGCTTATAGCCTAGACAGACGGCTGCCTAATTCCGGATTACCGAGTTAATTCGAATTAACTCGGGCATTAACTGCAGCTAATCCGCATAAACTCTATGAGTTAATTCTCAAAATAAAAGAGGATTAGGTCAATTTGCGCTGGCAACAACGCTGAAAATTGTCTATTGTGAATTTTTCTCGATCCATTTTACAAAAAATTAGGTGTGCGCAACAAAAAACTTTCAACAATTGTTAACAGTTTTCAACATGAAAAGCGTTGGCGAACAAATAAAGCCAGCTGTCAATTAAGAACTGTGAATGTCAATTTACAAGTTTCTGATAGTTTTCAGTTCACGAACTTCTTGTCACTTCTTCTTCTCATATCGAGAGTGACAGATGACAGAAATTGATAGTGATAGTAATGTAAGTGAGCAGACCTAATAAAACAGCAATCAGCCGTTTAGTTAATCCGCAATACTGCCGTCTGTCAGGTTATTATTTTATTCGGATTAAGTGCGCCGGTAATCCGGAATTAGGCTGCCGTCTGTCTAGGCTATTAGTGTCTGGACTTTACATGAAATTGGATTAGCAAAAAATTAGTTATATGACTAATGTTTCCATAAAATTCATTTTTATATATGCATACATATTCTAAGTGATTCCAAATGACTTTCCAAACGTTTGATATTGCAAGCAAGAAACCTCTACGTGACTACCAGTTGCTGCTCTGACGAAATTGATTTCCCAAATGGTGTTTCACTTTTTTATATATATTTTATATTTTTCAAAATATATACATGATGCGACAAATATGTATTAAGACTCGAACCATATCTCAGCAACCAAGCGCGCCGTCTATGTGTGAGTACATGCATTTTGAAGCTTCAACCTTCCTCTACTAACTGTCAAGATTTCATGGCATTTGGTTGACATTTAATGTTTATTGACATTCATTTTACAAAACATGTGTTCGTATGATGTTGAAATTTTAACATGAAATTTAATACACAGCACTCATTGTTCATCAATTTTTGGCTCGGAATCAGGTCTGTGTGTTGAATCACCCTCCGTATTCACCTGATTTGGCACCGTGCGTCTTTTTTTTTGTTCCCAAAACTGAAATTGAAGTTGAAAGGGTGCTTTTTTGGTGACATTCAGACAACGGGCTTCGACGAGGGCACTGGAGGCAATTCCGAAAAATGAGCTGGAACACGCGTTTGAATCACTATTAAATCGATGTAACAAGTGTATTGAATCAGGAGGAGAATATTTCGAATAAATATCAGATATCAGATCAGATCAGATAAATAGCAGATATCGTGTTTTAATTGTGTTTTCTAGAGGCAGTCTTAATACATAATTGTCGCACCGTGTATATGTATAAACGAGCCATTCGTAATTTATATTTTTTGTCATTTTTACCCCAAATGTTCTTTTGCATTTTGACCAATTTGTCTACTACTTTTTCCATTCAACCAATATATTTTCCCAATAAAATCCTATTATTGTCGTTCCAATAACGCACATCTTGGGAATATATAGTTCCTATTTTTAACAAATCCCTGATTGCGTTATCTAATATGCAACGAACTAAAATTTTATGTGACCATTATGCTGTTGTTATATTACCAAACAATTGAACGCTAATCACGGCGTTCATTATTTGTTTCACCAATTTAGATTCTTGAGTCAAAGAATATTGAACTAAAAAAGCATCATGACCAAACATTCATGAATTTCAGGCAAGGCTAAAAAGCCGTCCTATTCATTCATGCAACGAGCGCTGAAAATGTTACTCAAAATCTGACAATTTCTGTGGTGCTCTCGCTTTTTTGTTGATTATCCTAGTAAATATGATATTTATTTATTTATGCAAAAATATTATTCCTGAAGAAACGAGAGCAAAAGTAACAACAAATACGCAAGCGTAGATGCGTGTGTGTACTAATGCGAGTGTTATCGATGAAGGAAGAACAATTTGTGTGTGTGTGTTGATTTTAGTGATGGATTGCACAAAAATTACAAACTCTTCAAAAATGCTTTGGCAATCAATTGGGTGTAATATTTTATCAAAATAATTGTGCTGCATTAAATTAGAATTGATTTCATAATGGATACCGCTCTGAATGATTTGATAAAAACAGCAACTATACATGCTTAGAATGTGTATTTTTGGAACGATAATCATAGAAGTGTACTGGGAAAAATAATTGAGTTAATAGAAAAAGTATCATCGAAAAATCGGCAAAAAAAGAAAACGAACAAATGGGATAAAAAAAACGAAGTACAAACGGCTCTTTCACATTCCTGACAAAGGAATTACAACATAACGACTTCTGGGCCTTCAAAAATTACATAAGTATGACTGATGTGCAATTCCAGAACATCCTACGGCTCATTGAAAAGGATATAAAAAAGTGAAACGTTAGTTGGAAATGCAATACCGCCAGATCAACAACTGGCAGTACTGGTGTCAATAGTTGTCCTCTCTTTCCTATATTGGCTTCAAAGAACTGAAATTTTGCCCGGATATCATGTTTTGCTATATCGCATCTCGGGCCCATTCCACTTTTTTCCGATTAGAATAACTTGCATTTCTTGTATTCCACAAGCGTTCATTAATTTGCAGCAGAGTAATAAGTTCTTCAGGTCTGCTCCACGAAAACACCATTTCTAAATAAAATAATAAATTTAAAGTTACAGACTTTTTAAAAAGAAAAAATTCTCTCAATCAGTATATACTCAGAATATAAAACAAACGCGAATAGCTTTCTTTAAAGGGAATTTATATAATTAATATTTAAAGTTTAATAATCCTTCGCAGTCGTCAACATAATAAACTTGTATGTACGCAATATCCGTAATGAAATGTTGCATTATTTAGAAATATTTTTTCTCACATTTTCTTTTTATTTATATAAAATGCATATGGCAACACTGGTGAAATTGGTCTGATTGGTGTTGAGAATAGCAATCAGAACTGATTGGCATGCAATGTTCGCTTATCGAGTTCATTTTTCATTTTGTATTGAAACCAACAACAATGTTTTTAATGGGCGTTCAATTGATTGGTAATATAACCCCAGTATAATAGTGCGATCAGTCAACACTAATTGGTAAGTAACTGATCAGCTGTTCCGATATATTTCATACAAAAGCCATAAGAGCGATTGGTCAAAACCGATTGGTAGGTAACGTGAAGTTGGAATCTGTAAAAATTGGATTTCCAACGGAGCATATGAGAGTCATACTCATTTCTCTCTATCATAATTCCATTTTATACTAAACCTAGCTATCTCTTTCCTACTTATATAGCATATGTTGTTTACGTTACTTTACTTTTCTTTCAATTCATTCCATGTATAAAAGCTGGATAAACCGCGTAAACCTAATAAAATTTTACGCTCGTAAACCAGCTACCATATATTTGTATGAAAAAATTTTACGCACCTCGAAAAAGTTTACGCGATGATTTATTCGTGTAAATCTCCAAATAAAATTATACGGTTTGAAATGCAACTCTGTTGAACATGCTTTCGTTTTGGAATACGTTAAATTAGCTACATTCTTTTGTAAACGGGTTGCAAAAGAACACCAACTCGCATTTAATTTGCCTTTTACTTGAATATAATTTCCCTTCAGTTACTTAGCAACGCTAGTGATATATATGGTTGCTCGTGAAATTTATAAACGACATAAAAACAAAAAAGAAACAATTCTGTGGTATCTGTGGTAAATATATTTGTTTATTTAAAATAAATTTTTATTTGTGCTTGCTTTATTTTGCTTATTTTTCTTTATATATACAATAATTTGACGTGTTGTTGAAATTTTCCAAGCACATTCCAGTAGTCTATTTACAATAGTTCTGTTTTTTTACTTTCCAACACTATAACTCAGGTCGATTAAAATATAAGCAACTTCAATTGAACTCGGTTAAAATAGACGTTATTTTTGTTGTTGCTTTGCATGCTTTGAATGCAGTTTGGTAAATAAGTCCATGTTCTTTCACAACTCGCGTGCAAAAGAATGCGGTTATTATAGGTAAATTTACTTAATTTATATTAAGGATAATTAATTTAATTCAAATTTTTTCCGTTTTTTACGGCCTTTACACGATGACTTGTTTTGTGCGTTCAGACAACAATGCGTGTATATCAAATAAAATTATACGATTTATATGGTTATACGATTGCATGAATTCCATTAATATAATATTATTGTACGTATTCTATGTATTGGATTTTCTTTTCCATGCGCAAATAAATCTATAAAATAAAAAAAACAACGGATAATTTCTCCTTCACAGTGAGTTCTTCCAATATGATCAATATGACATTATTCCAGAATTTACGTGATGTGTTCCTTTAAGCTAAATATACAGACATCAGTTTTAAAAATATAATACAGTATAAAACTACTCGTTAGAGGACTAAATATACCGGTCTTCTTTATTTAGCGGTTACAGTTGCCGTTGTGAAATCCGTTCGTGTAAACACAATTACGTCGGACTACGGCTACGGAAATCAGCTTCTCATTATCTATTTCTATTTATTTTTAATTAAATTTATTACCGCATTATTATTATTATTATATTGTTACGTTTTTATTCTGTGAACGTTTAATTCTATTTGAATTACCTTGTTCGATCACTGGATTCTGTTAATGATAACTGCAACACTTATTTTGTACAACTATATACAGCAACAATTTATTTAATAATCTCTATTTACAATCAACACTGTTTACAATCAACTATTTACTATAACACTTAAATGTACTTGCAACTTTTGCCTCTGTATCAATGTTTTCGCAATCACGTTCGGAAGTAGATTGATTGTCAATTCTCAACACTGGCTCTATTTATACTCTGTTGGCAACACCCCAGAATCTTCCTTTATCGAGATTCTTCTCTTCCTTTCTCGTTGGCTTGTTCTGGTTATCGCTTATTTCTTTTTGTTGACATTCGTTTCGATGCTAATAGAGTCAGTCACAATAGTGATGAGTAATCAACTATCGATACTCGTTACAATATTATCAATCTGATTGCTGTTCTCGTCACCAATCAGACCAATTTCAGCAGTTTCTAGCGATATAGCAAAACATGATACCCGGTCAAAATTTCAGTTCTTTGAAGTCAATATAGAAAAGAGATGACAACCATTAACACCAACGTTGCCAGTTGTTGATCTGGCGGTATTGCATTTCCAACTGTCGTTTCACTTTTTTTATATCCTTTTCAATGAGCCGCTGGATGGTCTGGAATTGCACATCGGTCATCCTTATGTAATTCTTGAAGGCCCAGAAGTCGTTATGTTTTTAATCCTTTGTCAGGAATATGAAAAAGACGATTGTACTTCGTTTTCCTAGACATTTTTTTTACCAAACTTCATCGTTTTCTTTTTTGCTGATTTTTCGATGATACTTTTTCTATTAACTCAATTATTTCTCCCAATACACTGCTATGATCATCTTTCCAAAAATTCACATTCTCAGCATATATGGTTGCTGTTTTTATCAAATCATTCATTATGAAATTAATTGAAATTTAGTGCAGCACAATTATTTTGATAACTTTGAAAACAGAAGCCACCGGGTCATAGTCAAAGTTCCAACATAAATTTAGCATCGGATTTTTGACAGATTTTGGAAATGAAATTTTTTCAAAAAGGTCTACTATTTTTAAGTTCGATCTATTTTACTATTTTTATTTCAATTAATAAGGGCTTATATTTCGTTTTCTTAATATTTGATAAATTTATCTGATTTTCCACGCGGAAAATTGTCTCTCGGCAAACTCTAGTTCGAAGAAAAAAGATACAAACTATGCACTCGTTTCTCTTTCCTTATCGACGAATTCAAGTTTGTGGAAACAGAAGTGTTTGCGTGAAAAAACAAAAGTAAAAACATACAACAACTGCATCATACAAAGGCACGTTAATATTACACCTCTGTCTCCGCAATCATGTGTAACCAACCAACAATCTAAATTGTGTGAAACTGAAAATGAACTTCATGATTGGCGTTCAATTGATTAAATAACCACGGCATAAAGTTCTAAAAAGAAATGATTCGCTATTTTTTGGAGAAAATGCGATACTGATTCAAAAACTCTTCGTATAATTTTTAGTTGTTTTATCCGCCTCTTCAGCGCTTTCTGATAGTGAGAGATGTTAAACAGTTTTTATGTTTATGTGGATTTAAGCGAAAGAGTCAATTGGAATAGGGCTCGTGAATACACACCTTTTACATATATAAAATTAAAATTAATTTGTCATAAGTATAGAATAGCCCACTGAAAGGAAAAAAAAATAAATTTCTTCGTATAGAGCATATTTTTATGAATATAAAAAACCAAATTTTGTTTGTAGCTAACGCCCATATAAGACGCGGCTCAAGGTCAAAGTTTAAATTTGCGATCGAAATTACTCAATAAATTTGCAATTTTTCTCTACAATATGGTTATCAATGGGTACTGAGATGAACGAACCTTACTGAGCATACTTATCGTCAACTGTCATGTATTGACATTCTGAGCTATTAACATTTTTATATATTCACCTTATCATTAGTACATCAATTATTAGATATACATGAACTTTCTAGACTTCACTTATATTCAACCAGTTAACAATAATACTCGTGTCACATTCATTTCGCACGCTTTCATTTGAAGTCTTTGTACACGGTGTCCAATAAGTTTTAATAAAAATGTTTTTCGCTATATTAAGGCAAGTTGACGAAATGAATGGAAAAATTTTATCCAAATGAGTTATCTTATACATTATGAAAAATTATAAAAGGTTTTTATTTATTACGCCCCCCTTTGCTTTTTTTACTAAGCCCAATCTCTTTTCAAAAGAGTCGCATGCGGCACGTACATGATTCATGGGTATTTCCTCCCATATCTTTTGTAAAGTTTTACGTAGCTGCCCCAAATTTCTTATTTTATAGTCGTTAAGCTTTGCTGTTATATATCCCCATGCGAAGAAATCCATAGGATTAAGATCAGGGCTGCTTGGTGGCCACTCATCCTTCCTCAAAAAATCAGCCAAATTCTCTTCGCATCAGTCTTGACAAATTTTTGCAGTATGTGATGGCGCTCCGTCTTGTTGAAAACAATAGTAGTCGTCACCAAACAAGTGTTTGCAAGCAGGGAGGACTACTGACTTCAAAACGTGCTCTTTGTAGTACACAGCATTTATTTTGACCCCTTTTTCAATAAAAACAAGCGGCAATTTACCCCTCTTGCAAAATCCGCCCCAAACCATGATCGAGAGAGCACTTTGATATCTGGGGACAAATAATTCTGATTCAGGAACATCCTCCAATGAAACAGCCCTTACTCAGTCGTCCTGTGCATTATGCGATTGCTGCAACACGAAAAGTTTTTCATCAGAAAATACGAACTCGTCGCCACCGTGCCAAGCCTGAATACTGCTGACTCTTTCAGCTCTCTTGTCCTTTGAAGAAATGGAAACGCCGTGAATTTTTTGTTTTTTGTACGGCTTAAGTCCAACATCTTTTTTTAAAAGTAAATGAGCAGATGACTTGTTTATTTTTAAAGAGGCAGCTATTTTTCTCACGGAGCGGCACCTTTTTCGTCGAATTTGCTCTCTTACAATTTTGATTTGCTCTTCGTCCGGGCAGTGCGTGGACGGCCACTTTTCGGTCGATTTTCAGTAGACCCAGTTTCCTTAAATCGTTTTATGGTCTTATAAACAAAATCGCACTTGATTCCACCTTGTTTCAATGATTTGAAAATTGCATATGGCTTTATGCCTCGCAAAAATTGATTAATAATTACTTCGCGCACGTTCTTCATCGTTTTTATTTAACTCAACTACAGCTGAAATGAAATGAATTCTATGACACGCTGCTCAGAAATCTAACGGGATTTCATATATATCAAAATAAAAACATACGCCTACTTTCTGTTATTTAAAATTAACGGAAAACATATTTATTAAAACTTATTGGACACCGTGTATATAACATGACATCAAATCTCAGAAGCCGAGTCAAAAACTGTGGTTACGGAGCGCTCGAAGATAATTTAATTCGCAATCGAATTGTAGTGGGAATAAAAAGCAACTGCACTAGAGTAAAATTACTTGACGAGATCAAATTAACCCTTCCTTAACCGCAGAGGAAAAATAAAAATAACAGCACTATTAAAGATGACTCGAGAAGAAAAATTACACTGCAACAGGTGTGACACTACGCATGGTCGCCGGAATTGTCCGGCCTTCAAGAAAGCTAGCTAAGTGTTGTAAGAGCAGAACAGTGAACGAATTGCAGCAAAAAGACTGTGAAAGCGAGGAAGATAGCTTCGTAGTATGTACGGTAGACGCAGACGTAGACAACGAGGAAATAGAAGACTGGTATGAAAAAGCTACCTTACCGAAAAACGTATCGATAAAGTTCAAGCTGGATACAGGTAGCCAGTGCAACGTACTAAACCACGAAACTATAAAGAAAACTCGCGCCCACATCAGAACTATATCTACATGGTACTTAATATCATTTTCAAACTATAAGATGCCCGTACTGGGAGAGGTCGTTTTAGATACAGTCATTAAATAACAAAAAGTACCAATTAAATATGTAGTCGTCGAAGCGGATGTTACACCAAGTCAACATGTGAAAAATTGAATTTAGTAAAGCGTATAGAAACCGCAACAAAAAAATACGACTTATTTGAAGGCATCGGTTGTCTTAAGCAGTATAAATACGACATAGATTTGAACGACAATCCAAAATTAAATATATGCCCGGCAAGAAAATACTACACTCTATTCGGGAGCAAGTAAATAATGAGCTAGACAGCATGGTTGCACAAAAAATAATTAAACCTACTTGATTGTAAAAAAGGCTTCTAGGAACTGTAAGTAACATCACGCACTTCAGAATACCTAACATTCAGCACTCCATTTGGAAGATACTCATGCTTAAGAATGCCGTTTGGCTTGGCATCAGCTCCTGAGGTTTTCCAACAGATCATGAGTTCGCTGATAGCCAACGAAAAAATGCAGAGATCTCCATGGAAGACGTGCTTTTACACGCCAACAGCAAAACAGAATTGGAGAAAAGTACTCGATCAATTTAAAAAAACAGTCCTTAAGCTCAACAAAAACAAATGTGTATTTAATACAAAAGAAGGGAAGTTTCTGGGACACTTTGTCTCCAGCGAAGGGGTTAAAGCCGACCCAGCAAAAACAGAAACCATCACAAATATAAGGCAACCAGCACAAATATAAGATCTTATGAAAACCCGCCCGTACTAAGGTATTATGATCCAGATGTGCCAATATTACTATCAGTGGAATTGTATGTCGCGGATAAACGGATACACTAAGTCGAGACTGCGAAAACTTGGGAAATGAAGACTTAAATCAAGAAAATCTACAAATATGCACTATTATGCCATTTAAAAAAAGTCGAAAAGACGAACTTGGAAAAGAAACAACAAAGTTCCAAGAAGTTAGTAATTTAAAAACGATTTTACTTAAAGGATGGCCTGAAACTATTAACGAAGTGGCCAAGAATTTGAAAAACTATTGGTATTGTAGAAAAGCACTTAGCGTTTATGATTACATAATTTTTAAAAACCACAGAGTAATGGTTCCAAAATCAATGATTCCCTTAGTAATGAAACACTGCCATCTTAGTCACAAAGGCATACAAGGAACGCTAAAACTTGCTCGTGACAATGTATTTTTGCCTAGCATGACAGACTTAACTAAATTAACAAAAGCCTGCAAGGCATGCAGCAAAATACAAAAAGATAATCAGATGGAAACAATAATATTACAAGCGCCACCGAAACGTCCATGGAGTATAATAGCCTCAGACATATTCCACCCAAGAGGAAAATAGTACATCCTCATTGCAGATGCTTGCTCTGGTTATTTTGATTTTAAACAAATAAGCAATATCACCGGCTTCAATTTTATTGCGGAATTGGTTTGCAACTTTTGGAATCCCGGATGTACTATTATAAGATGGTGGTAATTTGAACGGGAATGGAACTTTGAACATAGAGTTTCGAGTCCTCAATTCCCACACTCAAATGGATTAGCCGAACGCTACGTACAAAGACGTAAAAATTTGACGAAAAAGTGCACTGAGGACAATACCGACATACAACTAGCCTTACTACATCACCGCAATACTCCACGCCTAGATCTAGGATCTCCAGCCCGGAGATTCTTCAATAGACGGACCAAAACCCTATTACCGACCAATGAGAAACTATTTTCTCCGAAAATAATAAGAAACGTAACAAAAAGTTAACTAAACAAAAGCGAAAAAGTAGCAGCTGACAGATGCAAAAAACAAAGTAGGGAATACACAGAATAAGAGAAAGTACTCCTCAGACAAAGTCATCAGAATTGGGTTCCAGCGTATATTGTGAGACCAGAAGGATACCGCTCGTACAGGGTACAAACCGAGGATGGTGCCGCCTATAAAAGAAACACATGGCATTTAAAACCCACTACCTCAACTCAATAACAGTACCGCACACTTTCATTTGGAGTCTTTGTAGCTCAGTGGTTAGTGCGTTGACCTTCTGATCTATAGGTCGTTGGTTCAATCCCCGGCTGAAGCATAACAAATTTGAATATCGAAAAGATTTTCCTTTCGAACGGTACCCACCTGCCGGCAAGAGTTGGCAATTTTTCCGGCAGTAGAAATTTGCCAAAATCCTTCTTAAAAGAGCTCTGTGACAAAACTAATATAAGTAGGTCCCTTCTAATGCTGTCCAAATTTAATACGCACAACAATTAAGTGTATACGGAAAAAGTAGCGAGATAAAGGAAAATTTAGGTGATAAATGTACATATTGTAAAAATACTTATGGTCGTGAAGACGGCGTTGGGCCTACAAGGATTTTTTTTTGCGCCCGGCTATCATAAAAGACTTTTTATTGAGTAATTTCGATCGCAAGTTTGAACTTTGGCCTTTGACGCCTTATGTATATGCGTGTCTGCTAGAATAAAATTTGGTTTTTTATATTCACAAAAATAGGCTCTATACGAAGAACTTTTTTTTTCTTTCAGCGGTCTATTCTATACTTGTTCCATTATTTTAGGTAAGTCAGATGAATTCACACTGTGCTTTCGTCGCTGGATGGTGAAAATAGAAATAAATTTAAATGGACGGAAAAAGGTAATCCGTAAATCGCTGCCGCTGCAATTATGTGCTACCTCCTATGAGTGTGAGTTTTACTAATGTTTACAGTGGTTAAGCGTCGACCACTGCCAATCTGGGTTGAACTTTTCACCAAAAGTACAAACTACAAAAGTAAAAGCGCGCTTATGCCAAGGTTATATCAAAGAATATTGAAGTTTAATATACTTTGGTTATTATACCTATCAATTGAATGCCAATCATGGCACTGATTTTCTGTTTCACCAATTTAGATTATTGGGTGGTTCGGCGGCTGATATGTGGACGGTCTCGGTAACAATCACGTCACGTGTTGTTATTGTTTTCAATGTAAAATGAAAAATTGTGAATTGCTGGTTGTTTGTTTGTTTCTCGAATTAGGAAATGTAAGATTTGGAAACGAACTCGCATACTTTTGTCAATTATCATTCATATTTCGAAGCAGTGGTGTAATATTCCAGTGTCATATCATAGGAGAAGTAGATTTGACTCGAGGTGATTAGATGAAGTAAAATCGTATTGAAAATAGAATTATATTTTTTAGTATTTTAAACAAACCAAACAAGCCTACAACAACAAGCCAAATATATATAGTTTTTTTTATCTAGTAGCCGAAGTTCATCCCAAATACAAGCAATTGTTCCTTTATTTAATCTACCCAATTGCCAGGATGTTATCACACATAAACTGGTTTTACACGTTTTATTTTTTGTAAATTAATAACAAAACGTTATTACTTTCTTATTACTAGGGTATGTTTTTCTCGCCAAAAATTACAATTTATTTGCAATTATTACCAAGTTCAAGAATTTTCAAAAACAACGCTACTTTTCAATACTAAAAAGTATTGAAAGGTGGAAAAAATCGTCTCTGTTGTTGGAGATCGGAAACCTTTGAACATAATATACTTTATTGATCAGCGTTTGGTCACAAAAAAAAAGAGCGTAATATTGCCGTGATTGGCAATTATATGATACTCAACATAACAGCCGCCTTACTTACACATGATTGCGGAGACAGTGGTGTAATATTAATGTACCTATGTATGATGCAGTTGTTGTATGTTTTTACTTTTGTTTTTTCACTCAAACACTTCTGTTTCCACAAACTTGAATTCGTCGATAAGGGAAGAGAAACGAGTGCATAGTTTGTGTCTTTTTTCTTCGAGAGACAAGTTTCCGCGTGGAAAATCAGATGAATTAATCAAATATTAAGAAAACGAAATATAAGCCCTTATTAATTGACATAAAAATAGTAAAATAGATCGAACTTAAAAATAGTAGACTTTTTTGAAAAAATTTCATTTCCAAAATCTGTCAAAAATCCGATGATAAATTTATGTTGGAACTTAACTTTGACTATGACACGGTGGCTTCTGTTTTCAAAGTTATCAAAATAATATACCGCGCTGAATGATTTGATAATAACAGCAACCATATATGCTGAGAATGTGTGTTTTTGGAACGATAATCATAGAGTTAATAGAAAAAGTATCATCGAAAAATCAGCAAAAAAGATAACGATCAAGTGGGATAAAAAAAGAGCGAAAAAAATTGAAGTACAAACGGCTCTTTCACATTCCTGAAAAAAAGAATTGCAACATTCTTCTGGGCTTTAAAAATTACATAAGGACGACCGATGCGAAATTACAGAACATCCTGCTGCTCATTGAAAAGGATATAAAAAATCTCCTTACAGTCGGCTGGGGCCGACCAAACTATACCCTGCATATGTAGATTTATATATAAAAAGTTTACTCGAATATCCAACTTTTCTTTTATTTCCACTTTTCGAGAAACAATTTTTGCATATACTACTAATTTACACCCGAAATATGGTTGACTTTGACGAAGTAAAAGGATTTTAAGATAATTCCGTGGCTTAGTATGGGAGCTATATTAAAAATTGGGCGTGGCTTACCACTTTCTAGTAAATCCAATTAATTTTTCAATGTTAATCCACACCTTAAATTTGGTGTCCTACGTTGAATAGTTTCTAAGTTATGGTGGTTAACATTTTTGTTTAATTTCCTCAACTTTGTATGGGAGCCCCAATAAAAAGTGGGCGTGGTACGCTGATTTTTCGCCAGATTATTTCCTACTACGATATTAATTTAAGTGTCAATTATGGTTATTCTAGACAGAAGATTGCCGAAGTTACAGCTGTTTCAATTTAAAATTTGTATGGGGGCTACGATAAACACTGGGCGTGGTGCGCCCATTTTCTGTGAGCCTAGTTGCTCGTACAATACTAATCCACACCTTAAATCTCGTTATTCTACGCTGAATAGTTTGCAAGTTATAACCGGTAACATTTTTTTTAATTTCCGCAACTTTGTATGGGAGACCCAAAAAGGAGTGGGCGTGGCACATTGATTTTCTGCCATATTATTTTTGACTACCGTGTTAATCTAAGTGTCAATTATGGTTATTCTAGACAGAAGATTGTAGAAGTTACAGCAGTTTCAATTTAAAAGAAGTACAGACACTTTGTATGGGAGCTACGCTAGAAAGTAGGCGTGGCTCACCCACTTTTGGCGAGGTTATATAGTAGTATAATGTAACTCTATGAGCGAAATATTGTTGTCCCAAGTGGTATATTATGTGAGTTATAGCAGGTTAAAGATATTGAAAATTTCGAGGTTAGTCGCTTTGAATACTTGGTGTGGGCGTGGTTATTGACCGATCATGCCCAATATCAATCCCCTCCGTACTCTTGGATCATAGATTACTTATGCCAAATTTCATCGAAATAGCTCAATATTTACTCAAGTTATCGTGCGAACCAGCCAGGTGACAGACAGACGGACGGACGGACGGACATCGTTAAATCGAAAATTTAATCGACGCTGATCACGAATATATATCTATGTCTATATCTCCGGAGATTCCTTCAAGTGGACACAAACATCTGACCGAAATGAATATACCATGCATATTGCATTATGCAGGGTATAAAAAAGTGAAACTCCAGTTGAAAATGCAATACCACCAGATCAACAACTGGCAGTTCTGGTGTCAATAGTTGTAAACTATTTCCTATATTGGGTTCAAACGACTTAAGTTTTACCCGGATATCATGTTTTGCTATATTGATAGAAATTTTAGACAATTGCTGTTGCATAGAATCTAGGGCTTGTTTCCGTTTTTCCCGATTAGAATAACTTGCATTTCTTATATCCCACAAGCGTTCATTAATTTGCAGCAGAGTAATTAGGTCTTCAGTTCTTCAGGTCTACTCCACGAATACACAATTTCTAAATAAAATAATAAATTTAAAGTTATAGAATATCTTTGCTTAATGAGAAAATTCTCTTAATCAGTACATACTCAGAATATAAAACAAATGCGAATAGCTTTCTTTAAAGGGAATTTATATAATTAATGTTTGAAATTTAATAATCCTTCGCAGTTGTCAACATTATAAACATGTATGTACGTAATACCCGGTAATATTGCATTATTTAAAATTATTTTTTCTCACATTTTCTTTTTCTTTATATAAAATTGCATATGGCAGCACTGGTGAAATTGGTCTGATTGGTATCGAGAACAGCAATCAGAACTGATTAGCATGCAAATGTTCATTTTTGGAGTTCATTTTTCATTTTGTATTGAAACCAACAACAATTTTTTTTGATGGGCGTTCAATTGATTGATAATATAACCGAGCCAAAACTGACGAACTATTGAAAGCTTGCAAGATTGCTCTTAATTGGTAGCTTTAAAAATGCAATTTGAATGAGCCTTGGCGACGCTTCGCTAATTGTAGTTAAATCTTTCGGCATTAAAGATAATTTTCTTCAGATTGCGAGGAATTAAAAGATGTGTATTGGCTGTAATGCAGCGAAAAAATTACTGAACAGAACGTTTTGAGGAAAAAATTTACCAATTTTGGCTAAAAATATACCAAAACGGTAAAACTGACAGCAAATGTATCATATCGTGGTACGAAATTTTGTACCTCTGTAACACTAATCGCTTGTAACCACCCAACAATCTCAATTGGTGAAATAGAAAATCAACACCATGAGTGGTCTTATTACCATGGCGTTAGCGATTTGGGAATAAGTGCAAAATATGACCTACTGGAGAAAGTAAAATTTTAAATTGTGTCGGATACAAGTTATTCTTGTCGTTATAACAAACTAAAACTTTTTCGGTGGTAAAGCCCATATAAGGCGTGGCTAAAGGTCAAAGTTTTTTCCACAATATGGATATCAACACACAGGTAATTTTAATACCTTTTTATGGGTATATAGTATTTCATATGAATTTTGAACTTTTTAAATGTTGTGAAGAAAAATATAAATTTTTTATAAATATTTCGTAAAAACCGATTTTTTTCAGAAAAAATCCCCCAATAACCAATCAAAAATTATATACTATTTTAAAGGTCATAGAATTACCTTTGCAATGGTACATAAAACATATTTTTAAAGAATTATTATATATTTTAAATATAATTTTTTATGATCATACTTTCGCTCCAGCAAATACGTGCATAGAGGAAGAGTAATGCGACGATCATGATCAAACAGTCGTCGGGCGTATAAGGTTCATACCTTGCGTCCGGTCGAAGGCTGGCTATCAAATACCACTTTTATCCTAAAATACTGTTGGTCCGGCGTTGGGTTTATAAGGTTTTTTTTTGCGCCTGGCCAAAAGCTGGCTATCAAAATAAAAATTTAATCCTAAAATACTGTTGGTTGGATAATGAATTTGAAAAAATACAGGTAATTGTATTGAAACCCGTCCATATTGAAAAACCTTATGAAGAATCAACTTAAAAAAATGTGTTTAAGTGCATGATAATTCTTTAAAAACATGTTTTATACACCGTTGTAAAGGCAATTGTATAGGATTTAATATTGTGTTAAATTTTCGATAGGTACATATTTTCGAAAAAAAAAAATTGGTTTATGAAAAAATAATTGCAAACCTATGTTTTTGATAATAATTTTTAAAATGTGAAAAACGGGTATTCAATAAAAAAAAGGTATTTAAAAAAACTGTCTTTTGGTACCCATATTGTTAAAAAAAATTGAATGTATCGAGTAATCTCGACCTCAATTTTGAACTTTGACCTTAAGCCTTGTCTTATATGGGCGTTTGCACCGACAAATTTTTCATTTGTTATATTCACAAAAATAAGCTCTATCTGAGAGAATTTTTAATTTTTGCCCCCTAGTAGGCCGTATTTTGCACTTGTTCCGCAATTCGACGATTGCAAACCACTTTCTATCATGAAAACTATATTTTATAAACACTTTTTCTTAATTTTCAAAGAATTTTACTTATTATATTTTATAATTAATACCATTAAAATCCGCACTCAATCACAGCACTTTTTGTCATCTTTTTTTTTTCTCTTCGTAATATTTCGCTTCGTTTGATAATAAACAAAAATATACACATCTTTATGAAAGTGTCCACATAAAAAGTATGCATGTCTCGATGATTGATCCATGCCGAAAGTAGCTCAACTTTTAACTTTTTCAAGCTTAACACATGACGTGTCCGAACAGCTGGGTGTGTTATGCTGCAACTAGCCACCGACGTAAAAACGTAGAACGTGTCAGCTGACACGACCTATCTTATGGGAATGCCGTGTTAACGAAAACTCACCAACGTATGACGGTGACGTAGACGTTGCTCGTAGCGGAGAGAATCAACAGCAATTTGATATTTTACGTAAAAACGTGTCAGCTGATCGCTATATATGTGTACAGGGTTACCAGCTTAGACTTTTATAAATGAATAAAAACTTAAATAAAAAAGTTTAGTTTTTTTTTAATTAATCAAAACTATTATCGTGTTTAGTTATATATTAAAATATACTTCACGTATATTAATTTTTTTTTCAGTTTATAACATATATATTATGAAATTTGATCATGAAAATGGTAAGTGTGATTAAAAGCATGCACCCACAGTGTTACATGGCAACATTGTTATGTATGTATATAAAAAAGAACAGTCGATTTCTCCGTCGCTGCTACGGGCATAACTTTTGACAAATTTTTGCTCTTACGTACGAACGGTACGTACGTACGCTACGTCGGTGGCTAGTTGCAGCATTATGCTGCAACTAGCCACCGACGTAAAAACGTAGAACGTGTCAGCTGACACGACCTATCTTATGGGAATGCCGTGTTAACGAAAACTCACCAACGTATGACGGTGACGTAGACGTTGCTCGTAGCGGAGAGAATCAACAGCAATTTGATATTTTACGTAAAAACGTGTCAGCTGATCGCTCTATATGTTTACAGGGTTACCAGCTTAAACTTTTATAAATGAATAAAAACTTAACTAAAAATGTTTAGTTTTTTTTTTAATTAATCAAAACTATTATCGTGTTTAGTTATTTATTAAAATATACTTCACGTATATTAATTTTTTTTTAGTTTATAACATATATATTATGAAATTTGATCATGAAAATGGTAAGTGTGATTAAAAGCATGCACGCACAGTGTTACATGGCAACATTGTTATGTATCTATATAAGAAAGAACAGTCGATTTCTCCGTCGCTGCTACGGGCATAACTTTTGACAAATTTTTGCTCTTACGTACGGGCGGTACGTAAGTACGCTACGTCGGTGGCTAGTTGCAGCATTAGTTGTGCAGTGGCAAAATTGAAATTATTTGAATTGTTAAATTTGAAATTAAAATTTACATATTCTTCTGTTTCTATTTTTAAATTATTAACTTTTATTTTCTCTCAAACTTGGCTATAACATTTGACTTGTGAATAAACATATGGTCTTCATGCTTGAGGTATATTTTTTATGTGTTTCACGAAGTATACATTTTGTATTCTTGATAAATGCATACTTTTTATGTATTACGGCCTTAATTGGTTCTAGATAGAACAATATTTACTGCTTGATGGTAACCCAATAGTTACCCGGCATATATCAGCTGATTGCTCACATTCTATAAATTTTGTACTAATACATATTTAGTAGAAACTCTGTACAGCAATGTTATTACGAGATACTACATTATTTTGCTGCAAGAAAACAATCAAATTGATTCGCACAGCATGGGAACACAGAACATTTGCTTCGGTAGCCACAGGTAATGAAATACTTGTTGATCGTTTGAAGGGTCGCCACGAAGGTGTTACTGTACTTGGACTTAATCGTCCAGAAGCAAAGAATGCATTTAGTCAAGCTCTTGTGGAGACATTCGCAAAAATAATATCTGATTTGAAGAGTGATAATTGCAGCCGTGTTGTCATATTGCGTAGTTTGATACCTGGCACTTTCTGTGCGGGAGCCGATTTAAAAGAGCGCAAACAAATGACTCTGGAAGAGGTCACGAAATTTGTCACTGAACTACGGCAATTGCTTATCGACATCGAACAGTTGCCAATGCCAGTAATTGCTGCTTTAGATGGTGTTGCCTTAGGTGGAGGTTTGGAAATGGCACTCGCGTGTGATATGAGAACTGCTGCTGATAATGCAAAGATGGGCTTAGTTGAGACACGCTTAGCAATAATACCAGGTGCTGGTGGTACACAACGTTTACCACGTATACTTTCGCCTGCCCTCGCTAAGGAACTTATCTTTACTTCGCGTGTATTTAACGGTGTGGAGGCAAAAGCCATGGGCATTGTGAATCATGTGGTGACTCAAACTGAATCCAAGGATGCAGCCTTTCAGAAAGCCCTAAAACTGGCTGAAGAAATACTTCCGAATGGACCAGTTGGCATACGTATGGCCAAATTAGCAATTGATAAGGGTATGCAAGTGGATCTTAAGACGGGATATTCCATTGAGGAGGTGTGTTATGCGCAGGTTGTACCAACCAAAGATCGCATCGAAGGCCTTAAAGCATTTGCAGAAAAACGTAAACCAATCTATAAGGGTGAATAGATTAGCGTTGAGAAATTTAGCCAAAAATTTAAGCACGACAAGAATTTAAGAAGATCCATATATATATATATATATATATATATATATATATATATATATATATATATATATATATATATATATATATATATATATATATGTATATGTATATATATATTTTTTTTTTGCAATTTGTTAGTTTGTTGTATTATAAATTTTATTACAATACATTACACTAAAGTAATTTTTCAGTTATTTTCCTTATTTTTGAGATAATCCGTGATAAGATAAGAATGGGTTTCAGCAAAGATATGCAACTACTCTGTAAACAAGTATTATTAATTCAAATTCAGACCTGATAAGAGATTTCGACTCCTTCGCACAATTTTATCGTATCAAATTTGTTCTGCATCCCACAACTCATCACCTGGCAAAATAAAGACTCATTCTAAAATACTGTTGATTGCGATACTAAATTCGAAGATATATGTACATTGTATTGACAGCCGTCCATATTGAAAAAACTGTATGAAGTATGAACTTGATAAAATTTTTTTTTAATGCATACGAATTCTTTAATAACATGTTTTATACACCGTTGTATAGGCTTTAATATGGTGCTAAACCTTCAATAGATAAGGTTTATTTAAAAAAAAAATTGGTTTTTGAAAAATAATTTGAAAATTTATATTTTTAATAACTTTTAAAATGTGAAAAATAGTTAAGTAATATAAAAAAAGGTATTTAAAAAACCTTTCTCTTGGTACCCATATTGTTGAAAAAAATTACGTGTATATCGAGTAATCTCGACCTCAATTTTAAACTTTGACCTTGAGCCACATGTTATACAGGCGTTTGTACCGACAAATTTTTGATTTGTTATATTCACAAAAATAAGCTCTATCGAAGGCAATTTTTTATATATTTTCCCCCTTAGGAGGCCGTATTCTGCACTTGTCCCGCGATTCGACGATTGGTAAAATATTATACCTTAAATCCCTATAGTTAAGCCAGAAATTAACTGAATATTTTATCGTATGTTACAATAGCCGCATTCTTTTGTAACCGAGTTGCAAAAGAACACCAACTCGCATTTAATTTCCCTTTTACTTGAATATAATTTTCCTTCAGTTACTTAGCAACGCTAGTGATATATATGGTTGCTCGTGAAATTTATAAACGACATAAAAACAGAAAAGAAAATTCTGCGGTATCTGTGGTAAATATATTCGTTTATTTAAAAGAAATTTTTATTTGCGCTTGCTTTATTTTGCTTATTTTTGTTTATATCTACAATAATTTGACGTGTTGTTGAATTTTCCTAAGAACATTCCAGTGTCTGTTCACAATAGTTTACTTTTTTTACTTTCCAACACTATAACTCAGGTCGATTAAAATATAAATAATTGAACTCGGTTAAAATAGACGATGTCGCTTATTTTTGTTGTTGCTTTACATGCATATTATTTTTGTGGGCGAAATTAACGAATGTACCATACAAAAATATTTTGTACACAGAAGTTGTATTTTCTATTTCCTTTTTAAATTAGAAGTAGAATACAAAGCGGATTGTTCGCTTTATACCATACCTCTGTGGTTTCAAATTTCTTATGCGCCAACTTCGATTACAAAAAGTTTTGAATACTCCGTTCTACTCAAGCAAGTACTCTCATTATAATTTTAGCATTTATGCTATTGTGGGGTGAGCACGATGGTAAGCGAGGCTGCACTAAAATTTGCAGAGACCTTTATAGCCTAGACAGACGGCAGCCTAATTCCGGGTTACCGAGTTAATTCGAATTAACTTGGGCTTTAGCTGCAGCTAATCCGCATTAACTCTATGAGTTAATTCTCAAAATTAAAGAGGATTACGGCAATTTGCGATGGCAACACTGCTGAAAATTTTCTATTGTGAATTTTTCTCGATCCATTTTACAAAATATTAGGTGTGTTCGCTTATAAAAAACTTTCAACAATTGTTAACAGTTTTCAACATGAAAAGCGTTGGCGAACAAATAAATCCAGCTGTCAATTACGAACTGTGAATGTCAATTTTCAAGTTTCTGATAATTTTCAGTACACGCACTTCTTGTAGATTTTCTCATATCGAGAGTGACAGCTGACAAAAATTGATAATTATAGTAATGTAAGTGAGCAGACCTAATAAAACAGCAATCAGCCGTTTAGTTAATCCGCAATACTGCCGTCTGTCAAGTTAATATTTTATTCGGATTAAGTGCGCCGGTAATCCGGATTTACGCTGCGTCTGTCTAGGCTATTATAATTATTTAATAATCGTAAAATAAAGGCAGACAGCTAATGACATAAGTATATATGGTGACAACAACAATGTCTTATTAGCTATGTTGATATATTAAACAATTTTTTCAAACTTCATTGAAGAAATTGAAATTACATATTTACTTCCCGGTTATACAATGATGCCAGTTGATCCTGTACATAACACAATTGATCCTTTTGTACGAAATCGTACCATTTTGGCGCACAGTGAATGGGCAATGCGCGAACTAACCAATTGGGATACGACAGGAAGTATTTTGCAGATTTTTTACTACTTCAATTAAATTTAGATAAACTTCGCGTATTTTTATTCGAAATAAATCAAAATCAATTAAACTCAACTGGGATATATTCTGAAAATTTCGGTAAAAAAATTATGAAAAACTTTAATTTTACTTTGATCTAGGAATGTTGTATCTCTAAAAAATTATTTGATTTGCGAAATCTATGTTTAAAAAATTGTAAAAAATAAAAATAAATATATGGCACTTATAAGCCCCGAAGGCCTTTTTGGCCGAGCTTCTCTTCCATTACTGTTGTGCGTATTTTTTCCGAACACACTTTTAAAATGTTGTGAGTAAAATTATCGTAAGAACCAAAAAATAGGTTTTTTTGGAAAAGTTTTTTTTTTATTTCAGTTCTGTTAGTTAATTAACTAAGCACATATAAAATTTGGTTTTGATATTAGAAGCTAAAGCAGAAAAAAATTAGAAAATCACTGCCCTGTAAAATTTGTTTTTTTGGCACATTTTACGATACGCCCAAAGGGGTCGATATCGTAAAATTTATTGTTTTTACTTCTTAAAGTGACTATGACTGAGTTTAACTAAAATTTAATAAACATAGCCTCATAATTAAAAATCGATGCAACTTTAAAATTTCCCGAGCGTTAGGCAAATGAAATACTAGAGAAACGAGAATGACATGGGTGTAACATAGAGCACATAAAAAATTATGTGGTACTTATAAGCCTCAAAGGGCTCTTAGGCAGATCAGAAGACCACCGCACTAACCACTGAGCTACGGCATCAAATGGTATCGAGCACATAGTTCATTTTAATTTTTATAGATTAACTTCTCATTTTTACAGACTCCAAAAACCTCTTGAACAGGTCATTTTAGTGTATTTTTTTTACATTTTGTAAATATTGTACTAAAATTATCCATGATACCATCATCAGGTACAACAAGTAGATAGATGAATACGACACTGGGGAAGATAGCCACGGAGTTTTATATAATACGGCCGTTATTTTTAGTGGAGAGAAATGATGAGTCGTAAACGAATATCGAGTGATAGGCTTATTTGTTGGAAAGGAAATAGTTGAAATTCTTACTTATTTTCAGAGAAACATCTACCTATTTTTGAAATATATAATATGAATATAATGAATATAGATTCTATGTAAAAATCTCCTTTTTCTCATAATGTAGAAGATGTGAGGCACTAGGGTTCCATCTTTCAATCACTATTAAAAATAAATGCGATGCAGCTTTTAAAATTTATTTATCACTGACCTTATCGACTACCAACCGATCTCTCTTTTATCGCCAATAGCCAAGGCCCTGGAGGCAACAATGCTACCAGCTTTAATTGAGCACCTCCCACTGGCACCACATCAACATGGGTTCCGCAAATGCCACAGCGATGGTCTCAACCAGTACCGACCTTGCCGAAGAAGGCCTTTGACACTGTTTGTCACACCACCTTGACAGATTATGTTGCAAAATCGTCCCTCCCGAACACTCTTAAACGATGGCTCGCCAACTACCTCAGTGGCAGGACGTCTTTTGTGGAGTTCCGTAATAAGACGTCAAGGCATAGAAGGGTGAAGCTAGGGGTCCCACAGGGCGGGGTTCTTTCCCCTCATTTGTTTAACTTTTATATGGATCACCTTCCACCGCCACCAGAAGGTATTACACTGGTAACGTATGCTAACGACTGCTCCATTCTGACATCGGGTAATGACATCAACTTCATGTGCCGTGGCTTGAGCGTTTACCTGGTTTCGCTGTCCGACTTCTTCCACAGTCATAATCTTTGCCTGTCACCACCCAATTCCTCTGCCACATTGTTCACCACCTGGACAAAAGAGGTTCACACGACGCTTCCCACCACCATCGGAGACACCGCTGTGTCCACGGTGTTACACCCCAAGATCTTAGGTGTGACCCTGGACAACATGTTTACCTTCGCTGCTCACACGACAAACATCAAGACCCGACTGAGCAAGCGCAATAATGTACTAAAGTCACTCGCTGGATCTCCGTACGTTCTCTGTCATATGTTGGCAGACCAACATAAATTTTCCAAATTTGGAAAATGGGTACCCCATGAATTGAACGATAAGCAGATGGAGCGACGCCAAAACATATGCGAAATCTTTCTAGACAAAAAAGAAAGTCGTTCCCGCATATTGTGGTGACTTGCGATACAAAGTGGATATACTTTGAGAATCCTAAACGAAAAAAATCCTGGGTCGATCCCGGTCAACCAGCAACTTCTTCTCCAAGACCAAAACGCTTTGGACGCAAGACGATGCTGTGCGTTTGGTGGGATCAGCGCGGTGTCATCTACCACGAGCTGTTGAAACCTGGTGAAACTGTCAATGCTCACCGTTACCTCCAACAACTAGTGAAATTGCGCCGTGCTTTGGGTGAAAAAAGGCCTGGTTATGAACAAAGACATGAGAAGCTGATTTTTCTCCACGACAACGCCTTATCGCACACGTCAAAACTGATCCAAAACTACTTGGACACACTCAATTGGGAGGTGCTACCTCATCCCGCTTATTCACCAGATCTGGCCCCTTCTGACTATCACCTGTTTTCGTCGATGGGTCACGCGCCCCCCGAACAGCACTTCGATTCGTATGAAGACCTCGGAAAATGGCTTGACGAGTGGTTTGCCTCGAAAAATGCGGAATTCTTTTGGCATGGTATACACAAATTGCCCGAGAGATGGGTAAAATGTATAGCTAGTGAAGGCAAAAACTTTGAATAAATTAATTTTTGGCTTTCTATAAAAAAAAAAACAGCGGATTTAAGCTTGTACACCTGGTAAGATTATGTACACATTAAAAGCAAGAATGAAAAGTAGGTGAAAGTGAATGTGTAGTATATTCAATATTATATATTGAATTTCTTAATGCTATTATTTATGCTTACCAATGTAGTGCATCTCTTTAATATATTATTGTAAAATTCTTTTATTGTACCATTTATATTTACAAATGAATTTACACGTTTTCGATTAACTATATGGTCCTTTATAAGGACTTTGTAATTTTTTTTTTATTTTCTTGTCGGATGAATATTAAATCTCCTATCTTTAAATTAGATGTGTTTGTATTTTTGTCATAACCTATTTTTCTCTTTTATTTTACACTATCTATCATAATCCTAGCTTTATTTATTGAGCTTTTTATTCTAGTAGAGTTACATTATACTGCTACATAACCTTGCCAGAAATGCGCGAGCCACGCCTACTTCTCCCATACAAAGTCGAGGAAATTAAACAAAAACTTTTAAGCGCCATAACTTATAAAACTTAAACCTTAAGCGTAGAACAACGAGATTTAAGGTGTGGATTAGTATTGATGGTGCGTTGTAAGGGCTTGTAAATGATTCTATAATATCATTATCTATTAAGAATGATAGAAATAGAGATTGCACCCTGAATGAATAGTTATCTTTTTTGGTTTGAGTTTGACAGTCGACTGTTTGTATGATGACGTCATAAACGAAAAGAAAATTAACCGAAAAGCGCAAATAAATTTTTATAATTCTTGCAACTGTATAATACGCGGTTACTTAAAACAATTTTGATTGAAAAAAGGTGGTTTTTATAAATGAAGTGTGCAGTGACGAGTTGCAATAACGATAGTTCTGACAAATCGTTATTAAAGAAGTATTTTACCTTTCCGTGTGGTGTGGATTTGGCAAAAAAAGTGGATTAGTTTCTGCCGGTGGTTAAGTCCTTTCAACCACAAAAATAGTGATATTTGCAAGGATAATTTTGTAAATGGCGATTTTATCAACTTCAAGCAAAAATGCATATACGATATTATACAATCTCCTACAATTTTCTCAGGCACAATATTTATTACTTCTGACGTTGACGACACACCCACAGAAATGGCGGAGCTGGAAGGATTGGCATATGACGGCCTCGAAAATATTGCTGCCTATATATGTCATAAATTACGAAACGAAGTGGGAGATATTGCGATTCAGGAACGCCATCCTGATTCAAAATTGTTCCTGATGGTTTATCAAAACCTACCGAAGAACTCGTGGTTCAATTAAACTCGTTTGAAAATATTTTTAACGGAATTACAAGAACATATTGAGCAATCTTCCAGTATTAATTGCAATATTAAGTTAAAAAAATTATTCTTCCGGGTTAGATTAGAAAACTAAACAAAGAAATTGAAGAAGCCGCTCACAAGAAACAAAGAAAATTCACTAAAATAGTAACTTAGTTTTTATAAATTATTTTTTAATTCTTTTAAATTATTTAATTTTTTTAAATATTTATACATGTATACATACATATGTGCACAATAAAACTTGTAATGGAAACACTAAACCACTACGCTATTATTTATATTTTTTTTATCCATAGCTTTTCCGCTTAGGCAATTTTTGGTCACTTTAGGTTACATACATATTTTCGCGGTATATTTATTTACTTGTTTCATCTAATATTTTCCATAATAAAGTAATAAATTATTTTGCTTATTTTACAATTTTGTGTAAACGATCGAAGTTTTATTTACCTTTTGTATGGGATTTTGATACTTCTTATTTGCCTACTCTTCGTACTGTTTCGTTTATTACGTCACAGGGCGCAATCTGTATTTCTATCATTCTTGTCTTTAACTTTTTTATTTCAGCATGTTGTGAATGTGGTAACCTATAGTTATTTAAGTATACTGGTGTTGTATCTGACAATTTTAGTTTTTGTGAATAGAAATTGTTAGTTGTAAGGTTTTGTCCTTCTATGTGAAAAATGGATTGATATTCTCTAAACATTTGTGTCAGCTCTGGTTTTAATTGATTGTCTATTTTCCATAATTTTATCTCTTTCATTAAAATATCAAAACGCTCATTATCAAATTTTTCCTTAACTTTACCTTATGTCCTCATTATAGTGTATTCGCTTAAGTTTTCGGTTTGGGTCGAAAATTTTCTAATATTTCCTCTTTGCTGTTAATATTAATTATTTTGATGTGACATATGCCTTTAGATAGTGCTATTGAATTTGCTAGAAATACTCCTTGCGCTAATTCTTGATTTATAATAACGCTATCTTTACCTAATTTTAAATTAATTGGAAATATCGCTTCTGATCTTGGTGGTATTCTAAAATGTTTGTTTTCTGGATTTTTCGTTGGTATTGGTATTATATAGTCATCGTTTTCAAACATAACCGTAATTGTGAAAGTTTCATAATCAATTTTGCAAATATATTTCATCAAGAAGTCACATATATTGTTGCGTGAGGCTATAAAAATTTTTTTGTTTTGAAACGAAGTGTAAAAAAAGAAAATTTAAAATTAGGCTAGCCATATCTAATGTTTGGTATTATACACGTTATGTCTGTATCTAGTGACGTCATTAGTACTTTAGTACAGACTTAGTTAATGTTAGTTAGTGTGGGTGTTGGTAGTTACTTGAGATCGTTATAGGCTGTGTGTATGTAGAAATGTTGTATTCTGTTGGTTTATGGAAATGTCCCACTACCGCAGAAGCAAGCATTTCTAATGTAATTCCGTTGTCGAATTTTCATGATCAATACTGTACGAGTGTCCAGCAAGAGAAGTTGTGTCGGTCAGTGTCCGGTGGGTGTGATCTTTGTGGAGGTCTGGTGAAGGTCATTCCATCAGAAATATTTTGTTGGTGTTTGTTTTATTAGTAGTGCCAATTGTAGTGGCAGGAAATTGTATAGAAGAACATGTCCATGTGAGTTCTGTTTATGCATAGATGTACTTATGTGTATTATTGAAATAGGGTTGCTGCTGTATATTCATTGCTAATCCAGTATATTCATTAATAGTCTGGTGTATCTGTTAATACAACGAGTGGAGGATTTTTTTTGGGACAGCAGCACGAGACCCGCAGGCAAAAATAAATGTTATTTTATTGTTTTATATTTTTATATATATAATATACAAGGTGCGACAAGTATGTATTAAGACTGCCTCTAGAAAAGACAATTAAAACACGATATCTGCTAATTTTTCGGTATATTTATTCGAAATATTCTCCTCCTGATTCAATACACTTGTTACATCGATTTAATGGTGATTCAAACGCGTGTTCCAGCTCATTTTTCGGAATTGCCTCCAGTGCCCTCGTTGAAGCCTGTTGTATGGTCTGAATGTCATCAAAAAAGCATCCTTTCAACTTCAATTTCAGTTTTGGAAACAAAAAAAAGTCGCACGGTGCCAAATCAGGTGAATACGGCGGGTGATTCAACACACAGACCTGATTCCGAGCCAAAAATTGACGAACAATGAGTGCTGTGTGACTCGGTGCATTATCGTGCAACAGAGACCAAGTTTTTGGATCGCGGTATTCTGGTCGAACACGACGGATTCTGGACATCAAACGCTTCAAAACTTCGAGGTAACATGAGGAAGTAACTATTTGACCAGTTGGTACAAATTCTTTATGGATAATTCCTTTGCTATCGAAGAATGTGATGAGCATTGCTTTGATTTTTGATGGAACTTTTCGTGTTTTTTTGGCATGTGGTGAGTTGACGCTTGGTTTCTGGATCATATTTCATCACCCGTAACAATTGTTTTCAGGAAGTTTAGATCATTTTCTGCAGCTGCAACAATGTCTCTAAAATGACTGACTCTCATTAATTTTTTGTCCTCGCTCAATGTGTGTGGAACAAATCTCGCGCAGATCTTTGTTTTGCCCAAATCCTCGTGAAGAATGAGTCGGATAGTTTCTCTGTTGATGTTTAAGGCCTCTTCCATCATTTTCACTGAAGCATTGCGGTCTTCTGTAATAAAATCACGAACTTTCTGGATCGCTTCCGGCGTCCGCACTGAAATTGGCCTTCCTTCTTTTATTTCATCTTCCACCGACTCTCTATCATCAACAAACCTTAATGCCATACTTACTTACTTACTTATGTGGCCATAACAACCGAATATCGATTTAGGCCGAAAATAACATGCTTCGCCAGCCATCTCTGTTCTTCGCTAGCTGGCGCCAGTTAGAAATTCCAAGCGCCGTCAGGTTCTCCAGTACTTGGTCTTTCCACCGGAGGTTTGGTCTTCCTCTTCTGCGTCGTCCTCCAGCGGGTTCCGAATATAACACCTTCTTAGCTGGAGCGTGTTCTTCCATTCGCTCGACATGACCTAGCCAGCGCAGCCGCTGGATTTTGATGCGCTTTACTATGTCAATATCGGCATATAGCTCGTACAGCTCATGGTTGTACCTTATTCGGTAATCGCCACCAACGCAAATAGGTCCAAAGATCCTGCGTAGGACCTTTCTCTCGAAAACTCCAAGCATTCGCTCATCCGAGATGGAAATTGTCCAGGCTTCAGCGCCATATGTTAGGACAGGCATGATGAGAGACTTGTAGAGTGTAGTTTTCGTTCTTCGAGAGAGGGCTCTACTTTTCAATTGCTTACTCAGCCCAAAGTAACACCTGTTAGCAAGAGTTATCCTACGCATGATCTCCAAGCTGACGTCATTACTGCTGTTAATGCTGGTTCCAAGATAGACAAAGTCCCTTACTACTTCAAAAGCGTAGTTGTCAACAGTGACGTGCTGCCCAAGACGCCGGGACTCTTTGTTTGTTGACACTAGATACTTCGTCTTGACCTCGTTCACCGTGAGACCCATCCGACGCGACTCTCTTTCCAACTCTGAGAATGCTGCACTGACTGCTTGCGTGTTCATGCCGATTATGTCAATATCGTCGGCATACGCTAACAGCATGACACTTTTGTTGAAGATAGTGCCATTATGTCGTAGATCAGCAGCTCGTATTATTTTCTCCATAATAAGATTGAAGAAGTCGCACGATAACGAATCACCTTGTCTGAAACCCCGTTCGGTATTAAACGGTGCGGAGAGGTCCTTCCCAATTTTCACTGCACAACGAGAGTTATGCAGGGTCATTCTACAAAGTCGAATGAGCTTTGCAGGAATACCGAACTCAGACATTGTTGCGTAGAGGTAATCCCTTACCGGACTGTCGAAAGCGGCTTTATAATCAACAAATAGGTGGTGTGTGTCGATCTGTTTTTCTTGGGTCTTCTCCAGGATTTGGCGCAGTGTGAAAATCTGGTCGATGGTGCATTTACCAGGTCTGAAGCCACACTGATAAGGTTCAATCAGGTTGCTGAGCATAGGCTTTAACCTTTCACACAGTACGCTCGATAGAACCTTGTATGCGATGCTCAGGAGACTTATTCCACGGTAGTTGGCGCAAATTGTGGGGTCTCCTGTTTTATGTACAGGACAGAGAACACTGAGCCTCCAATCATCAGGCATGCTTTCATCCGACCATATTCTGCTTATGAGCTGGTGCATGCGGGTGAGCAGCTCATCGCCTCCGGTCTTAAACAACTCGGCAGGCAGGCCATCAGCACCTGCAGCTTTGTTGTTCTTCAGCCTTAAAATGGCCGTTTCAACATCGTCATAGTCGGGTGGTGGAACATCAACACCATCATCTGTAATTGGGGTTATCGGGCAATCTCCTCCACTGGCGGAATTGTTCGTAGCATCGCCATTCAGTAACGTGGAGAAGTGTTCCCTCCATAGGCTCAGTACACTCTGGACATCTGTAACCAGATTCCCATTTCCATCACGACAAGAAGAGGCTCCGGGATTTAAACCTCCACTTAGGCGCTTGATCTTTTCGAAGAATTTTCGAGTCTCATTCTTTTCGGTACACATCTCTATCTCCTCACACTCACGTCTTTCCAACTCCCTCTTCTTGCGCCTGAAAAGACGTCTCTCTGCACTCCTTTTCTCTCTATACCGCTCCTTAACAGCTCGCGTTGCGCCTGCACGCAGGGTTCTTCTGTAGGCGGCGTCTTTCTCTGCGGTAGCGTCGCGACACTCCTGATCATACCACTCATTCCTCAGAGGCCGGTAGTAACCGATTACCTCCTCGGCAGCAGTAGTCATGGAGTGGGATATATGTGTCCACCGTGCGCATGTATCATCAAGTTGGGGAGTGTTCTGCATAAGCAGATCCGATAGTCGAGTGGAAAATGCATCTGCTGTCTCTGGTGATCGCAGCTTACTGACGTCGAGCTTTCTCTGTGTGGGACTTCTCTTGTTATTTGCGACACATAAGCGTGTGCGCACCTTAGCTGCAACAAGGTAGTGATCCGAGTCGATGTTGGCACCACGGATCGATTTCACGTCCATCACACTGGAAGCATGCCTTCCGTCAATCACCACATGATCAATTTGGTTTCTTGTACGATGATCTGGAGACAGCCATGTCGCTTTGTGGATGTCGAGATGCTGGAATCTGGTACCACCAATTACCATGTTTCGTGCTGCGGCGAAGTCGATCAGCCTCATTCCGCCATATAAAATTAATGCCATATAAAAACATTTTATCTTGATAAACAAGCATCGCCATACGCTTGCTGCATCATTCCGAATGTTTCTGATGCACTTTTACCAATTTTTGCGTGGAATTTAATGACCGTTCTTTGCTCCATGTTAAAATTTCAACATCAAACGAACACGTATTTTGTAAAATGAATGACAATAAGCATTAAATGTCAACCAAATGCCATAAAATTTTTACAGTTAGTAGAGGAAGGTTGAAGCTTCAAAACGCATGGCACGAACAGACAATAATGGCGGCCAAATAAAAAAAGTTAAAACCATAATTTGTCTGTGTTGTGTGTATTAGCCTAGACAGACGAACAAAATTAATTTGCATTAAGAAGCATAAATGCACATTTGAAATTCACAGTGACAGACGACAACTTTGTGCATTTAGACATCTGATTTTGAAGTCTTGAAAATAGTCAAATTAAAATGGATAAAAGAAAAATTTTATTGGCGATTTTGCTATTTTTAGAAAATCAACAGCAATGTAATGAAAAAATTCTATTGCTATTAAATAAATTAATAAATAATACAATGCAACTAAAAACTATATTAGATTGTAACGCAATACTACGAGCCGGGATTGCAATTGCTCAGCCAGACCTACGGGAGTTTTGGAAATTTGTAAGTTTAAATAAATATTTTTATTTCGTTTTCAATTCATAAATTGTTCCTTTTAAGGACCGGAGTGTGTCATTTTGGGAGCACGACGTCCGTGCAATGGACGACGCAAGATTTAGGGAAAACTTTCGTCTTGATAGAAGGGCCTTTCAAAAAGTATGCCATAAAGTAAGAAGTATTGAGAAAGTGGATAGCAATATGAGACATTGTATTCCACTCGAAAAGAGAGTAGCTATCGCACTCTTCTCATTGGGTTCGGCAGCAGAATACAGGACAGTTGCTAGTTTATTTGGCGTTGGGCGCAGTACCGTTGGCGAAAATGTTATGGATTTTTGCATTGCAGTATGCAATAATCTTTCGGACTGCATTAATACATACCCACCGCATCCACAAGAAATTAAAAGAATCGTTGACGGATTCATGGAGCTAGGGTTCCCGCAATGCTTCGGTGCTGTAGATGGCTGCCACATTGAAGTTCAGCCCAGAAAAGAGGATGCAGTAGATTACTACAATTACAAAGGATGGTATTCGGTAGTTTTACTGGCAAGTTGTGACCACAGGTAAATTTTGGAATTTCATATACATGTATGTGTGTATATTTTTAGTACTTTGCAGATCAAAGTTTACGTATATAAACATTGGATCCACGGGGAGAAATAATGACTCGTATATATTTGAAAGCAGTTCGTTAAAGCATTTTCATGAACGGGCTGATATTTTCGTACAAAACAGCAAAATTATTGACGGAACCAATGTACATGTGTTACTTATTGGCGACTCGGCTTTTCGCTTATCACACTACATGATGAAACCGTATCCATTTGTAGCTAACCAATCGGCTGTGGAAAAACTATATAACTATCGACTGTCCAAATGTCGTCGAGTGATTGAGAATGCTTTCGGTCAGCTTAAAGCGCGTTTCCGTAAAATAGCGAGAGGCTTACAAGTAGCGCCTAGAAATGTAAACGTGATAATAAGAGCGTGCTGTATTTTGCATAATTTTCTAAAGATTGAGAATGATGAAGTTTCCTCCGCTTGGATGCAAGACGCAGTAGAAGATGCAACAAGACATCAACCCAATAACACAACAAGGGTTGGAGAAAATGACCAAACAGCGGCGGCTATTAGGAATGCCATTACTATGAGTTTTCAACATGGTAATATACTCCTTTGCTTGCCGTAGTAATTATTTATTCCTATAAACTTCATATTTCCTTATCCAAACACTTTCACATTTATTATATTTTAAAAATTTATTTTTAATAGTATCACATTTTTTCAGAACTACATTGAGTCACACTATATAAATACATTCAAAAACTCACTAATAAAAAATTAAAAACTTAATTACAAAATTAAAAAATTCGCTAATAATATACATAACAAAATTAAAAAATTCACTAATAATATATCACATTTTTTCACATTTTTTCTAAAATATTTTTCATTATATTAATGAATTCTTTTGTGGATTTATTTTGTTCCTCGATGGCATTAACAACTTTCTTTGAAAGCTCCTTACCATCTTCCACAACTGTCTTCAACAACTCATTTTGCTCCTTTGCCACTTTAATAAGCTCACTCAATCTTACCACAATAAATGACTCCAATACTTCAGCATTATTTACTGCTGTAGAGCCAATAAACTTATGGACAGCATCATAATGCTTTCATTCAGAAGGGCTTCCCCCCGATGGCCCAACTTTTTTCCTTTCTTCTCTGCAATTTTACAAATTTTAATAGTGGCAAAAATTGTAATGTGGATGAATAACATACCTATATCTTTGAGTTAAATTTCATATTTTTATGTGAACCTCCTTCGCTGTAAATTTTGCGGACATTTCATTTGAAATATCTGTATATATATGAAGATTGCGTCTGGTGCGACGTAAATCTCCGGCCCGTTCCGGTTTTCGATGCTTGTTTTCTGCCATCTAAAAAAGAAAAAAAATAGTTTTGTTAATATAAAGGGTTATCCATTTCGCGGTTTCAAAAGTATAGGGCTAGAATTCGACATCTGTCAAACTGAGTTGTTAAAACAATTTCTTTCTTTTTCAGTTCAAAGTCTGACATTTGCGAAAAAGGATCGCTTAACTATCGCACAACGCACTAAAATTGTAAAAACCTACTACAAAAATGGTGATTCTGCCACAGCCACATATCGTGCTTTAAGAGGAGATTATGGTTTACATAATCGTCCAACTACGTAAGCAATTGGCAAAATTGTGAAGAAATATGAAGAGACTGGATCGGTTACAGATATTGTAAGGCCTGTGCATCATCGTTTCGCTCGTACCACCGAAAATATCGCTGCTGTAAGTGAAAGTGTTGCCGAAGACCCGAATGTGTCGATTCCTCGTCGTTCTCAGGAATTAGGACTGTCTTACGGCACATTATGGCGTATTTTGCATTTGGATCTACACCTACACCTACATCTACACATCCATATAAAATCCAGCTCACACAACAACTGAATCCAGCTGACCATTCACAACGTCGTAGATACGTCGAATGGGTGCTTGAACAACAGGCGGTGGACGGCGATTCTTCGAATTTTCTTCAGCGACGAAGCACATTTCTCACTCGGTGGGTATGTTAACAAACAAAATTGTCGTATTTGGGGTTCTGAGAATCCTCAAGTAATTGAAGAGAGGCCACTACATCCACAAAAAGTCACTGCTTGGTGCGATCTTTGGTCCGGAGGTGTGATTGGACCTTACTTCTTCGAAAACGGCGATGGAACGACTGTCACCGTCAATTCGGAGCGTTATGGTCATATGATAACCGACTTTTTTTGCCTGCTATTGAAGAATACGACTTAGAGAATATGTGGTTTCAACAAGACGGTGCCACATGCCACACAACTCGAGCGAATATGGCTTTATTGCAAGAGAAATTTTCTGGCCGCGTAATTTCTCGTCGTGGCGATATCAAGTGGCCACCAAGATCATGCGATTTGACACCGCTTGACTTTTTTTTGTGGGGCTACGCGAAACATCGTGTTTATGCAGATAAACCTTTAACTCTTGAGCACCTAAAAACCAACATTCGTCACGTTATGGCTGAGATACCGCCCAATATGTGTCAAAAAGTGGTCGAAAATTACCTCAAAAGAATCGATGCTTGCAACAATTCGCGTGGTGGTCATTTAAATGATGTAGTATTTCACACATAATGTCAACGTTCAAGCTTTATAATAAAAAAGAAATATCATGATAAAAAATATTTTATATGTGTTTTATTTACATTTACTTTTGAAACCGCAAAATGGATAACCCTTTACATATTTGCATATATATTGTAACAAAAATAGCTTACTTCTCTTGTTGCGTTTTTTTCGTTACTTTAAATTATTTTCTTCTTCTTCCTGTCAATGCAAATCACCATTCACAATAGCAACCAAATTCCAATTTTTAACGGAGTTGCCATGTCAAAATTAGTAAATTCAGCTAAATGCACGAAAATTTTGTGCATTTATTATAGCGTTAATGTGCATTTGGATAAAGCAAATGCATGAGTTAATGTGCATTAAGGCTGTTAATGCAAATTAAGGCTGCCGTCTGTCTATGCTATATGTATGTATGTCTATAAGTCCTTGGCCCGGCAAAAATATTTGTGCTTGCACTATGAACTTTGACAGGTAAAAAAAAAAATGGCAGCATCTACCATGACAATAGCGGTTTATCGATTCTTCTTATTACGATTCGATATTTAAATCGGTACGTAACAAAATTGTTAAGTTGTTTGCAAATTGATATGTCTGCGCCCGTATCTATTAAAAATTATCGTTTTCGTGTATATTGTTCGCAATTCAAAATGATGTAATTTGTAATATTTTCGGTCAACAGGTAGATTTTTGTATTAGTTTTTTATTATTGTGTGTTTCCCCGGGTGGAGTCATTGTGCTTGTGCTCCGGGTCGCTTCCGTTTTCCTGCTGTAGTATTACATGCAGGTTGCGACCGACTTGGTTGGAGTTTCTGTTCTGGTTATGATTGTTATTGTATGACCTATTTTGGCCATTTGTGTTCCTGTTGTAGTTGTTATAGGAACGATTATTGTTGTTGTAGTAGTTGGTGTTGTTGCCATTACCATTCCTATTGTTGTTATTATATGTAGCTATTTCTTCCACTACTGCTGTAATTATTTCTGCCATTGTTGTTATTGTAGTAATTGTTTCTACTATTGTTGTGGTTGTTGTAATTGTTTCTAATATTATTGTTGTTATTGTGGAACAAGTGCAGAATACGGACTCCTAAGGGAAAAAAAATAAAACATTCCCTCGGATAGAGCTTATTTTTGTGAATATAAAAAATAAAAAATTGTTCGGTGCAAACGCCCATATAAGGCGTGGCTCAAGGTCAAAGTTCAAAATTGAGGTCGAGACACGCAATTTTTTTCTACAATATGGACATCTTAAGAAAGGGTTTTCAAATACCATTTTCCTGATATATATTTTTTACTACCTATTTTTCACATTTTAAAAGTTATTATTAAAAATACAAATTAAAATTTTTTTTTTTTCAAAAACCAATTTTTTTTGGAAAATAAGCCTCATTACCTATTGAAAATTTAGCACCATACTAAAGCCTATATAATTACCTTATTACGGTGTATACAACATGTTTTTCAAGAATTTGTATGCATTTAAAAAATTTTTTTTGAGCTGATACTTCATCAAGGTTTTCCAATATGGACGGCTTTCGATACAATTACCTGTATGTCTTGAAATTCAGTATCGCAACCAACAGTATTTAAAGATAAATGCGTATTTTGATAGCCGGCCTTTGGTCGGGCGCAAAAAAAACCCTTATAGGCTCGACGCTGGCTTTGCGATCAAGAGTATTTTCGGATAAAAGCTGTTTAGATAGCCGGCCTTTGACCGGGCGCAAAAAAAATAACCTTTATAGGCCCGGAGCCGGCTTCGTGGCTAACAGTATTTTAGGATAAAAGGTTTTTTGATAGCCGGCCTTTGGTCGGGCGCAAAAAAAAAACCCTTATAGGCCCGACGCCGGCTTTGCGATCAAGAGTATTTTCGGATAAAAGCTTTTTAGATAGCCGGCCTTTGACCGGGCGCAAAAAAAATAACCTTTATAGGCCCGGAGCCGGCTTCGTGGCTAACAGTATTTTAGGATAAAAGGTTTTTTGATAGGCGGCCTTTGGTCGGGCGCAAAAAAAACCCTTATAGGCCCGACGCCGGCTTTGCGATCAAGAGTATTTTCGGATAAAAGCTTTTTAGATAGCCGGCCTTTGACCGGGCGCAAAAAAAATAACCTTTATAGGCCCGGAGCCGGCTTCGCGGCCAACAGTATTTTAGGATAAAAGGTTTTTGATAGCCGTCATTCGGTCGGGCGCAAAAAAAATAACCCTTATAGGTCCGACGCCGACTTCGCGGCCAACAGTATTTTAGGATAAAAGTTATTTTGATAGCCGGCCTTCGGCCTGGCGCAATAAAATTAACTCTTATAGGCCTAACGCCGGCTTCGCGATCAAAAGTATTTTCGGATAAAAGCTTTTTAGATAGCCGGCCTTTGACCGGGCGCAAAAAAAAAAAACCTTTATAGGCCCGGAGCCGGCTTCGTGGCTAACAGTATTTTAGGATAAAAGGTTTTTTGATAGCCGGCCTTTGGTCGGGCGCAAAGAAAAAACCCTTATAGGCCCGACGCCGGATTTGCGATCAAGAGTATTTTCGGATAAAAGCTTTTTAGATAGCCGGCCTTTGACCGGGCGCAAAAAAAATAACCTTTATAGGCCCGGAGCCGGCTTCGCGGCCAACAGTATTTTAGGATAAAAGGTTTTTGATAGCCGGCATTCGGTCGGGCGCAAAAAAAATAACCCTTATAGGTCCGACGCCGGCTTCGCGGCCAACAGTATTTTAGGATAAAAGTTATTTTGATAGCCGGCCTTCGGCCTGTTGCAATAAAATTAACTCTTATAGGCCTAACGCCGGCTTCGCGACCAACAGTATTTCAGGATAAAAGCTTTTTAGATAGCCAGCCTTCGGCCGAGCGCAATAAAAATAACCCTTATAGGCCTAACGCCAGCTTCGCCACAAACGTTTTAGCATTGAAATATCTTTGTAATTTTTAGTATTGAAATTTTATTCATTTGTTTCAATATTGTATTCACCATCAGGATAATCTACAACACAGGGCTCTAACAATGTTGTCTTTATCAGATTAAAAAAAGAATTAGTTAATTATACTATTTCATCCTATTTTTTGTTAATTCTTTAGTCTATGTCTACCGCTTTGATTATAACTGTCTCACTATTCCTCTGTGCACATATTTGCTATAGCGACAGTATGATCATAAAAAATATATTTAAAATATATGAAAATTCTTAAAAAATATGTTTTATATACCATTAGAAAGGTAATTCTATGGTCTTTAAAATAGTATATAATTTTTGATAGGTTGTTGGGTGCCGTAGCTCAGTGGTTAGTGTGTTCGCCTTCTGATCTGTAGGTCGTGGTTCAATCCCCGGCTGACGCATAACAAATTTAATATCGAAAAGATTTTTCTTTCGAATGGTACCCACCTGTCGGCAAGCAATTGGCAATTCTTCCGACAGTAACAACTTGCCATGAAAAAGCTTCAAAAAAGAACTTTGTGACAAAGCTCAGAAAAAGTGATGTCACAAGTGTTCTGCCGTTCGGAACCGGCTAAAATAAGTAGGTCCATTCTAATACTGTCCAAAATTTAAGAGGCACAACAGTAATGAAAGAGAAGCTCGGCCAATGAACCCTTCGGGGCTTTAAGTGCCACATATTTATTTATTTTTTTAATGGGGGACTAAGTAAGTAAGTAAGTAAGAAGGTATTAAAATTACCTGTGTTTTGATACCCATATTGTAGAAAAAAATTGCTTGACTATCGAGTAATCTCGACCTAAATTTTGAACTTTGACCTTGAATCACGCCTTTTATGGGAATTTGCACAGGTATTAAAATTACCTGTGTTTTGATACCCATATTGTAGAAAAAAATTGCTTGACTATCGAGTAATCTCGACCTAAATTTTGAACTTTGACCTTGAACCACGCCTTTTATGGGAATTTGCACAGACAAATTTTTAGTTTGTTATAACAACAAGAATAACCTGTATCCGACGCAATTTATTATTTTTACTTTCTCAAGGAGTCCGTATTCTGCACTTATGCCTATTTCCACTATGGATGCCTAGAGTGAGATGCAGCAAACATTGTAGGCTTCCGCTGTTCATTTACTCCATTCTTAAATATTGTCAAAGATTACTGATTTCTGCTATCAGGTTTATAAACTTTTCTTTATATTGTACGATAGTTTTATTCTTTTGGCAAAAAGCTGGTAGTATATATTTGGGGTATTATTAGGTTGCTAGTGTATGTTTGTTCTAGTTTCAGTTTCAAAGATGCGAATGTGTTTATATCGATATGTCCTATTCTTGTACGTACCTTGAGGTTTAGTTTTATGCTTTTTACAAAATCTATCAAAAGTTTCTTGGAGTCTTCGTAGTATGTGTTAAACGACTCTATAATATTTGAAAAAGCTTCCAATTCTTTATATCCTAGGCGGCCAAGAGTTGCACAATGTGTAGTTTACCTTAGTGCTTTCACACCAACGGTAATGGTGCAACTAACCACGAACGTAAAACCGTACAACGTGTCCGCTGACACGATCCATCTTATGGGAATGTCGTGTTAACGAAAACTCACCACAGTATGACCGTGACGCAGCCGTTGCCAATAGAGGAAGAATCAACAGCAATCTTATTTTTTACGTAAAACCGTGTCAGCTGATCACTCTCTATGCTTACAGGATTGCCAAATTAGACTTTTATAAATAAATAAAAAATAAAGAAAGAAAATTTAATTTTTTTATAATTAATCAAAACTATCATCGGGTTTAGTTATTTATTAAAAGATACTTCACGTATATTAATTTTTTTTTTAGTTTTTAACATCTATATTATGAAATTTGATCATGGAAATGGTAAGTGTGATTAAAAGCATGCACGCAATGTGATACATGGCAACATTGTTATGTATGTATACAGAAAGGACAGTCGATTTTTCTTCTAAAAAAGAGCTCTGTGACAAAACTAAGATAAAGTGATGTTACAAGGGTTCTGCCGGAGAGATGATCGATCGGTGGTATCACATTGGGCCTTTCTGGCATAAGTGTTTCCTCTCAGAGAGAGGGCAGCAACAATAACATAACATACTCAGAAGTAATTGCGCCCGAAGTACCACGAACAAATATTGTAGTGTTCCAAGCAAATGAACCCGAAAACATTATAGGTGTGTTTGTTACAAAAATTCGTACAAATTCGTACAAATTATCATTATGTTTTGTCAAATGGTGTTTATTCGCTGTGTGAGAACTTACAAGTTTTTACTGGATTAATTTTTACTTGTAAGAATTTGCATGTAAGAAAAATCAACTGTTTCTGTTAACTTTCAAGTTTTTGCAAATTCCTGTTTGTTTACTTTTTTCTATGTTGTGATGCTTTTCTATTTGAGAGCGAATTCTTTCTTACTCTCTAAAATATCGTTGCTGGATAATTCTTACTGGGAAAGACCTAATAACCAGAACAAACGATTCCAAAATGGCGGAATTGAAGCGCATGATGAAGCAATTCTGAGAACAAGTTTAAGTCATGTTAATCGTTATAACTATACTAATAACAAAAATGAATGGTCAACATCAATAAATTAAAGATTGTAGCATGGAATTCAAACGGTCTTAGCAAACAAATACCTGAACTGGCGATGTATCTAAAACTAAAAGATATAGACATTGTTCTAGTATCTGAAACTCACTTAACAACAAAATCATTTGTAACTATCCCAAACTTCAATATCTACTTTAAAATCCATCCCGACGATAAAGCACACGGCGGCACAGCAGTTACTATGAAATGAAATATTCATTGTTACGAAGCAAACAAATAATCATCTGTGCAAATTCAGGCAACAAGTATAATTGAAGAATGTGTGGCCCATTAACAGTCCCAGTCTACTGAAATTTAATAACAAAGATAAAGACTACGTAACCCTTGGCAACCGCTACATATTTTAATATTTTAAATAATTTTTTAATTTTTATATTTTAACGCGAAAAACCAGATATGGAGAATTACAAATATAAATGACAAAAACTTATAAAAAAATAAATAAAAATGAAAAATTTTAATATATTCCGAAGGGCTCTTTGGGCAAGCTTCTCTTCCATTACTGTTGTGCGTGTTAAATTTTGGACAGTATTAGAAGGGCGAAGACTTCCTCGGTTAGAGGTTGTACGCTGTGCTTTGGACCCTCCATATAAAAAGTCTCACCTAATGAAAAATCAAACCGTGCCTCGGATAAGGACTACCCCTTTTGTTGAAATGTCCGGTCCCTCTATAGGGAAGATGCCTCTATCCAGTTGATTGACGTCCTCGAAAAATACAAGGCTGACATCACCACACTTCAACATCCACCAGAACACCTCCGATAACTGTATGAAGCTGATCGACTTTGCCGCAGCACGAAACATAGTAATTAATAGTACCAAATTTCAGAATCTCGACAACCATAAAGCGACATGGTTGTCTCCAGATCAACAAACGAAAAACTAACTTGATCACGTGATGATTGACGAAAGGAATACTTCCAGTGTGATGGACGTGAAATCGATCCGTAGTGCCAACATCGACTCGGATCATCACCTTGTTGCAGCTAAGGTGCGAACACTTTTATGTCGCAAAGAACAAACGAAGTCCCACACAGAGAAAGCTTGACGTTAATAAGTTGCAATCACCAGATACAGCAAATGCCTTTACCACTCGATTATCGGATCTACTTATGTAGAACACTCCTCCTCTTGATGATACATACGCACAGTGGACACATATATCCCACTCCACGACTACTGCTGCTGCGGAGGTAAACGGTTTCTATCGGTTTCTGAGGAATGAGTGTATGACCAGGAGTGACGTGATGCTACCGCATAGAAAGACGCCGCCTACAGAAAAACCCTCGTGCAAGTGCCACGCAAGCTGTTAAGGAGCGGTACAGAGAGAAGAGAAGTGTGGAAAGACTCCTTTTCAGGCGTAAGAAGAGAATGCTAGAAAGACAGGAGTGTAAGGAGATAGATATGTCTAGAGACAGGAATGAGACTCAAAAATTCTTTGAACGGTTCAAGCGGCTACTGCAAAGCTGCCGGTGGTGATGAACTTCATGCCGAATTGTTTAAGGCTGGAGGCGATAAGCTGCTCACCAGCATGGACCAACTCATAAGCAAAATATGGTCAGATGAAGCATGCTCGATGATTGGAGGCTCAGTGTTCTCTGTCCCGTACATAAGAAATCAGACCCCACAATTTGCGCCAACTACCGTCGAATAAGTGTTCTTAGCATCGCATACAAGTACTGTGTGAAAGGTTGAAGCCTATCCTTAACAACCTGATTGGACTTTATCAGTGTGGCCTCAGACCTGGTAAATCCACCATCGACCAGATTTTCACACTACGCCAAATCCTGGAGAAGACCCAAGAAAAACAGATCGACATACACCATCTATTTGTTGATTATAAAGCCGCTTTCGACAGTTCAGTAAAGGATTACGTCCACCCAACAATGCCTCAGTTCGGTATTTCTGTGAAGCTCATTCGTCTTTGCAGAATGACACTTTGTAACTCTCGTTGTGCAGCGAAAATTGGGAAGGACCTCTCCCCGCCGTTTAATACCGAACGGGGTTTCAGACAAGGTAATTCGTTATCATACAACTTCTTAAATCTTATTATTGAAGAAGAAATACGAACAGCTGAACTACGTCATAATGGCACTATCTTCAACAAAAGTGTCACGCTGCTGGCGTATGCCGATGATATTAATATAATCAGCATGAACATGCAAGCAGTCAGTGCAGCATTCTCAGAGTTGGAAAGTTCGTCGCGTCGAATGGATCTTATTACCTAGACAGACGGCAGCCTAATTCCGGATTACCGAGTTAATTCGAATTAACTCGGGAATTAACTGCAGCTAATCCGCATAAACTCTATGAGATAATTCTCAAAATAAAAGAGGATTAGCGCTGGCAACACCGCTAAAAATTGTTTATTGTGAATTTTTCTCGATCCATTTTACAAAAAATTAGGTGTGTTCGCTAACGAAAAACTTTCAAACAAACAAACAATTGTTTACAGTTTTCAGCATGAAAAACGTTGGCGAGCAAATAAATCCAGCTGTCAATTTACAAATTTCTGATAGTTTTCAGTTCACGTACTTCTTGTAGATTTTCTCATATCGAGAGTGACAGAAGACAAAAATTGATAGTGATATTAATGTAAGTGAACAAATCTAATAAAAAAGCAATCAGCCGTTTAGTTAATCCGCAATACTGCCGTCTCTGAGGTTATTATTTTATTCGGATTAAGTGAGCCGGTAATCCGGAATTAGGCTGCCGTCTGTCTAGGCTATTAGGTACTCTTAAAAATTAAAATCAAAGTTAAGATCATCTTAAATTTAGTTTAGAATAATTTAACATAGTTCTCATTTAAAAAGCTAAGACCTGATCTGATTTTCTTACTTTTGTCTACTTTCAATTCATATTTTGTAATATAACATCTGTATATGCCTTCGAATAATGTTGTGAACTACGATTTTATGGTAGGTGGATTTTCCGCAGATTTTCCTTAACCGTTAGAGTGCTAAGCGGCGCAAAAGTGATGCGATAGTTTGAATCTGCCGCGCGCATCAGTGTGTTTTTGGTGCTTCGTGGTAGTGGACGTATTCTAATCTAATATTAGAGCGATTAAAACGGTTAAAGAGAATCCTTAAAAAAATATCTCCAAAAATTGTCACTTTCATATAAATATTAATGCTCGGAGTTTTCGAGAGAAAACTCCTACGCAAGAAGGAAAGAGTTGGCAGGCGAAATATGCTAGATTTCGCCTAAATCGATTTTCAGTTGTAATGTCCACATAAGTAGGTAAGTACATATAAGTAAATAAAAGTATAATTATATAAGTACACATATCTTAAAATTAATAAAATTAAAATCTTTAAAATCATCAAAATCTTAATGAAACAAAGCGATTAACTAGTCGAATTTGAATGCTTACGATTAATTTATTAGTCGAAGCAGAGATATTTTTACATCCGTTTAACCTAGTCACAACTCGAAAAACTACAAGAGCCTTAATATACTTACATAATATATATTGATCAGGCAAAAAGAAAAACTAATAAATAATTAAATTAATTATATATATGACAGATAATGCTACAAAAACATATTATTACTTTTACATGCATGCATAACTCACGACACGGAAATATATTGTAATAAAACAGAACAAAATTTTCTATATAATTACTTATACAAGTTTATGTTAAGCTACATGACATATAGATGTTTATGCATGTATGTATGGATGTAATCTTATACTACATACTAAATGGATTAACTAGTGAAAATGATTCAATCAATGTATCTACATATTAATGAGACATGCATAGAATTCAATTTGACAAAATAAAAAAACGTAAACTACGTAAAATTATAGCAGCAGCTTATGTGTTATGAGGTAATCAAAGCATTCACTTGACAATGATTCGTGTGCGCCTTGGGTGATGAGCAAAATGTGTTTCGCAACATTTTCTAACGATTCGCTATGACTTCAAATAACACTCAAAATTACTTTTCTATAAATTTTTCTATTAAAAGGAAAAAAAATCCCAAAGCTACTCCTTAAGTGACACAAAATTAGGAAACGAATTTATAACTTTCCCTACGTCTTGTATCTGATCAATCATTTCCAAGGGGCAAATTCTAGGCTACTAAGAGTTTATTTGTTAATTTTCAGGTGTTTTCAGTTAGTTTTGTATGTCAGCTTCTTAAGGATGAAGAAATATCGGGGAGATAAAATTTCAAATTGTCTACCTTGGCCAGCTATCTCACTTTGTATGGGTGCCCCTTAAGGAATGGAGGTCATATTATAGCCATATTAGGCTTTAGTCCTCGGAGTTTTTTTTTTTAATATTTATTTTATAAGGAAGCCACGTAAAAGGGGTGATAATAGGATGAAAGTATGATCGAGGGAAATGTAAGCGATACGAAATATGGTTATATATATAGAAAATTAAGAGTTCAAACTTTTATCCAACTTTTAAAAAGTTGCCAGAATCGCGAGTAGCTCGAAAATATAGTATGGATCAGAGCTGTAAAAGTGTGAACTCATTTTAACTTTTAATTCTTTTATTTAAATTTTGAAAAGCTGCAATCTTTTTTTTTTCTAGCATTCAGTGTGTGAAATCTTTAGGCAGATAAAAATGAATGAGTTCTATTCGTTTTCAATTCATGAATTGAAATCCTAAAGAATTCACATAGAATTGAAATTTTGATGAATGCAGCCGCAGATGGCTGCAGTCTAAAAAGAATGGGAGTGGCGATATCCATTCAGTAGCAAGCTGACAGCCTTTCTTCTTCTTCCCATTTTGTTGTTTACAAAATATCTGCATGGTTGTTGGATCATTCATTTCTGGGTTGCCATTGGTATATATTAAATATAAAGAAAGTATTACATTCAAAAAATTATAGAAGTTTTATTTCATATTACAATTTCTTTGTTTGTTTTTTCGTACTCTTTTTAATAAATTGAGAAATAACGACTAGCATGTTTGTTCCTGATAGTTTGACCTCCTCCCAGAATTTTATGTATACACTGTCGGACAAAATAAAGTGCAAACCCTTTATGCCGAAATTATTTTGAATATTTTGTACTCAATTAATAGTTGCATCCCTGTTAAATATTATTTTCTAATTGGGGGATTCCCCAAAAGTGTACAAATGAAAAAAAAAAAATTATACACACTCTTGATTATTTTTAGCTATACATGCAAAGAGTAGTGTTACTTGTTTCATTGTCGGACAAAATAAAGTGCAAAGTGCAATTTCGCTGAGAATAATTAAATAATTTGTTCTACTTTTCATTGATTTACACCGGAAATTTAAAGGTAATGCATTTTTATGACTTAAAATAGTGTGTGGCATAAAAATAATTAGAATATGGATTAATAGATTGTGAAGATTTGCAAAATGAAGCCGTTGTCGAAGGATGTCAAGGATATGCTGATCAAGGACCGTAATAATGTCAATGGGTATAAAGAGCTATCAGCAAAATATAAAATATCAATATCTGGAGCCAGAAAAATTGTTGAAAAACATCGAATTTTGGGAACGAATGAAAGTTTAAAGAAATTTTGCGGAAGAAAACGCAAGACAACAGCACAGGATGACAGACAAATTTTAATTCTGGCCAAAAAAGGTCCTTTGAATTCAGCAAGGGAAATAAAAGAATTAACCAATTTGGATATTTCTTCACGAACAGTACAAAGGAGGCTCAACGAAAAAGGATTAAAGAGTTTCTATGCGAAGAAAAAGCTTCTCCTTCGACCTGCAAACATAAAAAAAAGGCTTGAGTTTGCAAAAAAGTATATTTCCATGCCAGAATCCTTCTGGAATCGCATTATTTGGTCTGACGAGTCTAAATTTGAGTTAAAAAACTCAAAAAGACGAAAGCGAGTATGGTGTGAGCCTTCGCAGAGACTGAAGTCGAAGAACGTTTCGCACACAGTTAAACACGGTGGAGGTTCTCTGATGGTGTAGGGTTGTTTTTCCTCAAGCGGTGTAGGACAAATTGTCAAAATAGATACCAAAATGACTGGAGAGCATTATGTCAACATTTTGATGGCCAACCTAGGAAAAAGTGCTGAGGAAATGAGTTTGGGTGATTTTATATTTCAACAGGATAATGATCCCAAGCACACATGCAAGATCGCAACTAAGTATTTTCATGAAAATGGAATTGAAAAATTAGAATGGCCTCCACAATCACCGGATCTAAGTCCGATTGAACATTTGTGGACCATTTTAGATGATAAAATTCCTTTTAACTCTCGTAATAACTTAAAATTGTTTTGGGAAAGCATGCAGAAAGAGTGGAAAGAAATATCGAAGGATACATTGAAAAATTTAGTAACATGTATTCCAAAAAGATTGGCTGAGGTAATTAAAAATAAAGGAGGCCATACAAAATACTAACTTATATTTTTTTTTAATAATTGAAGTTGAAAATTTTAGTTTGCACTTTATTTTGTCTAATATAATTTGACAATGAGATACTACTTTTATCCTTGTGCTATATTTCAGAGACTGAATTCCCATTTTTTGTTTTTTAATTTATGTTATTGAAGTATATAAACTATTTCTGTTTTCGTTTTTTAATAAAAATATATAAAAAAAAATTTAAGCTACATTGAATTTTTTCATTTTACTTTGCACTTTATTTTGTCCGACAGTGTATATATGCATATTTACGTATAATGCGTAAATATATATCGTAGTGATCCGCTAATTTCTTTTCAAATGTGAATTTCTTCAAAGTGAATCTTGTGAGATAAATTTAAAAATGTGTTCAAAAGAAAGTGAAAATTTAATTGATTGTGAGAATTCTTCATCGCAAAGTCAAGACATCGTTGAAGAGTGGGAAAAACTATCCGATATTTGGTTTGATAGTCCTATTTCAGAAAATTCTGTGTTAGAGGCATCAATGTTAAAGTCGTCACCAGAAGTACAGTACGAGCCTCAACAAGCTGTTGTAAACGGTATTTTATATGACAAATTTTTTTCTGTAATTGACAAAGTTCGCTCAAAAATTTTTCGTTATATATTAGGCGTATCATATTTGTATTAATTTTTATATAAAATGAGCAGACTACTACAAGAAAAGAGGGAGGGACTTCTTGTGCGTTGTTGCATATGCAATACAAAACTGTAGGGTACTATGCAAGTTACATCAAATTTATTTATGTGAATAATAACAGCTGGTTGGTTTTGACATGGTATGATAACTAAAGGTAGAGCCATTGGGGAGAGTTCTCATGGATGAAGGAGAAAAAGTTAATAAAACAACAATAAACACATGTGAAAAGAAGAAGAAGAAGAAGAAGTTGAAAAGTAAACAAGAAACACACTAGCTTGACACTATAAGAAGCCAATTTCTGACATATGGCGCAGCCAAGAGGAATTTTTTGTAGTTACTCTACCTTCATAATAACACCATGGGTTTTGTTACAAAGCAGCTATGCTTTTCATGGTAATAAATAATACATATTTCCAGTATTTCAGAGTTTAAAAGAATTATAATATTGAATGAATTCATCATATTTTTAAGCCTTTCAAGAATGGGATTGATATTTTTCCATTGCCACCCTTTACTGAACGGGAAAGTGTGATAATTTTAAGCTTTTGAGAATGATGAATGCAAGCAAAAAAGTGCAGTCTCGTTCATGCAGCTTTTAAATGAATTAAAGGTGAGTGAATTCCGTAATGATTCAATTCTTTTACAGTTCTGGTATGGATATACTTAGTCTCAGTGTTGTTATAGTCAAAATTAAGATCATCTTAATGATATAATCAGATTTTTGACAGCTTTTGTATGGGAAATATATGATTTATTTTTAATATGATCTAATTTGAAAATGATATTAGCTGATAGGAAGGTATGAATTTACGATCACAATTATGTCAAATAACCCAAAAACCCAATCTAAATATACGTAATAGAGAAAATTTGGACCATGGAATAGGTTATGTGAATATCAAGAAGTAACATTCATAGTACTGGATAATCGAATAAAGAACTGTTCGTTTGATCAATTCCGTTCCACTGAAAGGAAGTGTATACATACAGTAATGTTCTCAATGTAAAAATTCTCATTACGTTAAGATATTGTCATTTACAATTCTAATCACATGCAATGCATGTGCTTCCATATATACCTACATGCATATAGCAGTTAATATAGAGTATTTAAACTTTAATCAGATGAAAATTATTTATTTTCATTGTATATTTGTTTTTTTTTTTTCAAAAATATCAAACTAGTCATTAAATCTATTTCTCAATGTTTATATTATACCTATATGTAGTACATTAGGTCGTACCACAAAACAAAATTTGTATATGTTTCATCTGTTTTTGGTTACCTACTTACCTACAGAGTGGACTATATGCAATATTCTTTTAAAAAACTCAAAAACTATAAACAAAAATCAATTTTTTCGGTATATTATTGGTTTATTCGATAGAGTTAACATTTCTAGTATTTATAGAACATGACTTCATTGTGTAATAGGCGCTAAATCGCAGTCAATCGCATTACTGAACTTGGCGTGCAAAAAATCAATTGTGGCATGGCGCGTAATCCTGCTGAAACCATACATCGTCCAAGTCCATATCTTCAATTTCGGGCCACATAAAATAGTTTACTGTGCCGCTGGGCATTCAGCAGCATTTTCAAAGGAAAATGGGCCAATGATGCCACCGCTCCAAAATCCGCGCCAAACTGTCACTCTCTGAGGGTGCCTTGGCTTCTCGACAATCACGTGCAAATCCCCAGATGTGGTAGTTTTGCTTGTCAACGTATCCGCCAAGATGAAAATGCGCTTCGTCAGAAAAGATGAAAGAAACTTTTTTTCAATAAACGCACCGCTTGCGTTACACAACATTGACTTTGGAAATAAGTTTGCACTTCCCAACGTAAAGCGATTAATTTTGTTACACAAAGATATGATACTGGCTTTCTGTCAAGATTTCCAATGGGACAACCTGTAATGCACCCTGTGTTCCTTTGGTATCTTGTACAATCAGCTCAATTTGCTTTCTTCCCATAATTTTATTTACGATTTTTGAGTTTGACTTATCGTTGTAAATGTCATTAACATCTAAATGCTTCTGATAATTAATTACCATGAAACTAAAGTACGATAAAATGATTGATAATTTACCAACACGTATTTATTTAGCCACTAACTATTTACTAAGCGCAAATCATATATTAAAGTATTGAACAAAATTGTTTTCAATACTTAAATGTAGAAATTCAGAAAAAGTATAAGGAAAAAATACGCTCAAGATAAGTGTTCAAGAAGAACTATAATAAGAAACAAAATAATAAAAAATAATTTTTTTTATTTATATATACTGTGATACGGCCTAATGTACATGTAGATCAATTCATTGACATACCGGAAATTAATGCTTGATGCTAAAAACAATAATGCTAATGATTGAATTAATACGATATTATAAAAAGCAAATACTTGTAGTTATAAATTGATCGAGTATGCAAACAAAAAAATTTTCGAATGCAAATTAGCAACCTCATATTATGTACAATAATAAGTACGTGGTATGGTGTATTCATATACGTTCTGACGTCATACATGTAACATATGTTATATCTAAAAAGTCGAAATTTATAAATAATGTTTAATATAAATGCAAAACTTGCGCCTAATTGAAATGTAATACGATCATTTATGAGTGTTGTATCGTATAGTAATAAATTTAACACTCAAATGTCGCACGAAATATATGTATGTACTGTACAATATGGATAATGTTCATAATCGTTATAATTGCTAGTATTAACATTATTATCGCTGTTACTGTCACAGTCTATATCTATGGGGTAATTCCCTAGATTGTTTTTATGATTTCTTTCATACGAACTTTTTTATTTTCATCATATTTCCTAAGGATAGGTATACTGAACATTCAAAACTAAACAACTCATAATAAGTAGAAAGAAAACAGCATCAAAACAAGCACAAGCAGTGCCTTCGTTTTAAAAATTATGATATAGAAAATATGTTTGCTTTGAAGGCAACATTTCTTCAAAGGTTTTAAAAAGAAATATGATTACGATTGCTCTCTTATATTAGACGAAGTTTCTGTTATCAAATTTTCTATTTCAGGAATATCACTCGATGAAATTTGTGCACTTGCAGACATATACGTATTATTCAAAACATCACCATATTCAGATTATCATAACAATTCGTTGTTATAATCAAAAAGAGCTTCGATATTGCTGCTCTCAATGATCACAGAAGGGTTAATACATTTTCTTTGTCGTCTAATATATAAAAAAAGAACAAATGTTTTCCACATAATCTGTACAAATTCCTGTAAAACTTCTAATACTTGCATAAAAAACTAAAACTACCATAAAATGACACACCTGCCACGTTTTTTTCCTCACCCTCTTCCAACAATCCAGCACCAGTTTGCCCTTTCCACTTTATCGTTTGCATATAAGCTACTTTGAAATGGCGCATTTTTGCTTTCATAGTATTCCAATTTATTACGGAAAGGAGAAAATGTTGTTCTGATATTTAAAAAATTATGAAAGGAAACACTGAAAGATTTTGGAGGCTGTTTTCGCATCAAATTTGCCTCGAAGTTTTTTGAGGTGCGCGAAAACTTTGTTCCATATAGTTTTTGACAATTATTTTTCGAGGTTGGAAGAATTTCGAGGTTTCGAGGTTTCGAGGTTTTCGAGGCATTTTCGAGTTTGTAGGAATACTCTTAATAATTTATTTTGAAAATAATTATCCAAAGAACTAACGATAATTAATAAATCAATTGGCTATAGCATTCATGTCATATTGTGACGGATAGGTTTTCTTATTTTTTTTTTTTTCCTGTTAAATTTATTTTAAAATTATATTACTTTATCCACTGCTACATACGCGGCGACTATTAAATTCTAATTCTAAATGTTTGTTCATTCTAATCAAGAAACCTATGATTAAAGGAAAATATGAGCACACGAAGTGTACACTATGATAAGAATAGAATAATATAGTTTCATTAAGGTAAGTCATGAGTTTGATCCACGGTCGGCCAGTTCAATAAAAATTTTCAGTAAAATATACAAAAGAAAAAAAAAAACATAACCGTTCGGCAAGTAATTAGCAATTCTTTCTTGAGTGTTAAAATTTGGCATGAAAAACAGCTCTCTATGAATATTAAATGTTTTCATATACAATGGTTGTCTGAAAAGAAACACTTTTTTGTGTGATTTATTTTTATTTTTCTACACACTTCTCCCAGCGAGGTTCCCATCACTTTAACCCTTTCAATACTCATTATCTTTCTCTATAAAATAAGTGTTTACGAAGATGCTAGCTCCCTCATTTGATGAACATGTCTGTCCTCCAAGCGCAACTTTCAGCTTAAGGCACATAAAAATTACTTTTGTCTATGTCTTATGATGAAAGAGGGTGCAGTTCAAACCTTAACTCGCGGATACATTTTCTCCAGAAAGGGCTACATTATTGATAACATTGCAAATATTCTCCGTAGGAGAGCTTCTCACCACTATCAATGCAATTTTTATTTATCTGACACGTTACATCGTGATATGAGTATGTTGCCATCTACATATTCATTGTTTATTATTAATATTTGATGCATTAACGCATCACGGAGGTTAGCTAATATCAAATCAAATAAAATTAAAATCAAGGTTAGCATATAAAATTGTTGGCAAAACCTGTCATTTAAAGGCTGTACACATTTTGAATACTAAGTATGTATTGCATATGTATGTATATCCGTTTTGTTATACCATACATTTGCATATATTGACATTCAGCATCACTATGATATATGTACATGTACGTATATGTTATGTGTTTATGTGTATGTACCCATATTTACTATGAGAATAGATAGAGATACGAAATTAATAAAAACCATGTCTGAAATATGTAGATATTATATGATATGAATTCACATTCACATCTGTAGGTACATAACCGCAAGGGTTAGGTAGTAAACTGGGTCAATAGATAATGAATGAATAACGTAAAGAACTTTTACGCTATCAAGCAAAGTACGCTTTTCATTTATAGCTTGCCGCTAATGACATTATTATATAAATGTAGAGAATTTTACATTCTACTAGCATCTACATATACATATGTACAACACAATACATACTTTTGTTTGTACCATTTAGTTGAAATTATGTATCAAGAATACTTAATATGATATATATAAAATCCAATAAACTGCCAACACAGGTATGGATATAATTGGACAACAATTACAACAACGACAATATGAAAAGTTGCTGCATTTTCATTCAAAAAATTTCCATTACACATACCTTCATGCGGATATATGTGATTACATATACAGTGCGCTACCATGAAATTAGTACCACATTTAATTAATTAATTTTAAACTCAGTTCTCACATCGACTGAAGGTTGTTCTCAATATATCTCCATACACGTAAGGATAGTAGTTTTTTTTTTGTTCTCTATTAACTGCATTTTAGAAAATCGTAACAGCAACAAGTGTCATACGTCATAATAAGAGTGGTTCAACAATTGCCACTTATCAGCTGTTACTTTCACAATAACACATAACGTAACCTTAACGAAACTAAATATATCATATTAAAAACAAAGTACTTATCATCTTTAAAATAATTTATTCGAAGAGTGCTTAGGTACTAAAAAATAAAAGGTGTAAAATAAGGTAATCTTATAAAGATTCACACTTTTTTTGTATAAAACATTTTCGATTTCAGCACACTTGTTCCTCTTCTCTTTTGTGATCAATTTAACACTTATATTTCACGTTTGATTTGCTTAGTAGTACATAATAAATTTTTGAGCAACATTAAATGGTTAAAATAGATCTTCTGTATAGGGGCAAAAATACCTATAGAGGATAATAAAATAAATTAATATATTCCAAAGAAAAATTTGGTATACCAGGTGTACAAACTTAAATCCGCTGTTTTTCGGTAAAAAAAAAAAAAAAACACATTTTTTCATAGAAAGCCAAAAATTAATTTATTCAAAGTCTTTGCCCTCACTAGCTATACATTTTTCCCATCTCTCGGGCAATTTGTATATACCATGCCAAAAGAATTACTCATTTTTCGAGGCAAAGCACTCGTCAAGACATTTTCCGACGTCTTCATACGAATCGAAGTGCTGTTCGGCGAGCGCGACGAAAACAGATGATAGTCAGAAGGGGCCAGGTCTGGTGAATAAGCGGGATGAGGTAGCACCTCCCAATTGAGTGTGTCCAAGTAGTTTTGGACCAGTTTTGACGTGTGCGATGGGGCGTTGTCGTGGAGAAAAATCAGCTTCTCATGTCTTTGTTCATAACCAGGCCTTTTTTCACCCAAAGCACGGCGCAATTTCACTAGTTGTTGGTGGTAGCGGTGAGCATTGACTGTTTCACCAGGTTTCAACAGCTTGTAGTAGATGACACCGTGCTGATCCCACCAAACGTACAGCATCGTCTTGCGTCCAAAGCGATTTGGTCTTGGAGAAGAAGTTGCTGGTTGGCCGGGATCGACCCACCATTTTTTTTCGTTTAGGATTCTCGAAGTTTATCCACTTTGCATGGCAAGTCACCACAAGATGCAGGAACGACTTTCTTTTTTGTCTAGAAAGATTTCGCATATGTTTTGACGTCGCTCCATCTGCCTATCGTTCGATTCATGAGGTACCCATTTTCCAAATGTTTGAACCTTCCCCATGGTTCGTAAACGTATGAAAATTGCTTGTTGAGTAACACCTAACTGTTCGGCAAGCATTTTTTGCGATTAGGTGTCGTCCTCATCCAAAAGAGCCTGCAAATCATGGTCCTCAACTTTTCTGGGTCTATTTTGACTCAAGTCAAAATGGCCTTCTTTGAACCGACGAAACCAGTCTCTGCAAGTGGTTTTCGATAGCGCACTGTCTCCACAAGCATTCGATGCGACTCAGCAGCAGATTTCTTCAAATTGAAGCAAAAAAGTAGAGCTTCCCGCATATGCTCTTTTTCTGGCACGAAACTAGACATGATTATACGAGGAAAAATGAAATCACTGATAATGTTTACTAATTGATGTAAACAGATGTCGAACTCATAAAAAAAAGGATGCACAGTCGATAATAGCTCCATATGCTCACTAACACCGTCTACGAGCAAACAGCGGATTTAAGCTTGTGCACCTGGTAAGCACCTTTTACTCAAATTTTGTGTGTCTCATAGTATGTACTTTATAATAAATGTTATTTTTTCTTAATTTTAATTATTTAAAAATACTATCTATTCTCTCGTTTTTAACTGTGAGTATAATTTAATGACACTGCACTGTATATGTTGCACATTCCCATACACACAAGTAATTATAGATAACCTGATCAAGTCATCAAGCTACATACATACATACATATGTATATAAATTGGCAACAAAATGCTCATGTTAGAGTAACATGTAACTGCTCTTGTACATACATATGTACGTAGTAGTAGTATGGAAAATAATTCCTAAGTAATGACAGCAAGTAAAACACAGTCTCAAGGCAAAAAAAAAAAATAATAACTATAACAACAACAACAATAACATCATCAACAGCACAACTGATGACGATGATGTATTTACTATGATACAATGCACTACTATAGGTATTTATCTATTTTTTTGTGGCGAAATGTCGATGTATTTATTTAGGTGAGGTCATAACAATTTAAACTTTTAAATCGAATTAGGAAAGAATTGAGAATTGATAACCACAATCGTAAAAATTGCGTTTCAAAATATTTCAAAAAATTAAAGAAAACCAAAAATCCCTGAAAAACACAACTAATTCCTTTTCCATAGCAGCCAATTTTTGCGGTTACCTTCAGTTCTTTTACAAACCTAACAAACTATTTATTTTTATCATTTTTGGTTTTCAGAATTACAAAACCTCTCTGCTGTAAAATTCATAAACATAGACATGGCGGCTACTGCTTTTGGGCAAAGATTTAGAAGTTTAAGAATCAGTTTTTTCATGTCAAATTGTTACAGTCGGAAGAATTGCCAACAGGTTCGAAAGAAAACTCTTTCAAAACCTGTTGGCAACTGTTGGCAACTGAGTAAATAACGCTTTTTTGCATACTATTGATTTCAAATTCGTAGAACTTCTGATCTTTATCCGTCAAAAACTAAGCTTAATACAATTTCAGAGCACTAACAAGGCTCATAAAAAATATAGTCGTGTGAAGTCGCTAATTACTTGGTTGCTTGGTTCGCTTATATTTTATGCTCTTAGTCGATGCAAAAACAAAACAAGAAACATTCTTCTTTTAAATCTACATATTAATTTCTTACTGCTAAAATCAGTGAAATAGCACATAGTGCAATGTTAATAGTAAATAGTGCAAAATAAACAGTAAGAGGGAATTGTTGTAATAAATAAATAGATAAAACAGCAATAAATTGCGATTCTTTGATCGACAAATAAGACTCTAAATAAAACATTTGCAATAGACACTACGACAACAACAACCAATATGCCAATAGTGAAGAGAGGCGAATTACTTAGATTAAATGATACGTATACGCAGACGCGCATGCGCGCTCAATAATAATTGCGAGAGCAAAAAAACAAAACAAACAAAAAATAATGAAAATGAAAGAAAAAAAAAATATTATACGACAACAACAATAACAAGTATGGCAATGCAACTGCCACAAGTTGCTACAAGCCCATAAGTGGTAGTTGCTTAGGCACCACATACTCGCGCTTACATTGTTGATTATGCCAAATACAACCTGCCAGACAGACCTCCATAGATACTATCATCACCTCTACTAACAATAGCAGCAACAGCAACAGCATAAGTATCATCACGTGTAAAATTATCAGCGTCACCGGCGACAATATTCATCTATTCAATTATGAATGCATCCATCCATCCATAATCACCCAATGTTTGCTCGAACACGCTTGCGAATTCCCCAGGCGCATTGCAGTCACATTGAACACACAACTTCAATTTATGCGTGGTTAATGTAAATATATTTATATTTATTTTCATCAGTGCGTAAATGCAAGCTTGCTCGCTCACTTACTAATTCACTCGCTGACTCACTAACTCAATCACTCACTCGTTTAAGTCAATAAGACAATATGTCGTGAAAAGGTTCATATTCGCATTGACGTATGTGTGTGTATTTATATGAGCAGCACACTATCACCAACAGGGACGGATCTAGGTTTTACTCGGTTTGGTTTCGATATTGTTTTTTTGTATTAATTAAAAAAAATAATAGCCTGTAAAGTTCACTCATCAACAAAAGCTAAGGAAAGTGTTTGCGCTTCTTTTTAAACTTACCAATATTCAGCAATTTCAACAATTTTGAAAGCACAGTTTCTGTTTGGCAATCGTTTAAGCGAATGGATGTGAGTTTTTCTGTGAAAATGGAAACATCGAGTATTGCGCTGTCACTAAACATTTGTTTCTGAAAGGTAATACGCCTACACAAATCAAAGACAAATTGGACACTGCTTTTTAGAACCCTGCATCATCAAAAACATCATCAAAAAAACATAGGAGGATAGGCAAAAAAAATAAAAAAATACATTAATTTTATGAACAAATTTTAGGGCGGAAACTTTTCAGAATTTAGTTGTATATTTCGTTTTTAATTTATAAATTTTTAATATGAAATTACATTTTTCAATATTAATTGCATATTTTCATTATAGCTTGACACAGTCAAATTTTGACATTTACGATAGTTTTGCTTCTCCAATCAGCTTATTCTTATTTATGGAGAAGCTCAGTTAAAATCTCTTTTCTTTCGAATTCAACATAAACTTACCTACTTATACGTTTTGAAATATGAGGGAACGGAAGGTGCGCTACCCTCCAATACAATGTGAGTAATAGTTCTGCCGTTTGGAACCGGTTAATATAAATTTCAAACGCACAACAGTACTGAAAGAGAAGCTCGGCCTTCGGGGCTATAACTGGTGGTAATTTTTTCAGATTACTTTTTATTCTGTTCGCAATTATCTGATGAATAAGCCGTCGCAAAGGAAATCTGACAATCGATTGCAACTATACACTATTTTATACATAGTTCTATTAGCCAATACCGCTAAAGCTTCAAGAAAAACTCTATCAGCGCTATGGATGTTTTCAAAAAATACATGTTCACGTTTAAGATTAAATAAAGTATTTAAAAATAAACGTAATTTTCAAGTAGAATCGGCTCCACTGCATGTTGATCCACCCATGATCATCGCTACCAAAGACAACAACAGTAATATATTGTAGTAATTATTATACATAAATATTCCGACGTACTCGTATATACATACACGCATGCAATACAAACACCAACAACATTTCAGATGTTTCAAACATAACACAACACACAAAAACAATAACAAAACAAAACATTGGCTCTAAAAATCAGTCAGCAAACGATCACGAACCAGGTAACAACACGGATTTATCTCTCTAAATACAATAAATGTGAATAAATCGCAAATGTAGGCTCGCCGCCAAAGTACAATAACTAACGGGGATGCGCGTATTTATTTTATCACAACAACCAAATTAAGAAATCTATATTAATTCGAATTAATTACATGCTTTCAACTTCAACAGTGTGCGCAATCGTATGAAAAACAAAAACACAAAACTATGTAAATCAGACTTAAACCATCATCAGTCATTATAAAGTTGATCAACATCAACACAAAGCTTAACTGTCATACATCGCATAGCTGTAAATTAAGAGAAGGAAAGAAAAAAAGTGATCTGCTTATGTTCTTCAAGGAAGAATAGCAACAAAAATAATATCAACACACCAAATACTAAAAACAACCAAATCCACACAGAGTGCATGCCTGTGTATTTGTGTGACAGAGTGTGCGTGTGTGTGGTTAGTGCATTGCATTCATTAAATCAAATCCCATACAAAGTTATACTCTGACGGAGAAGATAATAGATACATAGATTATTGTGAAATGTAAGTTATTCTATATGTATTAAATCTAAATGCATCATAAATATATTTGGATAAAGTTTGTTAACCTTCGTAAAGCCATAAGTCGTCATGTCATATCAACTAACAACAAACTACCTACATATATATATAGAGTAATAAAAAAAATCATTTAGAAAATACGAACTGCAACACAAAGTTTACATTCTGATATCAGTGATTTATTATTAACATGATGAGGAAGTTAATTTGAAGGATTATATAGAGTATATTTGTTAATTAATTTTCAAAATACTATGTACTGAGCACACGTACGTTAGAGAGGACAACTTTTTAATAAGAGGATATATCTCTAATGCTTTACAGGCTAAAGATAGTTCAAATTTGTAGGAAAAAAATATTGTTTAATTTGCTTCAGAATGTGGAAAAGTCCTGCTAGCGCCAAATCAGGTTTTTTCAGCAATTTTTTTGACAATGATATTTTTTTATTTTCTGATATCTTGCTATCAACTTTACGATTTTTTACAAATTTTTCTGAGTAGAAATTCAAATAGTTTCAGTGGCGCTATTATTAAGAGGAAATATACAATACTACAAATTCTTGGAATTTTGCCATGAAGATGACATACGCGTGCGTCACAGGTTTATTTCCGAATCAAATGCAAAAATTATTTCATTCAAACGTTTCAGTTGAAACAATTCAACAAGTTATGGTATAATAATACACCCGGTAAAACCAGTACCGTTTCATAAGGGATTCTTCCTCATACCAATGCTGTGATTAAACTTTCATCTCTGCTGTAGAATAATATATGGGTCCATTTGTCATTCCATTCGAAAAGATATTCAGATTGCGCTTTAATATCGACAAGCATTTCTTTTAGATAATGAGATTTTGTTCCTACCTTCCATAAAATACATTGAATTTTCTTTTCAAAGTTAACATTTTATTCAAAACACTCTCGAATTAAGTAAATATAATATATATGTATATGGTGCGGACATCATAAGAAATTTTCGTTACCACCTGTTTCACAGCCACTTGAATCGCTGGAATATTATAATAAAATATATTCGTGGTCAATTTGAGCTTTGACAAGAGAAAATAGTCGCACGGTCATTTGAACAGGACGACCTCTTTGTGAATTAAACCATTCAAACCATAAAAAGTCATCAATATTGTTTTGATTCTAAACTAATGAAAACTTATAAATGGACATATTTGTCCAAGCAAAATTGGATATTAGCTCTTAATTTCATGATTACTTTTATCTGTATAGGTATAGGCTTGGATAAACTTGAAAATTATATCACATTATATATATATATATATATATATATATATATATATATATATATATATATATATACATATATCTATATATATATATATATATATATATATATATATATATATATATATATGGCACTAAAAGCCCCGAAGGGCTCATTGGCCCTTTTTTTTTCAAAAACCATTTATTTCTCAACATAGTCTCCTTTTATTTCGACACACTTAGTAAGACGATATTCCAACTTTTTTATACCATCTGAATAATACGATTTCAGGAACCCCTCAAAATACGCGTTAGTTTCGGTAATCACTTCTTTGTTTGAGCTGAATCTTTTTCCTGCGAGCCATTTTTTCAAGTTTGGAAACAGGAAAAAGTTACTAGGAGCTAAATCTGGACTATAAGGTGGATGCTCAACCAATTCGAAGTGTATTTCACGTAATATTAGCATCGTATCTAATGCTGTGCGAACCGTTGCGTTGTCTTGAAGAAAGAGCACTTTTTTCTTCTTTAAATATGGTCGTTTTTTCTTGATTGCATCATTCAATTGATCTAAGAATGCACGATAATACTTTCCTGTGATTTTGGATCCTTTTTAAAGATAATCGATAAGCAATATTCCGAGTGTTTCCCAAAATACAGTGGACATAACCTTGCCAGCCGATTTCACTGCATTCGCCTTCTTCGGAGCACTTCCACCAGCTTCCACCCATTGTTTCGATTGATTTTTGGTTTCAGGTGTGTAGTGGTGGACCCACGTTTCATCAACAGTTATTAATTGACGCCAAAAATCAACAGGATTACGCTTTATCATGTCCAAACATCGCTGTGAAGTGGTCTCTCGAACTCTTTTTTGTTCGACACTGAGCAAACGCGGCACCCATCTTGCCGATAGCTTTTTCATATGCAAATGTTCATGCAAAATGTTGAACACACGTTCATATGAGATGTTTACCATTTCAACAATCTCACGCAACTTGGCGATCATTCATAACGATATCGAGGATTTTCTTGATATTTTCATCAGTAACCACCTCTTTTGGCCTTCCTGTTGATGGTATTGTTGCAGTGCTTGTTCGGCCCCGTTTAAATTCAGTAATATTTTACCATGTAATCTGACGGAGCAGACTCACCGTAATGTTTATCCGCCGTTTTCCCTTTCAAATAATAGTGTTTAATCACTGCACGAAATTCGCTTTTTTCCATTTTTCAAGAAACACAAAAGTTGATAAATTTTTAATATATAATTTTTCTGTTTTTATACCCTGCATAATGCAATATGCATGGTATATTCATTTCGGTCAGATGTTTGTGTCCACTTGAAGGAATCTCCGGAGATATAGACATAGATATATATATTCGTGATCAGCGTCGATTAAATTTTCGATTTAACGATGTCCGTCCGTCCGTCCGTCCGTCCGTCTGTCTGTCACCTGGCTGGTTCGCACGATAACTTGAGTAAATATTGAGCTATTTCGACGAAATTTGGCACAAGTAACCTATGATCCAAGGGTACGGAGGGGATTGATATTGGGCATGATCGGTCAATAGCCACGCCCACACCAAGCATTCAAAGCGACTAATCTCGGAATTTTCCAAATCTTTAACTTGCTATAACTCACATAATATACCACCTGGGACAACAATATTTGGCACATAGAGTTATATTATACTACCATATAACCTCGCCTAAAGTGGGTGAGCCACGCCTACTTTCTAGCGTAGCTCCTATACAAAGTGTCTGTACTTCTTTTAAATTGAAACTGCTGTAACTTCTACAATCTTCTGTCTAGAATAACTATAATTGACACTTAGATTAACATGACAGTGAGAAATAATATGGCAGAAAATCAGTGTGCGACGCCCACTCCTTTTTGGGTCTGCCATACAAAGTTGCGGAAAATGTTAAAAAAAATGTTACCGGTTATAACTTGCAAACTATTCAGCGTAGAATAACGAGATTTAAGGTGTGGATTAGTATTATACAAGCAACTAGGCTCACAGGAAATGGGCGCACCACGCCCACTGTTTATCGTAGCCCCCATACAAATTTTAAATTGAAACAGCTGTAACTTCGGCAATCTTCTGTCTAGAATAGCCAGAATTGACACCTAAATTAATATCGTAGTCGGTAATATTCTGGCACAAAATCAGTGTGCCACGCCCACTCCTTCATGGGTCTCCCATACAAAGTCGAGCGAATTAAACTAAAACTTTTAAGCTCCATAACTTACAAACCATTTAGCGTAGGACAACGAGATTTAAGGTATGGATTAGCATTGTACGAGCAACTAGGCGCACCACGTCCACTGTTTATCGTAGCCCCCATACAAATTTTAAATTGAAACAGCTGTAACTTCGGCAATCTTCTGTCTAGAATAACCATAATTGACACTTAAATTAATATCATAGTCGGAAATAATCTGGCAGAAAATCAGTGTGCCACGGCCACTCCTTAATGGGTCTCCCATATAAAGTCGAAGGAATTAAACTAAAACATTTAAGCTCCATAACTTACAAACCATTTAGCATAGGACAACAAGATTTAAGGTATGGATTAGTATTGTAAAAGCAACTAGGCTTACAGGAAATGGGCGTGCCACGCCCACTGTTTATCGTAGCCCCTGTACAAAATGAGTGAAATTCTTTTAAATTGAAATAGCTGTAACTTCTGCATACTTCTGTCTAGAATAACCATAATCGACACTTAGATTAACATGGTAGTTGGAAATAATCTGGCAACATGCCACGCCCACTTCCTAATGGGGCTACCATACAAAGTTGCGAAAATTTTAAAAAATTTAAACCGCTGTAACTTACGAACTATTCAACGTAGGACAAACAAATTTAAGGTGTGGATTAATATTGAACAATTAATTGGATTTACAAGAAAGAAGCAAGCCACGCCAACTTTTTATATAGCTATCATACTAAGTCTCGGAATTGTCTTAAAAACCTCCTTTAAATTATCCCTTTTAGAACTCTCATAACATACAAAGTACTTCGTCAAAGTCAACCATATTTCCGGTGTAAATTAGTAGTATATGCAAAAATTGTTTTTCAAAAAGTGGAAATAAAAGAAAAAGATGGGTATAATTTGGTCGGCCCCAGCCGACTGTAAGGAGATTTTTCTTTGCTCCGATTGGTCATTGCAATATTATAACTATTCTGAATTATTTCTGTCGTGATCTATCATGTGTATGACACATATGTGATTTATTAAATATAGCTTTTATTTTATCATTACTTTTCTTCTTGCTAGATGTAAAAACCAAAAAACGATTTCTTTTAATGATTTTAATTCAAACTTTAGCAATTTCAATTACACAATATTACAATAATGCAAACATTTTTCTAATAATAGATTGTTCACTTCTCATTCTTCTTCTCACCACACGCAATAATAATCGCCCTTGATAATGCAAGTGTTTTATTTAAAGTAGGTATTAGCGTATTTCAAACAAGTACCAGTACCGCTAAAAGTGTATAGAGTTAGTAAAATTTTTTTTCTTTTAAATAATGCTATTTACAGCAAATTAATTTTTGCAATAAATATTCTTAATAAATATTTATATTATAAACAATATTAATAAATTATACATACAATACATTTTATGCATAAGTCAACTATATATGCTAGCTTTATGTAGAGAAATGCAGTTTTCTTTTCTTAGTAAATTTTTAAGTATTTTACATCATCTAGAGAGCGTAGTGTAGTTTATTTCTAATTTATATCAGCTCATTAATTATTTCCTAACCGGAAATTTTGTCTACTTAAACTATTCAGTTTTGTAAAAGAAGCTTAAAAGGATACGATCACAATACATACATAGGATGTCACAGTAGATGCAAGTCAGCTATCGAGTCCATTATGTGTGAAAAATTTTGTTTAGAAAAATTTAATTAAAATAAAATATTATACCATTAATGCTTGAATATATGTAATTTCGGTCATGTGGGTAATTTGTATTGGATCTATAACTCAATTCATGCGATTTGCTAAGAGATGGCGTAACTTGATTATTATTCCATCGTTCCAATATTCCGAACATGCGTTGGAGAGCTACTGTCATTGTGCGTCTTTCTCAGTATATGTCATTCATTTGAAGAGTAAACAAAAATAATTTTTTTTCTCTCAAATATGTCGAACTTTGTGCCTGAAAGAGTGTTTTTGCGGGGAGTTCTTCTTCATTACTTTAATATGAAGAAAACTGCTGCCGAAAGTCGTCGTATTTTGGTGGAAGTTTATGGTGAACATGCTCTAGCTGAGCGAACGTGCCAAATGTGGTTTGCACGATCTAAAAGTGGTAACTTTGGCTTTGAAAACGAAGAACGTCCTGGGCAGCCAAAAAAGTTTGAAGATGAAGAACTGGAAGCATTACTCGATGAAGATTGTTGCCAAACACAAGGAGAACTTGCAGAATCTTTGGGAGTCACTCAAGCAGCTATTTCAAAACGTTTCAAAGCAGCCGGATACATTCAAAAGCAAGGAAATTGGGTGCCACATAAACTGAAGCCGAGAGACGTTGAAAAGCGATTTTGCATGTCCGAAATGCTGCTGAACACCACAAAAATAAGTCATTTCTGCATCGGATTGTTACTGATGATGAAAAATGGATCCATTATGACAACCCCAAGCGCAAAAAATCATATGTGAAACCCGGCCAACCAGCCAAATCAACAGCAAAGCCATGGCCCGAAGGTAATGCTCTGTATTTGGTGGGATCAGAAGGGTGTGCTGTATTATGAGCTGCTAAAATCGGGTGAAACCATCAATGGAGAACGCTACCGAACACAATTAATCCATTTGAAGAGAGCAATAACCGAAAAACGCCCGGAATATTCGACCAGACATGAGTCCATAATTTTCCATCATGACAACGCTCGGCCTCATGTTGCAACATCGGTCAAAAACGATTTGGAAAACAGCGGCTGGGAAGTTTTGGCTTACCCGCCTTATATAGCCCAGACCTTACCCCGTCCGACTACCATTTATTCCGATCGATGCAGAATGCCCTCACTGGAATAAGGTTCACATCAGAACAGTGTATTAAAAATTGGCTTGATTCATTCCTGGCCATCGCAGCTCTTTTGGGATGGAATCCACAAATTGCCAGAAAGATGGGAAACTGTCGTAGCTTCAGATAGGCAATACTTTGAATAATACTATTGTACATGTTTTTCTTAAATAAACGTACAAATTTGAAAAAAAAAAACCGCACCAATAGGTCCAATTTTCTAACACCTTTTCAAGCAATTGCTGCCGTATCTCGGCAAAGGCGTCCAAAATTTCCGCTTTGTTCGCATAAACCAATGACTTCACGTAACCGTAGAGAAAATAATATGGAGGCATGAAATCACACCACCGCGGTGGTCAATCGACTGGCCCATTTCGATAAATACCGCGTTCACCAAATGTTTCCGTTAATAAGTCCATTGTTTGGCGCACTGTTGGACCGTTGACGATAACGGTCTTATCCTTCTCAGTTTTAAGAAATAAGGTCCAACGATTCCCCCGTCCAATAAAGCACACCAAACGATGAGTTTTTGTGGATATAATGGATGTGTATGTCTCGTGAGCCTCATTACTGAACAGAGTATTGCGATAAAAAGTAGGTTGACTTCCAATTGATTTTGTACCCATTGACCGAATGTACAGAGCGAATGATGGTCATTCGGCTTTAATTCAGCTGGATCTAATATGGTCGTAGGCCGAGATCTTTACATAAAATTTTCCGTGTGTGTGTGTGTGCATCCACAACTGCAATTTACTAATTTGGATTCTCTTCAATACTACGCTCTACAGCAGCAATTGTTTCTTCGTTAAGCACTGTGCGACATCTCTGCGGATTCGTATTACCGTTTAGAGTACAGGGGGTCCGGAAACGATCCATGATTAGCCGAATTAGTAGCTCAAATGGGCGATTATGTCGTAAAATTAACGTAGCATAAAATTTTTAAAAATCTACAATTGATTCGTTGTAGTTATTGTATTGTAAGTTATATAGCATCATTGCAATCATAATATACTATAATCGATAAATTTTCCTTGAACTTTGTATATGCTTATTTATTACATTCGATAAGTCAGAAATTGTTTCATATTAAATTCGTTGTTACAAAGTATGTATGTATATGTAGATATGACCAGCAAACCATAGGAAAAGGAGTCTGAAAAGACTGGTCGATCAGAAAGAGCTCTAAAAAAACTTCCGAAAAAGAGCCTTTTCTCAGCAATTGTTTGTGCTCTAAAAAGCACAAAGTGAACGGCAGTCATCAATGCTTCATAGTAAAGCTATAAACATAATTGGAGCTACTGGCTACTTTCGCCATACAGGGCGACATCGCCGTAAAAAATTCGTCTTAAAAATTCGCATGGGTAAACGCAATTGAAGCGACAGCTATTTTAGCCTGAAAAGAAATCAGACATTTCAAATATTGTATTTCATCAAAATATATTAGAAATATGAATCTGAGGATTTTTGTTTTAAATAAAATTTGTAAAATAATGAACATCATGTTTATGATATTTCGCATATTTTGTGTTATCAGAAAAAGGTTAAGAAGAAGATGGTGGATACGGCCTGTAAATTTCAGCTGAAGTTGAAAGATGAAGACAATTTTTTATAATAACAAGGATGCGTGTTAACAAATTTAATGTACTTATGAATTTGTTAAATGAAAGACTACAGCGGTTTTCAAAGAGGGAACCGATAAACGAGGAGACTCGCTTAAGTATTATATTTATGTAAGTAATTCGGATTTATATATATATATGTATGTATATATGTGACACTTAAAGCCCCGAAGGGCTCATTGGCCGAGCTTTCTTCAATTACTGTTGTGCGTGTTAAATTTTGGACAGTATCAGAAAGGACCTACTTATTTTAGCCGGTTCCGAACTGCAGAACCCTTGCGACATCACTTTTTCTGAGCTTTGTCACAGAGTTCTTTAAGAAGCTTTTTCATGGCAAGTTGTTACTGTCGGAAGAATTGCCAATTGCTTGCCGACAGGTGGGTACCGCTCGAAAGAAAAATCTTTTCGATATTAAATTTGTTATGCATGAGCCGGGGATTGAACCACGACCTAGAGATCAGAAGGCCAACACATTAACCACGGAGCCACGGCACCACAGTATATAGTATATTGAAAACTAAATGTAAATATATGCATAGTTATTGGCCACAAGTTTGTAATCCTCAGTTTTTAGCGTGGTCACACAAAATGGGAGTATCTACAGTGGAAAAAATTATTTATTAAACTTAATCTTATCCATTAACTCAATCAGAGAGGAAAAGAATATCCGATATGTTTGCCAATAAATTCTATAGTATAGTTCCGGAAAAAAGCACCATATATTTCTCAATAGTTACAGAAAAACTCAGGCTTCCACCGAATGATAACTTTCAGGTAATAAGACAAGGTACTGATGCCCCTATTACGAATGGCAACTCTATCTACATAGTTGTGTTTCCGGCTCAGGTGCCTTCGTGCATTAAAATCAAAGCATCTAGTTTCTTCGATTGCCATCAAGAATACGAGTTTGATGTCACAGTTGCTTCTCAGGCAACTCAAGCAAGTTGAATTACCATCCATAATAGGGGCGTTATGCTCTTCATACTAAAATTGCATAAAGTTCTTACCTTATAATTTACAACTTTAGAAACGGATAAAAAATTCCAATATTTTTTTTGTGGTGGACAGTGCATTTCCGCTTAAACGTAATTTGATGCGACCATATCCTGGTCAGAATTTGCCAGCCGTGAAACAGAATTACAACAAAAAATTATCCGCTCTTCGAGTTCACATTGAAAATGCATTTGGCATATTGGCAAATAGATGGAGAATATTACATACTTCTATTCACGCAGCTCCAAAGAATGTTGATGAATGTTGGCTACAGTCGTACTGCATATTAACATATGTTCGATAGGAACAACGGATATTTATATGAAGAATTAGTGGAGGGAATCAACGACAGAGATGATATCTTGTCGGATTTTACATTTACATTTAGCATTTATATCAAGAGATGAACTAGCAGATTACCTGTTTAATACTTAAAGTATTGTACATGTACATAGAATACATAAACAAAGCAGAATACATACGCAAAGGGCGAAAATTTAATTAAAGAATTGAGGAAGCATACGATAAGTGCCTGTATGATTTGTCTCCACATGATTATAAAAATGTAATAAAATAATTGAAATTTGAAATGATATTTCGAAATCATTAAATTTTCCTGGGGAGAATATATGTACGAGGGCGTATTGATAAAGAAGCTACCTAAGTACGAAAAAAGCAGCACAAACACAAAAACTTTTTTTTTTTTTTTAAATTGCGATCTGTCAAACGTCAGCTGTTAAAATTTCACCCAAATTCATCGATTAGTTTATTTGTTGTAGTCGTTTGAAGTCACCAACTTTTGTGTTTCTTGAAAAATGGAAAAAAGCGAATTTCGTGCAGTGATTAAACACTATTATTTGAAAGGGAAAACGGCGAAAGAGACAAAAGAAAAGCTCGATAAACATTACGGTGAGTCTGCTCCGTCAGATTACATGGTAAAATATTGAATTGCTGAATTTAAACGCGGCCGAACAAGCACTGTAACAATACCATCAACAGGAAGGCCAAAAGAGGTGGTTACTGAAGAAAATATCAAGAAAATCCTCGATATCGTTATGAATGATCGCCAAGTCAAGTTGCGTGAGATTGTTGAAATGGTAAACATCTCATATGAACGTATGTTCAATATTTTGCATGAACATTTGCATATGGAAAAGCTATCGGCAAGATGGGTGCCGCGTTTGCTCAGTGTCGAACAAAAACGAGTTCGAGAGACCACTTCACAGCGATGTTTGGACATGATAAAGCGTAATCCTGTTGATTTTTGGCGTCGATTAATAACTGTTGATGAAACGTGGGTCCACCACTACACACCTGAAACCAAAAATCAATCGAAACAATGGGTGGAAGCTGGTGGAAGTGCTCCGAAGAAGGCGAATGCAGTGAAATCGGCTGGCAAGGTTATGTTCACTGTATTTTGGGAAGCACTCGGAATATTGCTTATCGATTATCTTTAAAAAGGATCCACAATCACAGGAAAGTATTATCGTGCATTCTTAGATCAACTGAATGATGCAATCAAGAAAAAACGACCACATTTGAAGAAGAAAAAAGTGCTCTTTCTTCAAGACAACGCACCGGTTCACACAGCATTAGATACGATGCTAAAATTACGTGAAATATACTTCGAATTGGGTGATCATCCATCTTATAGTCCAGATTTAGCTCCTAGTGTGTTTTCCTGTTTCCAAACTTGAAAAAATGGCTCGCAGGAAAAAGATTCAGCTCAAATGAAGAAGTGATTACCGAAACTAACGCGTATTTTGAGGGGTTTCTGAAATCGTTTTATTCAGATGGTATAAAAAAGTTGGAATATCGTCTTACTGAGTGTGTCGAAATAAAAAGAGGCTATGTTGAGAAATAAATGGTTTTTGAAAAAAAAAATGTTTTTTTCCTATTTAGGTAGCTTCATTATCAATCCGCCCTCGTATATATGTTATGCGTGTGCGTGTTTGTGTGTGTGATAATAAAAAACAGTCATAAGTTTAGTGGATACATACAAAAAAGGAAACGTGCTACTTATTTCCGGCAGCGGAGCACCTAATCCTGGAACTAAGTGGAAATACATGGAAACGATAAGTTTCTTGATAATGTAAACGATTCAAGGGCGTAAGTATTGTAAATTACAAACAAAATTGTTTCGTTTTAAATTTTCATTATTATAGAACCATCGCAAACACCACAAACGACAATGAGGATATTATATTTGTCGACTCCCCACCAACGTTCTAATAGAAGACTTCATTGAGAACTGCATACCTGATAAATTGCCAATTGCCAATTGCCAATTGGAGTTGTGGGTAAAATTGAAAGTCAAGTGGCGTTATTTCTGTACAGTGAACTCAAACAATTTTCACAACTTACCTAACCTGTGTAAATTGCTTGCGGTATATATGTATATTAGGCCGTACCAGGGGCCGTTACAGGAAAAGAAAAAAAGTGTGCCGTACACCCCCTAATATGAAGGGGTCTACTGGAATACTCGCAATATTTCTTTTGCAAAGGTTTAATGATTTTTTGCAAACTGTAATTTACTGACATTAGGGTGGTACATTAGGGTAGTAGGGGTAAGTATGAGAACGGGGTACTTGAGGTCGATATATCACATTTCAAAATCCGACTGCAAATGCCGAAGTTACCACGAAACATGTAAAAAGGCGTGGGTCGCCTTTTTACGTTCGACCAAAAAAAAAAAATTTTTTTCGGAATTGCCTTGAAAACTTCTTCATATTAGGGGGTGTACGGCGCACTTTTTTTTCATTCCCTGTAAGGTGATACGGCCCAATATACATATATACCGCAAGCAATTTACACAGGTTAGGTAAGTTGTGAAAATTGTTTGAGTTCACTGTACAGAAATAACACCACTTGACTTTCAATTTTACCCACAATTCCAATTGGCAATTGGCAATTGGCAAATTGCTTTGCCAAACTCTCTAATAAAAGAGATGTTGCATCCCGATCATTATTTATTGGGTATGCAGCGATCTCTCTGATAGTGCTAACGTAATCTTTCATAACTTCTGTAAACACAGATGGAAACTACTCATTTGCATGTCGCTTGTTAATTTTTTTACGATGTGGAGTACTTGTAATACATTCCGTATCAGGTATGCAGTTCTCAATGCAGTCCTCTATATCTTCTATTAGGAACGTTGGTTAAGGAGTCGACAAATAGAATATCCTCATTGTCGTTTGTGGTGTTTGCGATGGTTCTATAATAATGGAAATTTAAAAGAAACAATTTTGTTGGTATTTACAATACTTATGCCCTTGAATCGTTTCCATTATCAAGAAACTTATCGTTTCCATGTATTTCCACTTAGTTCCAAGATTAGGCGCGCCGCTGCCGGAACTAAGTAGATCGGCACGTTTCCTTCTTTGGTATCCACTAAAATTATGACTGTTTTTATTATCACACACACAAACACGCACACGCATGACATATATACATATGTCTACGCCAGAGTTAGACGCGTGCACTGTTTGTTTGTCTTAATTTGAGTGGGTTGGCAACCCTGTTACTTATATAACATTTCTCTCTTCTGGCCGCCCGTTTTGATTGTTTTTTGTTATTCTCCAAATATATCCCAAAGTAAATAGACAGCCAGTGCGCGCACAAATTTAAATCTCGCTTTATATAGTTAAAACGAAAACAACAAATAAATACTGTTAATTTGAAATAGAAAAAATCGCGTGTGTTATTATTCAAATAATAAATAAACAACACCATCGTACATAGCATCAGCAGCAATGCATAATCAACATCCCCACACTCACACGGACCACGATCACCTGGAGGAAGCAACCATCGTTGGAACGTGTTCACCTGGCACCCCATCCCTCACACAATCAACATATATACTCACCATGAAAATTTTATGATTTCGAAATATCATTTCAAATTTCATTTGTTTTTATTACTTTTTTATAATCTTGTAAAGACAAATCATACAGGCACGTATGATTCCTCATTTCTCAATTAAGTACGAGAAAAGTTTACACACATGAGAAATTCAAACAGATTTTGAAAATATTTGTTGTAGTATGTCAGAAGTTCACGAAAATCTATCTATTGAATTAAACAATTTATTATGTCATTTTAAAGCACAGGTTTAGCTCATTTTCTGACAAAGCAGGCCGTCACTGTATGCTTTAAATAAAGATTTATTGTTGCAAACGTAGATTGGACTTAAAACAAAGATCGGAATTACCCCACCTTCTCCCAATAATAGTTCAACGGTTATTAATATATTTTAATAAGACTTCTAACTTTTCCAACAATATAGAATATATGATGTCAGTCATACCATGCCCAAGGTTTATTGATGTACAATAGTTTTAAAATTGTACAAAAATTATGAGTACATGAGTTAATTCCATTTTTTTTACCGACATAAATGTGGCAAACACGTCTAAATCTGCCAAACAACAACACATATGGAAAATTGCGAAAATTGCGCAATTAAATGACAGTATAGTATTGTATAGTATTCGTATAGTCAAAACACTCAACATTTGACTGCGTATTTACGTATAGTTCATTTTACAGAAAACACGATAGAAGATACCAATGCTTGCAAATTTGTATACTCACATGCTATTCTAAATATAACATAGTACTAGAGTGTTTAATGTACAAATATTGATCAAATCAACTTTTGAAGACACAAAAGCGGAGGATAATTAAAAATTAACCATAATAAGTAGAAGTAAAGTAAATTTATAAAAAAAAATATAATAACGTAGTATCCAATCTCATAGAAAATTGTAAGTGTTTGGCAAATAAATACAACATTTATCTACATTTAGGCAGGTGCATGTATTGCTATAATATCTTTTTTAATTAAATTTTTATGAAATCAACTTAAAATCAAGAAATTTAATAAATATGTATGTAAGTAATCGTACTTAAGAAATAGCTATGAGTACATTAGTATATATGTATGTACCACAATTTACGTTGTTGCATTTAGAACATTTTATTAGTCGATCGTATTTGTACCTTTCATTATTATTTATGTATTGATTTTTTAAGTTTCTATTATATCATATCACAATTATTGCAAAATTTGTTGTTCTTGTTGATAACGATGATAATTTATTACTAAATAATTATGAAATGTTATTACATAGTCATTATAGTTTTTGTAAGCGGATAAGTTAGAGAATTGTTCCTAATTGCTAACGTCCCCTTACAATTCCAAATAATTTAACGACACCATACTTAGACCCATTCATTTGTGTGCTGCAGAAAGAGTGCATCATAGAAATTGGTTGTGCCTACGATATAAATTCGTCAACGAAATATTTCTCATAATATACTTGCATCAGAGAACTTTTATTACCAGAGAAGTCCTACTTTGGGTTTTTGAGCTTTTTTCTGATTACAATATCAGGGTCACTTAACAGAGTTGCAGTAAACAGAGACTTTGAAGAGAGCAATGCCATGATCATTAGACCAAATGCTGTAAATTAACATAGCAAATTAAATTGAAATAAGATCACATAATTACACATTTATATGTGAATTAGTAAATATTTTTATGATAGAATATTTTATCAACAACCTTTACTATTATTCAATATATAAGTATATGCGTATGCAGTACTTATAGGTATACTTCATTCCCACAAATGCATATATTTATATATATATATATATATATATATATATATATATATATATATATATATATATATATATATATATATATATATATATATATATATATATATATATATATATATCCACTTACTATATATAAGGTATTTAAGACTATGATCATTTTTATAATATTAAATTTGATAAAATTTCAGTAATTTTGATAAAGAACGAAGAAATAAGCATCGTTTTATTGACACACCCGATGCCTGGTATAAGGCAATCAGAAATATCAGCAAGTAATATCACGTGTTGAAATTCAATGTAAAGGAACAGAAAAGTAGTACGCAAACACGTTGTTGGTGCTCCTTATAGTAATTTCATTCCTTTCTTCGATTTCTCTGCTTTTGCTCTGTCGTCACACAAAAGAATAGACAGCCACGCATGCTAAATTTTGTTGTCGAAAACACATACGTAAATTTGATTATATATACGTGTATTTTCAGTCACGCAACAACAATTTGCCATATGTGGCAATTGTGTGACGACAGAGTAATAGCAGAGAAAGCAGAGAAGGAATAAATTTACTATAAGGAGCAACAACAACGAATTAATTTCTTTACATTCTACTTGTCTGTTCCTTTTCATTGAATTTCAACAAGTGATATTACTTGCATATATTTCTGATTGCTTGATACATGATATGGGGTGCTTCGTGAAAACGATGCCCTTTATGCCTTCCTTCTTTCTTATCAAAATTAGTGTAAATTTATAAAATTTAATATTATGAAATACCTCATATATAGTATGTGCACATATTTATAAATATACTTATATGCATTGCGTGAATGGAGTTTACTTATAAGTAATCCATACGCATGTACACACACATAATATATATTCAATAATAATAAGAATTCTTCATAAAAAATTCTATTCCACATACATTTCTATATTTATTCATAAAAATATTTACTAATTCACACATAATAAATATGTACTTATTATGTGATCATATTTCAATTTAATTTGATATGATAACTTACAGCATTTGGTCTTCAGTTCATGGCATTGCTCTCTTCAAAATCTTTGTATACTGTAACTCTGTTAAGTAACCCTGATAAGAGAACGTTTAATACCAGAGAAGTCCTAATTTGGCTTTTGAGCTTATTTCTGATTACAAATATCAGCGTCACTTAATTACATTCTACTTTTGTGTTCCTTTACATTGAATTTCAACAAGTTATATTACTTGCTGATATTTCTGATTGCCTGATACCAGGCATCGGGTGATTCAAGAAAACGATGCCTTTATGCCTTCCTTCTTTATGAAAATTACTGAAATTTTATCAAATGTAATATTATGATAAATAATATTGTGATACACCTCTTATGTTATATAGTAAGTGCATGTACTATTTATAAATATATTCATTGCGTGAATGGAGTATACCCATAAGTACACCATACGCATGTATATATATATATATATATATATATATATATATATATATATATATATATATTCCACATACTTGTACATATATAATATTCATTCATAAAAATATTTACTATTATGTGATCTTATTTCAATATATGTAAATTTACAAATCTCTGTATTCTACTACTCTGTTAAGTGACCCTGATAGTTTTAATCAGAAATAAAAAATAGGACTTCTCTGGTATTACATGTTCTCTGGTTATATTTATTTGTTAATTATAATCGCTTTCAACATAATAAATATGTATATGCTACCAACGCTAATTTCAAAAATGTATCAATAAAACCACCCTGTAAGTATAAAGTAACACAAAACAGTTGGTAATCACTACTAGAGTTTAATACATTTTTACATTTACATTTTTACATTTTTAAAATAATTTGCCGAATTGTTGAGGTTGTTACGCTCTTTAATTTAATAACAAATAATTGAACGCAAAATTTACATAGAAATTCCACTTAGCAACAGGTTTTAAATAAGAAGTGAACATACCGCAACTTAAATGCTATTATTTTTTGACAAATTGTTTCTTCTTCGAAACCAAAAACTTGCTGTTATTTTGTTGTATGTTGTTGCTGTTACAACTTTAAAAGCGAAGGCGCCTGTTTTGTTTAGAATCATATTATTGCCAATCACTGCAGTATTATGCAGAGTATACACGCTCTATGTTGACCATTTCACAGAATGAGGAATCCATTATACTGCTTTTTCCGTAAAATCAACTCTGACGACAAATGTAAACAAAACTTGTTGTACAATCTGTGTACACACGTTCCACGTGTATACTTTGCATTACGCTCTTTATTTTGTGACCGATTGCTGTTCAGGAAAAACACTTTAAATTTACCACCTCTCATTACCGCATGCCTGATCGCCCGGCCACTGACTTAATTTACAGTGACGTGCACAGTCACATTTATTGCGAACAATGAGCAATTAATGATTGCCAAACAAAAAATCATTTATGACCGAATCATGCTGACTGTTGTTGGTAAACAAGGCGGCTTTTCTTCATGGATGCACCAGGCGGAACCGGCAAGACGTTTTAATTCCCAGCAGCAATTGTATCGTTTGCGTTTGCTGCCACTTTTTTACATGGTGGACGAACGGCACATTCAGCACTCAAGATGCCATTACATGTTCATAACAAACCGAACGCAATATGTAGCATTAAAAAAAAGAGTAATAGCTACAGTGCTACAAAAGAGTTCACATATAATAATGTGGGATAAATGTACAATGGCTCATAAATATTCACTCTAAGCATTGCATAGAACTATGCAAGATTTAAACGGAAATGACAAAATATTCGATCATGCTATTTACTACTATCCGGTGATTTTCAACAGACGTTGCCAGTTATTCCACGCTCATCTATTTTCTAAACAATTGCTGGATATTGGCAACAGTACTGCATCCAAAAACACAATGCTTCAAATTGCCAAACAATTTCTGCACCATCGTTAAATCAAACCGTGAATTAATTGAGAGGTTCTTTCCGGCCATACTGAATAATTACTTGAACCATAATTGGCTCAGTGAACGTGCTATTTTGTCAGCGAGAAATGATATTGGCGAAATTAACATTCAGATTCAACAATCATTATCATTCGAACTCATGTCATTTAAATCAATTGATACTGTCGTTGATGAAAGCGAAGCAGTAAATTATCCAACTGAATTTTTAAATTCATTAGATAAGCCAGGAATAAAAAAAAAAAAAAATAAATATGTGGCACTTAAAGCCCCAAAGGGCTCATTGGCCGAGCTTCTCTTCTATTACTGTTGTGCATCTTAAATTTTGGACAGTATTAGAATGGACCTACTTATTTTAGCCGGTTCCGAACGGCAGAACACTTGTGACATCACTTTTTCTGAGCTTTGTCACAGAGTTCTTTTTAGAAGCTTTTTCATGGCAAGTTGTTACTGTCGGAAGAATTGCCAATTGCTTGCCGACAGGTGGGTACCATTCGAAAGAAAAATCTTTTCGATATAAAATTTGTTATGCATCAGCCGGGTACTGAACCACGACCTACAGATCAGAAGGCGAACACACTAACCACTGAGCTACGGCACCCATAAGGCTTATTTTTGATAAGCCAGGAATGCCACCACATAATCTTCGATTGAAGATTGGTTTGCCGATAATTCTGCTTCGCAATTTAAATCCACCTAGATTATGCAACGGAACACGTTTCGTAATCAAGCGGGTCACCGGAAATGTTGTTGAAGCAATCATATTGAACGGAAAGTTAAAGCGAGAAATCGTTCTGTTACCAAGTATCCCATACCATAGAGGCGACAACTATTTGTTTATATATTTTAGCATTTAATGTACCTTTTTTAAAAAAAATATAGCGACTTTAATTCGCAGAACAAACAAATACTTTTTGTACAATTTCTGTCCAATTGGGCTACTTTTACTGAGTCGTCTAGATATTCATATTTATGTTTCGTGTAAAATTTAGGGTGCCGTAGCTCAGTGGTTAGTGTGTTGGCCTTCTGATCTGTAGGTCGTGGGTTCTTTCGTACGGTATCCACGTGTCGGAAAGCAAAGGTCAATCTTTCCCGCAGTAACAATTTGCCATGAAAAAGTGATGTCGTAAGAGTTCTGCCGTTCGGAACCTGCTAAAGTAAGTAGGTCCCTTCTAATACTGTCCAAAATTTAAGACGCACAACAGTAGTGGCCTAAGAGCCCTTCGGGGCTTTAAGCATTTTTTTCTTTGCGGAGGCTATAGTGCTACTTTCTGCATGGATTTTTACAAGTAAATTTTTATTTTTCGCTCTTGTTCGCTTTTATAAATCTTTACATTATTTTGCTTCTTCACTCGTTGCACCATTAATATATTTGTATTTCTGGACATAGAATTGTTTATGTTTATAATTCCTTTTCTTTGATTTTATTTTCTAATTTTGTGTCATGGAGACCTTTTTTGCGACTACTTCTTAGTAAATCTGATAGTTAACAACGCTCTCCATATTTCCTAATCATTCTTTTTCTCCGAATTTATACTTACATCATTTTGTTTAGGCTATTTTCTGTACTATAATATACCCTTTTGGGTGAATCAACTGTATGTTAAAACGTGATTTTAATTTAAATATAACAACGAGCCGATTTGTTTAATTTCAAAATGAAAACCAGCATCGTTGTTCGATGTATTAATTTCTATGATACTCACATATAGCTGTCAAATTTTAACAATTTTTATACCCTGCTTAATGTAATATGCTAGGTATATTCATTTTGTCAGATGTTTGTACCCACTTGAAGGAATCTCCGGAGATAGAAAAAAGTATATATATTCGTAATCAGCGTCGCTTAAATTTTCAATTTAACGATGTCCGACCGTCCGTCCGTCTGTCCTTCACCTGGCTGGTTCGCACGATAACTTGAACAAATATTGAGCTAATTTGGCATAAGTAACCTATGATCCAAGAGTACGGAGGGGATTGATTTTGAGCATGATCGGTCAATAGCCACGCCCACACCAAGCATTCAAAGCGATTAACCTCGCAATTTTCAAAATTTTTAACTTGTTATAACTCACTTAATATACCATCCGGGACAACAATATTTAGCACATAGCGTTACATTATACTGTTACATAACCTTACCAGAAATGGGCGAGCCACGCCTACTTTTTATAGTAGCTCACATACAAAGTATCTGTACTTCTTTTAAATTGAAACAGCTGTAACTTCTACAATCTTCTGTCTAGAATAAATATAATTGACACTTAGTTTAACATGGCAGTCGGAAATAATATGGCAAAAAATCAGCGTGCCACGCCCACACTTTATAGTAGCTCCTATACAAAATGACCGAATTTCTTTTAAATTGAAATAGCTGTAAATTCTGCATCCTTCTGCCTAGAACAATCATAATTAATACTTGGGTGAATATAGTAGTCGAAAATAATCTGGCAAAAAATCAGCGTACCACTCCCGCTTCTTATTGGGGCTTCCATACAAAGTCGAGGGAATTAAACAAACATTTTAAGCGCTATAACTTATAAAATATTTAGCGTAGAACAACGAGATTTAAGGTGTGCAATAGTATTGTAAGAGCAATTATACTCACAAGAACAATCATAATTAATACTTAGGTTAATATGGTAGTTGTACATAATCTGGCAAAAAATCAACATGCCACGCCCACTTCTTAATAAGGCTACCATACAAAGTTGCGAAAATTAAAAAAAATTTAAACCGCTATAACTTACGAACTATTCAACGTAGGGCAACCAAATTTAAGATGTGGATTAATATTGAAAAATTAATTGTATTTACAAGAAAGAGGTAAGCCACGCCCACTTTTTATATAGCTCCCATACTAAGCCTCGGAATTATCTTAAAAACCTCCTTTAAATTATCCCTTTTAGAACCCTCCTAACGTACAAAGTACTTCGTCAAAGTCAATCATATTTCGGGTGTCAATTAGTAGTATATGCAAAAATTGTTTGTCAAAAAGTTGAAATAAAAGAAAAGGATGGATATTCGAGTAAACTTTATATATATATATATATATATATATATATATATACATATATATATATATATATATATATATATATACACATATATATATATATATATATATATATATATATATATATATATATATATATATATATATATATATATATATGCAGGGTATAATTCGGTCGGCCTTAGCCGACTGTAAGGTGATATTTCTTTAACGTTTAGTTTTGCACGGGTGGGTTACTTATCATTTCAATGGCTTTAGTTCTTTTGTTGTTGCTTTATTTCATTGAAATATATGAACAAGCGATTAAGTTAACTTCAATTAAATTGATTTTAAACGTGTGCTACAATTTATTAATTTGTTATAGTTGTATTAGTACGTAGTAGTAGTAGTTAATAATGCCTCGGTTGACAAAGATAATAATGATAATATTATTAATAATATTGATAATAGATGCCGTTCAATATATTATTCTCTTATAAATTTTAAGTACGAGTAGTTTGCATTGGTCATTGAACAAGTTCGGTTTATTGTTTGCCCGATTATTCTTTTCATATTTGTTCCTTTTAAGGTAAAAAGGATTACAAAATGCAAATAAATTTTATAGTGATAATATGAAAAGAACAGAAATTTGTCATTGAATACCTTCTACGTTATTATTTGAATTGAAAATTGTGTAAATTAATGTGGCTCCTTTCTTTGGTTTTGTTATTTGTTTTGTTTTTTTTTGCTTATTAATTTTATATTTAAAATACAAGCAAATATGCAATTTATATACATATTTTTCATATTTTTTCGAGATTTTACGGATTATGTGTATTGATATTTAATTACGTAAAGCAAATAAAATTATTTATACAAACAATTAAAAATTATGTTATATACGTATTGCATTTAAATATGAGTGTATGTCCATAGAATTTAAATATATAAACAGTTTTAAGCAATTTTATAAATTCGTGAGTAGTTTAAGAATTAAAAATTTGTGGTTTTACAGTTTTTGTTCACTCATTTTGTCTGATTCAATCGTTAAGACATCAAAAGGCACGTACAATATTTATGTATGTATTGACGTTAGGTACATGAATTATACTCTACTGATCTCGAATGCCAAATTTAAATTGATTTAAAAAGAACCTTTTTGATTTGTCTCTCAAACAGGATGTTCGTATGTGAACATAAACATATGTGTACATACAAACAAACAATTCAATGTTTACAAACAAAAATCACCTGGTACCTTCAACAGAGATGTTTTGTTTTACGCAGTCGTACGTATGTATGTATATGGGCAAAAATTCCGAATGTAATATACTCGTAAAAACAAGTTTTTTGTTTTTATACAATATCATTATTAATATTTTGCATATTACCCGAAACGTATGTATTTTCTTTTTAAAAATTTCCTTTGCGTATGCTCGTATTTATAAAAAAAAGGCTTGCGTGTGCGTTTATGTGCGCATGTAGTGATAATTTACGACATCACTCTGCATCATACTGAGTACGTCGACCACCATATTCATTGGCCTTAGTCACTGGACGAAAAAAACGAACTCTTTCGAATTACGACAGTTGCCATCCAATGGCGTTAGTAATTTCTAATAAATTGTTTGTAAATGTAATTTTTCAATTTATTACATTCAGTTTGTGCCTGTACATAAGATTCCAAATACTGGCATTTCTTCAGATAATAACAAATTGTATTAGAAGGATTTTGAAAGCGGTCTGTCAGAAAAGACCTGAACAAGTTATAAAAAGTGGTACAAATTCGATATTTCTAGGTGTTACAACGATCTAACTAACGTTTCATGTTTCACTTGTAAAAGCAGTATCGATTCTTTTTATGGGTGGCAGAACCCTTCTGACATTGCTTCTTCTGAGGTTTGTCACGGAGCTTATGTCAAATTATTACTGCCGATGGACGCCGGTTAAAAAAAAGTAGAAAAAGCACACAAGACCAATGCACTAGCCAACTTAGTTATATAGCTAATTATAGCAAAGTTTAAATGCTGCAGTGATTGAGGCTGATGATAAAGACAAAGAACAAAGTCATGCCACCACTTACCATCGAGATCTACGAGGCGATTGTGGATTTAGCATAGTAAATGTTACAATATAATTTTGTTGTAGGAAACATTATCAAAATCCTTTTACAATTTACCATAAACACACAAACATTATACAAATGAGAGTTTGGCGGTATTTGAGAGCATTCCGAAAATCTTTTAACATCAATAGCACTGGACGACAGAAATGATTTTCTCAAGATATTATAATGGTAAAAATGTGGTGTCGTCTCAATGAAAGAAGTTTACGAATTAGAATTCACTTCTGTCTAATATGCTCCAGTTTTACCCCCTATGACTATTCGCTGTTTCCGAACTTTAAAACTGGCCCGGCGGAAAGATATTCGACTCCAACGACGAATTCATCACTGAAAAAGACGCATTTTTCGGTTCGGTTCCTTTGTCGCAATTCTATCAAGAGCAAAATTATTAAGAATATGTTGAGCAATAAAATTAAGTTTTCATTTCAATCCTGCATTAGCTTCATCTATGCACATGGTATTTCTTAAAAATTTCCTTAACCTTAAGTATTTCTTTTATAAGCAAAAATTAAAATAAATAACAAATGATAAAGCAAATGAACTAGGCTATTTCAGAAATCAATGAAATTATCTATCTAAACAAAGTTAGCGAACTCTTGTCAATATCGTGGTTGGGGGAAAATCCATCAACTCTCCTGTTCTTGCATAAAAGAAAGTACAAAGGGAAATAAACTACTAAAATCTTTATCCATTAAATATATCCTAAATCTGTACCCAGAATTGCGGCGGACGACGGTAATTCGGTAGATAGTCAAAATGAAAACTCACGAAGGTATATGTGATGGCACATAATTGTGGCGGTAGCAGTTTTACCGCCGACAGTTTACCGTTGACTTAAATTTATTTATAATTTTACCGTCCAGCGAAGACGACACAGTGTTGATTGTTCTGATTGTCATTTTAAAAAAATTAAAATATATTTATAGTTGTAAATTCAGAAAAATCTCGCGAAATCTCGGCGAAAATCTCCTCGGTTAGAGGTTGTGCGTTGGGTTTGGGACCCGCCACATAAAAAACCCCCCCAATGAAAAAAACAAATATGCCTCGGATAAGAACTACCGCTTTTGTTGATGACCCCCGCAAACGAAAAAAGGACAATGATTTACGGATATGCACCTGGAATGTCCGGTCCCTTTATAGGGAGTGTGCCTCTATCCAGCTGGTTAATGTCCTCGAAAAATACAAAGCTGACATCACCGCTCTCCAGGAAATGCGATGGATAGGACAGGGCTGCTCCAAAAGAGCGTCCTGTGATATCTACTACAGTTGCCATGCTGAAAGGCACGAATTAGGATGTGGATTTTTGGTCAGCAAGAGACTACGACATCTTGTCTCACAGTTCACGCCTGTGAACGAACGGCTGGCCACAATTCGCATCAAGGCAAAATTTTTCAACATCAGCCTTATATGTGCCCACGCTCCGACGGATGAGAAGGACAATGTGACCAAGGAGAGCTTCTTTCAGCGCCTCGAAGAAGCTTATGACCGCTGCCCCCGCCACGATATCAAAATCGTGCTTGGCGACTTTAATGCCAGGGTGGGCAAGGAAGGTACCTTTGGTCCAACTGCCGGAAAATTCAGCCTCCACCAGAACACCTCCGATAACGGAATGAGGCTGATCGACTTCGCCGCAGCACGAAACATGGTAATTGGTGGTACCAGATTCCAGCATCTCGACATCCACAAAGCGACATGGCTGTCTCCAGATCAACGTACAAGAAACCAAATTGATCATGTGGTGATTGACGGAAGGCATGCTTCCAGTGTGATGGACGTGAAATCGATCCGTGGTGCCAACATCGACTCGGATCACTACCTTGTTGCAGCTAAGGTGCGCACACGCTTATGTGTCGCAAATAACAAGAGAAGTCCCACATAGAGAAAGCTCGACGTCAGTAAGCTGCGGTCACCAGAGACAGCAGATGCATTTTCCACTCGACTATCGGATCTGCTTATGCAGAACACTCCCCCACTTGATGATACATGCGCACGGTGGACACATATATCCCACTCCATGACTACTGCTGCCGAGGAGGTAATCGGTTACTACTTCTGAGGAATGAGTGGTATGATCAGGAGTGTGAGAAAAACCCTGCGTGCAGGCGCAACGCGAGCTGTTAAGGAGCGGTACAGAGAGAACAGGAGTGCAGAGAGACGTCTTTTCAGGCGCAAGAAGAGGGAGTTTGAAAGACGCGAGTGTGAGGAGATAGAGATGTGTACCGACAAGAATGAGACTCGAAAATTCTTCGAAAATATCAAGCGCCTGAGTGGAGGTTTAAATCCCGGAGCCTCTTCTTGTCGTGATGGAAATGGGAATCTGGTTACAGATGTCCAGAGTGTACTGAGCCTATGGAGGGAACACTTCTCCACGTTACTGAATGGCGATGCTATGAACAATTCCGCCAGTGGAGGAGAATGCCCGATAACCCCAATTACAGATGATGGTGTTGATGTTCCACCACCCGACTATGACGAGGTTGAAACGGCCATTTTAAGGCTGAAGAACAGTCCGGTAAGGGATTACCTCTACGCAACAATGTCTGAGTTCGGTATTCCTGCAAAGCTCATTCGACTTTGTAGAATGACACTGCATAACTCCCGTTGTGCAGTGAAAATTGGGAAGGACCTCTCCGCACCGTTTAATACCGAACGGGGTTTCAGACAAGGTGATTCGTTATCGTGCGACTTCTTCAATCTTATTATGGAGAAAATAATACGAGCTGCTTATCTACGACATAATGGCACTATCTTCAACAAAAGTGTCATGCTGTTAGCGTATGCAGACGATATTGACATAATCGGCATGAACACGCGAGCAGTCAGTGCAGCATTCTCAGAGTTGGAAAGAGAGTCGCGTCGGATGAGTCTCACGGTGAACGAGGTCAAGACGAAGTATCTAGTGTCAACAAACAAAGAGTCCCGGCGTCTTGGACAGCACGTCACTGTTAACAACTACGCTTTTGAAGTAGTAGGGGACTTTGTCTATCTTGGAACCAGCATTAACAGCAGTAATGATGTCAGCTTGGAGATCATGCGTAGGATAACTCTTGCTAACAGGTGTTACTTTGGGCTGAGTAAGCAATTGAGAAGTCGAGCCCTCTCTTGAAGAACGAAAACTACACTCTACAAGTCTCTCATCATGCCCGTCCTAACATATGGCGCTGAAGCCTGGACAATTTCCACCTCGGATGAGCGAATGCTTGGAGATTGCGAGAGAAAAGTCCTACGCAAGATCTTTGGACCTATTTGCGTTGGTGGCGAGTACCGAATAAGGCACAACCATGAGCTGTACGAGCTGTATGCCGATATTGACATAGTAAAGCGCATCAAAAACCAGTGGCTGCGCTGGCTAGGTCATGTCGAGCGAATGGAAGAACACGCTCCAGCTAAGAAGGTGTTATATTCGGAACCCGCTGGAGGACGACGCAGAAGAGGAAGACCAAACCTCCGGTGGAAAGACCAAGTACTGGAGAACCTGACGGCGCTTGGAATTTCTGACTGGCGCCAGCTAGCGAAGAACAGAGATGTCTGGCGAAGCATGTTATTTTCGGCCTAAATCGATATTCGGTTGTTATGGCCACATAAGTAAGTAAAGTAAGTAAATTCAGAAATAAATTTAATTAAATATACATAAAACATAATGAAAAACTTATTACCGTCGCCGTCGTCCTCCACAATTTTGTTTAGTCGAACGGTTTTTACTGTGGCCACTGAACCGCTGTTGACTTACCGCCGACCGCTTTATTCGGCCGCAATTCGGGTTAGAGCATAAATTAGGTCATTATAAAAATGTCAATGGAGAAGCTTTTTTTCAATGAAAATCCCATATGATCATGTGATACGTACAATAAGTAGAACAAGAATAGCGATCATAAGAACAACAACAAGCACAATAATTGCCTAATATATTTAACATCAAATTTAATCTAGATTACTATGTATTTACGATGGTTGATAAATTCAACTGGCTATTTTTTTTTATTGCTCACATAAAGTGCAATTTATGAGCCCCGTCTTCGCAAAAGCATAACTACACAATACTGTTACTATTAAATATTTATTGTGTGACTTATAGTATGATCAAGCGATAATAATTTAACACGTACAATATATACATATATATATATATATACATATACATATCTATATATATATATATATATATATATATATATATATATATATATATATATATATATATATATATATATATAGATTTTATACAGTAGGTATATTTTAGCTAAACTAAACCCAATCGAATTATTTCAATTGACCAAAAATCGTCATTAACGCTTATTGCACTCAATTAAATAAGACAAAACATGCCTGATACATATGTACGCACGAATATACAATATGTACAGCTATGGCAAGAGAAATTACACAGTTTATAGTAATTTATTTTTAGTTCATAATGGCGCGAAAATCAGATTATACCAAATTGAAAATCGTCAAAAACCAAAAACCGCAGAAATGTGCTATTTCTCTGTCCATAGTTGTACTAACTGTATGTATCAACAACTTCAAGACCAGATGTCCCCTCCATAAGGAAAAACAATTACCAACAATAAAAGTAGAAGTAATAGCAATAATAAGACCATTCAGATTCTAATAGATGTTCTTTTTATTTAGTTGTATTTTTTTTAAATTAAATTATATTAGTAGACATGTATTGAATGTAGATCATATCCTCTTATGTAAATGACTTAATTTAAAAAATCGTGATGATCCATTTTATATAGATAATAATTAGAATACCTGATGTGAACATCACAATTTTATGCTTGAAAAAGTAGTTAGTGCCTCTAAAAATAATACCTATACATTCATTTATATGTAATAAATTATTTTGGGTGACGTATATCAGTGGTTAGTGAAATGGTCTTTTGAATCGTAGATCGTAGGTTCGACTCATGGTTAAAGCAATCATAATATCGAGATGGAATTTCATATTGGGTGTTAGAAAATTTGACCAAAAATGACACTTTTTTCTTATATTTGAAACGAGCTTTATTAAACCAAATATGTGCCGTAGAACTTCTGGGGTTTTCTGAGCGAAAACTAAGTGCGTTCTACAGGTCTCTACGGAATTTAAATTTACACCATTAAGAGAGTTCTGCAGAGATCGAAACAATCTAAAGGTGCAAGCCAAGCTCTCTCAGTTTCTGCCGGGTCATCAAAGATGTGTGTGGTCTGGCGTTGTCCTGGTGGAACACAACACCTTTCTTGTTGATCAATGCTGGCCGTCTTAATTGAAATGCTTGGTTCAATCTCGTTGGTTATTGACAGTAGCGGTCAGAATCAATCGTTTGACCAGGTTGTAAAAGTACATAATGGACAATTGCCATCAAATCCAACTAGACACACAGCATTGCCTGTCAAACCTGGTTTTGCTTCACCTCGTTTCGTCCATGATCTCTTTCGCACATTATTGTCGTACATGATCCACTTTTTATCGCCCGTAATCATTCTCTTCGGAAATGGTTCTATTTCGTTCCGTTTTAGCAGTAAATCCCAAACGGAAATTCGCTCCATTAAATTTTTCACTGTTAATTAATGTGCCAACCAAACGTCGAGTTTCTTTGTGTATCCAGCTTTCTTCAAATGGTTAAGAACTCTTTGGTGATTAAAGCCTAATTCCCTAGCAACTTTCACGCTGCTTATGCGCCGGTCTTGCTCTTGGTCGACCAGAGCGAGGTGCGTCTTTAACACCAAAATTATCAGATCGAAAGGGATCAAACCACTTCACTGCCTTTTTTCTAGTTAGAGCATCGTCTCCGTAAACTTCACAAATTTTTTCAGCAGCCTGCGTCGCATTCTCACCTTTTCAATAATAGACAAGCAAAACATAGATCATTTTTCACAGTATAATGCCTTGTTAATAATATCTTCTAACAAAATGAAGCTTAAAATGTCACCTTTGAAAAAGGCTATAGAATAGCCAGATGCAATTAATATTACCAGAGAAGTTACATTTTAGAGCCATCTACCAACAATTTGTTACCGAACTTTTTCGAACACCCAATATCATGAATTCTTTTCATGTTTCCTACACGAGTCATCTCAATATTTTACCAGGATTAGCATTATTAATAATTTTTTTCTACATACTCCTTACAGATGGCGGATAATTCAATACCACAACAAACAAAGGAGAAATCCAGTTCAGTGTTCACTTTAAATGATTTCAATTCGAGGTAAGCGCATTAATATGATTTCATAATAAATGTAACTTGTGTTAAACTTTTCTCAATTTATCATTATAGAACAAACTTAACAGAAAAACCACAATTAGACGATGATTATCATCCGTTTCATAATCGTGATCAAGAAAATGGAAACTCAACCTCCGGTGCTTTGGCACATTTGCTTAAAAGCTCACTGGGTAGCGGCATTTTAGCAATGCCATTGGCATTTTATAATGCCGGTTTGGCATTTGGCTTGATTGGCACACTCGTTGTTGGCTTCCTTTGTACACATTGTGTACACATATTGGTAAGTACTAATATACATATCTCTTAATAGTTATATAACCGGTGACTTAACTGTTAGTGCTTAGGAAACAAGATAGAGGAAACAATGACTTTATTGGACAAATTTTTGTAGTAATTTCAAAAATGAAAATCAATAGCGACGTTATTGTCAAATTGTTTACAATAAAAACACTTCTTTTTTCTTATTGAATTTTTTCGATGCTTTTTCGTCGGAAAAATCGAATTAGGCTATATGAGAAAGATTGTATTAGTTTCTTAAGCATAATTATGAAAAAATTACTCAAAATTTATCTACATGAAACTGTTATCACTTTCTTACACTAGAACTTTCAAAAATATTTCAAAACATAATTTTTTCGCATAATTAATTTGTTGCATTGTTCAACACTATGTGGCCGTCTTCTCGTGAAATTTTAAAAAGGAAAGATGGAGTTCAATACGACTGAAATACAACCCATCAAAAAATAATATCCCTAATGGAAACCCCCTTTACATCAATTTTTGATTACGGTTAATGTAATTTTTTTTGTAAATTTTTTTAGGTATATTTATGGTTATTTCGTTTCTTGCTGTTCTCTGACGTATTTATACACATGCACACAAAGTATAGGCGTATATACATTAACATATGTAGGGATGTGTGTACATGTGTGTAGGCAAAAGACGCAAGTCAAATTTGAAGTAGTTCAAGGTACAAACTCGTACATATGTATGCATATGTACTTTAATACATATCAGTACGAGTAGGTGAGTTTGAAATTAATTTCAAATTGGTAACACTAATATAAATAAAGCTGGCTTATCATTATTCAATATTTCGATAAATAACAAATATAATAACATCGATGATGATGATGATGATGAGTATAATGCATTTCTTCAGATTAATATGTGCGCATTTAGGCATTTGTATATATATTTACATGTGCGTCTGAACGTTTCAAAGTGTTTAATAAATTTTTTTTTTTTTTGTTAGCTTTTTTTTTTTTTTTTTATTGAATCTTTCTTAAATACAAGAAACTAACAATAAGTATTCAAATCTTACAAACTAAATAAGGCTATGTGATATCCCCTACGTTCCATCACAATTTGGTGAGTCGCGAGATGTAGCAATTTTACAGCATATTCAGTGTGTCTTTTCTTTTTAATCGACGATGCCCCTTGCTCAGCAACAATTGCCTAGCAAGGGGATTCGGATGATTGTGTAATTTTTGAATGTAGCTTCTGCAGGACATTGCAACTTCCTCAGAAATTGTGGATACATTTAAATCTCGATGGATGTTAACGTTCCTCATATACCAAGGCGCGTTTACAATAATTCGCAGACACTTGGATTGTATTCGCTGCAATTTTTCGATATTAGAGGGAGATGCGGTGCCCCAAAACTGAATACCATAAGTCCAGATTGGTTTCAGGATTGCTTTATATAATAGCACTTTGTATTCAAGATTCAACTTTGATCTTTTGTGTAACAGCCACCATAACTGATTCATTTTAAGCTTGATCTGAGTTTTCTTTGCCTCTATGTGATTTTTCCATGTCAGCCTTCTGTCGAGGTGAATACCCAAGTACTTTGTTGAGGAACATTGTGGAACTGATTGGCCATTAATTTTAAGTGGGGGACATGTATCTAGCCTTAGCGTGAAGGTTACATGTACGCTCTTTGATTCATTGACTTTTATACGCCATTTTGCTAGCCAGATTTCGAGAGAATCGACATGAGTCTGCAGGAGTTTAGTAGCTTCTATGGGGTTAGAGCGAGAGCACAATATTGCCGTATCATCAGCAAAGGTCGATATGAATGTATAGTTATTGTTGGGCATATCTGAAGTGTATAAGAGATACAGTAAGGGACCCAAAACGCTTCCTTGAGGAACGCCAGCGTGAATATCCAATGGATTTGTTGTGTAATCCTTGTGATGTACGAGAAATTGTCTTTTCGTGAGGTAGCCACTAAGCAATGAGGAGACATTTGCAGGCAGTAATAGTTTGAGTTTGTAAATAAGGCCATCGTGCCATACTTTATCGAAAGCTTGAGTGATATCAAGAAAGACAGCTGAGCAATACTTTTTTTCTTCAAAAGTGTTCCTTATCAGAGTTACAATGCGGTGGACTTGTTCTATTGTGCCGTGCTGTTTTCTAAATCCAAACTGATGTTGAGGAATCAGTTGGTTGAGATTAATAAGTGGAGTTATATTCATGACAAGTAGCTTTTCGAATACTTTAGAAAGTAGAGGCAGGAGGCTGATAGGTCTGTACGATGCAACTTTTGTAGGGTCTTTTCCTGGTTTTGCTATCATAATAATTTTTGAAGTTTTCCAGCATTTGGGATAGTGTTTAATACGAAGGATAGCATTGAAAATGTGCATCAGATGAATTACTGAAGCCGGAGGTAGCTCTTTTATCATTTTACCGGTAATTTTATCTGGACCAGGTGATTTTTTTGGGTTTAAATCTTTATAAATTGCTTTGAATATGTCCTTTTTTTTAATTTTGAGCGTTATTGAGCAAGGTTGAGAAGTTAATATTGGTAATGAGGACTGTGAAGAGGGTGGATTGAGTGTAAACACACTTTTTAGGTGGTTTGCAAAAGCCAAACCCTTCTCACAGTTGCTTCTAGCCCAATTACCGTCACTCAAACGGATGGGGGAATCAGTGAGAATTGGCCAATTTGATTTTTTTGCTGATTTCCACAAAGAGTAGTCTGACGCTTCACCAGGTGTTAATTTCGCTATGTGCTCTTCTAACTCTTTGTTGTTTTTATTTTTTAAGGCTTGCTTTAACTTTCGAGTGCAGTGCTGTAGCTGTGTTTTCAGATTCGGTGATCTGAATTCTTGCCATTGTCTTCGGAGTCTTCTTTTCTGTCTTACTAGCAATTCAATATCGGCTGGTGTGTATGGGCTATAGTTTGATTGCTTGCATACCTTTGTGCAGGTGGCTGAGCTGAGAGCTAATGAGAGCAGCTGGTTGAATTTTTCGAGTGCTGAGTCTACATCGTGTCCATTTCTTAATACAGTACTCAGAGGAAGATGGGAATTTATATATTTCTTGAATTTTAACCAGTCTATTTTCTTTCTAACGCAATTGCTTTGGGGGGTTGGTGATTTTATAGATATTACCGTGGGTGAGTGGTCACATGATAGATCATAATTACACTCTGTGGAGATATTTTCCATCTGCAAACCTTTGACGACTCCAAAGTCTATCAGATCGGGTATTTTCCTCTTGTCCGTCGGCCAATATGTCGGTTGACCATTTGAAATAACATCGTAGCCGTGGTTAGTGATGATTGAACATAGTCTTTTGCCTTTTGGAGTTATTAATCGGGAGCCCCAGTGAGTGTGTTTGGCGTTGAAATCGCCAGCAACCAAGAATTTGCTACCAAGAGTTGAGAAAAATTCTTTATATTGCTGTTCGGTAATACTGTATCTTGGGGGACAGTATATCGCAGATATTACTAGTTTAGAGATGTATTCTTCCAGACATATAGATGTTGCTTGCAAGTAGACGCTACTAAAATCTTCAAGAACATGATGTTTTATTCTGCTTTTTATCAATATGGCAGTTCCTCCCCGTGCCTTACCATGCGGATGATTTGTGGTGTACAGTTTGTAATATGGTATTTGGTAGCAATTTTTGTCAGTGAAATGGGTCTCAGATATCATCATTATGTCGATTTGGCTGGATTCAAGGAATTGAATTAGCTCCAAACGGTGCTGGCTTAAGCCGTTGGCGTTCCAGTGGCATATCTTGAGACAACTCATGGTCTGGATAGCAATGTTTGGAGTAACATCGATTGATTTTTCATCATTTCTTGCATCATTGTTTGCATTGAGTTCATGAATTGGTTCATATTCTGAATCAATGTTTGAAGCAAATGTTCAAGGGTACTTGGCTGTTGGGTGGGCAGTGAGTGTTTCTGCTCATTATTTACATTGCTTTGTTGGTGTGGGTTTTGTTTTAACACGCTAACGTATGAATTGGTTTGATTCTTGTTTGGGATTGCAGAGAAGAATTGTGTTGCATCAATATTTTGTCTCTTACTTGAGTTGGCTATCTGAGTTTGCTCAACTGGTTTTAGAGGTTGATTGCTAGCGGAGAAATTTAGCTTTAGGGTTGTATATACTGGGCAACCTCTATAATTTGCGGTATGATTACCACCACAATTGCTGCATTTTTTCATGCTAGCATCGCCTTTAGATTTTGGGCATATGTTTGATTTATGGAGATCTCCACAAATCACACAAACAGCTGGCAGGGTACAATATGTCTTAGTATGTCCATATTCTTGGCAGTTGCTGCACTGAGGAGGTCCAGTTCTCTTATGGGGTTCTTCGATTGTGATTTTGCGATGCAATAAATATCGAATTTTATATATGGGGTGTACTTGACCTTTTTTTAGGGGTTTTGTTTCAGGCTGAAGCTCAATACGATATAACGGTTGAGGTATATTGCTCTTGTTGAGAATGTTGAATACTGTTTTGGCTTGAAACCCTTCTTCCTGGAGGGCAAGTTTGATTTCGTTAATATCAACGTTGGGTTCGACGTGATATTAACGATATTGTGGATTTAATAAATAAAGTCCACAAATTTGTTTACTTGCCCTTGACCGGGGGCGTATACAGCATTTTATTTTAGAGGCGGCAGGATTCGATACACTTCAATACAACATGCGCTCTGTCACTATTATCCACTTCCAAACCATATATCGAGTAGTACATTTTGTAATACCTCAAATAAAATTGGGAAAACGCATTAGTAATTGTTTTTAAAAAAGCTATATACATATAATATCTCGATAGAAAAATTTGGATACACCATACCCAAAATATTTTTTTCCAGCTTCTGTAGGTTGCAATTATATGTATAATTGAGTTCTTTATTTTAATAGATTTCAAAATTCAAATTTCATATTAATCACAACCCCATAATTTTAATCGACTTACAGCTCAAACTAAACGAGATCAACAAATTGTTTTTGCTATGATGCAAGAAATGTTTGCTATAATAAGTTTGTATATGTTTACAACAAAAACGTATCATTTTGGCGAATAACTGAAATAATATCATGCTACTAACAGCATAATCCACTTTGTCGCCTTATAGCCTAGACAGACCCCAGCCTAATTCCGGATTACCGAGTTAATTCGAATTAACTCGGGCATTAACTGCAGCTAATCCACATAAACTCTATGATTTAATTCTCAAAATAAAAGAGGATTAGGGCAATTTGCGATGGCAACACTGCTGAAAATTGTCTATTGTGAATTTTTCTCCATCCATTTTACAAAATATTAGATGTGTTCGCTAACAAACAACTTTCAACAATTGTTAACAGTTTTCAACATGAAAAGTCTTGGCGAACAAATAAATCCAGCTATCAATTACGAACGGTGAATGTCAATTTACAAGTTTCTGATAGTTTTCAGTTCACGTACTTCTTGTAGATTTTCTCATATCGAGAGTGATAGATGACTGAAATTGATAGTGATAGTAATGTAAGTGGACAGACCTAATAAAATAGCAATCAGCCGTTTAGTTAATCCGCAATACTGCCGTCTGTCAGGTTATTATTTTATTCGGATTAAGTGCGCCGGTAATCCGGAACTAGGCTGCCGTCTGTCTAGGCTATTACTCGCCACAATTAATAGTTTACAAATAGAATGTAAACCAAAAACGGGTGCATAACGATTAGAGAACGACAATGTCCATGCATCTTCAATGGTTAGTCTATAACTAGCCTTATGCGTTATCGGCTAGTTATAGACTAACCAATGAAGATGCATGTGGAGACCTTCGTTTTACCCATATTTACTATCTTATGGACACTCAAATTTTATTTAAAACACTTTCTATATTCTTTTAAATATTTAATTTTATCTGATTTTCATAATTATGAAAAAGTTTTGTAGTTTAAATGTATCCAGATTCAACGTTTCTAATTACGTGTCACCTTCAAAACGCAATGCAAGCAAATAAATGAAATTTTTTTGCGAAAGCTAAGAAGAACTTGATGTGACGGGACATTTTTGAATGAAGGAAAGAAGAAGAGACTTAAAGCAAAAAAAAAATTCAAACTGAAATCAAAGCTTGGTAGATCTAACGCGAGAAGAATATTGTAACGAGTATCGATGGTTGGTTATTCATCACATAACAATTGATGTCGAAAGTGGGATTCTGTTAAGATGGTGAAAATTGGCCAACTGAAAGTAGACCAACTGAAAAAATAGTTGTCATGAATCTATCGTCATCAGGTACAAAAGCAGAACTGCTGGTGAGGCTAAGGGTATTAATGTAGAAGAGCATGAGTTCTTTGAGGAAGCCGAGATACATGCAGTCGTGCACGCTTAGGAAGAGAGCAAGATAGATTCAAGCGGATAACTTATGGGTTTCATAAAAACCATGATACAACAGCTATAAGAAAGTTCGTCTCGCCAAGAGGGCGTTATTAGTTAATGACGTATGGAAATTCAAGAAGATTCGGCTCGCCAAGAACACGTCATCGAAAATCTACAAAAAGGAATTCAGATTAGATTTCAGGAAATTTCCGGAGCTATTAATGAAAAGGTCACAGATCTGAAGGAACACGTAGATGATTTGGAAGATAAGTTCGAGAAATTACAGCACGATCTCAACCAGCTAAAAATAAATGGACCAGCCGTATCAGTGATTAGAGATTCAAGTACAATTAAACTAAAGCCACCAACATTTGATGGAACCACATCACTCAACATATTCAAGCTTCAGTTCAGGACAACAGCTTCGAAGAATAAATGGGACGACAGTGATAAGACTGCTGCTTTAATAGTCGCATTAAAAGGTAATGCTTCCAAAGTGTTACAGATGGTTCCAGAGAAAGATTGTGGTAGCTGTAAATCACTGATGGACACTCTCCAGCGGAAATATGGAAATAAATATAAGAGTCAATTACATGAGAGCTTTCAGGATTTCGCTTCCGACATTGAGCGCTTATGTCATCTTGCGTTCTCTGGTAATTCGGAAGAATTACCAACCAACTAGAGGCAGAAATATCAGATCTGGTTGAAGCAGTGTGTCAGACAGTTAAGTCAGTAGTGTAGCCTGAAGGAAGACCAACAGGTCGACGCGAAAACAAATTTACTGATAAATGCTTTATTTGCGACAAACCAGGACACATGGCGTGTGTCTGCCGTCTACGACGATCAAGATCGAATTCTCCAGGAAGACAAAAGAAAGAGAATAAGGTGGACAGCGATCGCTCCACTAACACAAATCCATTGTTAAACTGAATCGAGTCAGTTTAGCGGGGCGTGAACTGTGCAAATGTTGAGTTACCATTGAACATCGGTTACAAGCGTAGTGGAAACATCAAACGAATACTGGCATGTCAACGCGAAGAGGCAAAATCAGAAGCGGTGACTTGGGCGCAGATTAATATGGATGATGGGACAGGCATGTTGTGGGTAGTGGAAGCAGATAAAGAAATACCAAATAAAAACATAATATTTGGTAGGATGCTAGTGGAAATGCGAATGGTACCGGTGCGAATATTAAATCCCACTAATACATCTACAGTTGTGAAGAAAGGAATGGTGATTGCCAGGAAGATACTGCCGTAGTAGACTGCGAAAAGGGTTCGTCGATAAAAAGTGGAAGATCAGGAACTGTCAGAGCGGAAATAAAAGCACAGATAGAAGAATGGGCAGGTGTACTTACCAAACTCCAAAAAAAAAGGCTTTACAACTATTGGAGAAGTACAGTTCAATCTTTTCTTCAAATGGAAAAACTGGAGGACGAACAACCATCGTGAAGCATCACATTAACACCGGTGATTCTAGACCAATTCGTCAAACACCACGACGAGTTCCATTGCCCAAAAGAGATGAAGCCATTAAGCTGATTTCCGATATGCAGAAACATGGTGTCATTGAACCATCAGCGAGTCCATGGAAGTACTCGATTCTGTGTGGATTACAGAAAGCTAAATGATATCACGAAAAAAGACAGCTATCCACTGCCAAGAATTGATAACACTCTGGACACGCTATCTGGTGCGAAGTGGTTCTCAACAATTGATCTGCATAGTGGCTACTGGCAAGTGGAACTTGGTAAGGAGGACAAAGAGAAAATAGCTTTCAGTATTGGCTATGGTCTATGACAATTTACAGTGATGCCATTTAGCTTATGCAATGCGCCATCTACTTTCGAACGTTTGATCGAGCGTGTACTCAAAGGACTACACTACCTCGCGCTGAATTGAAAGGCTGCAGAGTTATGATTTTACTATCGAACATCGTAAATGAGAACATCACAGCAGCGCGGATTCTCTATCTCGTCGTCCTTGCAAAAGGAAATGTAAACATTATTCTCGAGTGGAAAGCAATGAGCACATTGTCGACATACGACTTACGGATATATTGCCGGAGGAGTCATGAACCATCGAACGAGTGCAGAATGACCCAGATCTTGTAAAGATCATGGAATACAAGAAGCAGGGTATACGTCCAGATTGGCAAGAAATACCTAATGAGAGTACAATAGCAAAGGCATAATGGGCGCAATGGCCTGCACTTGCGAGATGGATGTTTATTCCGAGCATGGGAAAGTAAAGATGGAAAAATCACTAATGATCTTCTAGTGGTACCCAAGGCAAGAATAAATGAAGTGATAGCTGAGTATCACAATGCCTCCAGTGGAGGGCATTTGGTAATCACCAACACCGTCGAAAAAATAAAGAAACGATTTTATTGGGTTGGATGCCACGGCCATGTCGCTGATTGGAGGTGTCGAGCTAAGGTGTACCAATACACCATAGGTGTTCCATTTGAACGAATTGCTATGGACATAGCTGGACCATTTCTAATAAGCAACGCAGAGACAAAGTATGTTCTGGTAGTTATAGATTACTTCAGTAAATGGCTTGAAGTATAGCCTATTCCCAATCAAGAAGCTAGTCCAGTTGCCGATGTATTCGTCAACCAATGGATTACTCGTTTTGGTGTATCGATGGAATTACACTCAGACCAAGGTCGAAATTTCGAATCAGTTTTATTGCAAGAGATATGCCGTATGTTGGGTATATACAAAACCCGTACAACACTTTTGCATCCACAATCTGATGTCATGGTAGAACGATTTAACCGTACCTTGGAGGAATATTTGAGAAAAGTCGTAGATAAATACCAAAGAGACTGGAATGTACATATACCAATGTTCCTCATTGCATATCGAGGCGCACAACATGATACGACGGCTATTACACCGGCAATGGCAATTTTTGGAAACGAGTTAAGACTGCCAGCTGATTTAAAATTTGGAGTCGTAACACCAACGATATCAAGCGAAGGTAACTATACTAGCGAAAAGCGGGAACAGTTGGATGAAGTACATCAGTTCATCAGAGAGCGGTCGCAAATGATAAGCGATAAGATGAAGGTCAGGTATGACTTGAATGCAAATTCAAAAGGGTTCTATGAAGGAGAGCTTGTAATGCGTCATAATCCACAACGAAAGAATGGCCTGTCCCCTAAACTACAGACTCATTGGGAAGGACCATATGAGATTATAGCAAAGATAAATGACGTAGTGTATCGTATTCAACGTGCCTGAAATAAAAGAGCAAAGTTTATAGTAGTATAGTAGTATAGTATAGAAAGGTTCTGCAGTGTTGCCACAGAGTATAAATAGAGCTATTTGTTGACAAATGGATTCAATCGCATCCCGAACGTGATTGCGAAACATTGGTACAATATCAGAGGCAAAAGTTGCAAGTACATTAAAGTGTTATTGTAAATAGCTGATTGTAAATAGAGTTCATTAAATAAATTGCTGCTGTATACAGTTATATAAAATAAGTGTTGCAATTATTATAAACAGAATCCAGTGAGCAAACAAGGTTGATTCAAATAAAATTAAAAGTTAACAAAATAAAAACGTAACAATATTTTAAAAGTATGGTTTCTAATTAGTTGACAACAGCTAAATATTCCGCCTAGTGAACTATGATTAGCTGATAAATGTGCAGAAGGCCTAAATGGGAGGCGTGCTTCAGGACTCATTACCACTTTTTGACATAAATGCCACTCTGCACTCAGTTATAATTAATGAAGTGGTATCAATTTAAACACCTAAATAAATACACAGCACCAAAATTTCCCAACTTGACTTGATATCTTTCGCGTGCTAATCACTTCAAAGTACTAATCAGCTTTGTTGAACAATGACAGCTTCACCAAACCTTTAGTAGCAATTGAATAGACTCGATGTTTTCACCTTGATACTGAAATAAAGCACAAAAGTGAGCCCTGGAAGTCACCTGTAAAAGCGAAAGTATTCAACAAATCATTAAAAACGTCAAAGATCAAAGAGTGATGATCGCTGTTGTTGTTGTTGTTGTTGTTGTAACAGCAATTTCGCTGAGTTGGCCATCTTTGACCATGAAGTTCAGAAGTGAAGTGAGCATTCAGACGTTCGAATAGTTGGTGTTTGCTACAATTTCTAGTATAAAATCAGATCTTCGTGTTTTTCTAACTTTAGCACCGTGTGAGCTCTTTATATTCCCCAAGATGGAAATGTGTAGCAAAAGTTGGGTTTTACGATGCCGTAGATAAAATCAAACTTCTAAGACTGACCATAATACAACACGTACAACAGTAATGAAAGAGAAGCTCCGCCCAATTGCCCTTATTAAGTGCATTAAGTGCCATTAAGGGCATTAAGTGCCACATGTTTACTTTTTTTTTTTAGATAAAATCAAAGCAGCCGATATAGGACAACTGAAGGCTGAGCTTAATTCACGTTCGTGAAACTTTTTGTACTCTTTTAAACGAAATATATTCCCTGCAAAAGACAAGATTTTTTTTTGGAATTTTGTCATACTGTGTTGTACAATTTAATCTGAATTATAATACAATCTAACTATTCAGCTTCAGTTTCTATAAATGACATAGTCACATGAAGTTAAATGAAATCGTGTTTTGAGATTTTGTGATATTTTTGAAGTGAATGAATTTTTGATTACAGGCAAATTTTAATCCCCAACCCCCATACCCTACCTCAACCGCTTCACACCGTTGTCTGCGCTGTTGCTATTGGTAGATTATAGTCTCGTGATCATATACAGTCAGGGACTAAAGTTTAAATACACCCATAAAACATCGCTTTAAATAAAAATAAAGCATTTTAACACAAATGTAAGTATGCAGTTTATTTTTAGTTGAATAATGACCAATATCGAAAACCAAAACAATTCACTTTTTTTCATAGATAACTTAAAATTCATCAAAAACTAAAAAAATACATGGGACAAAAGTTTAAATACAATACAAAATTTTCTTTCTTTAGCTGATTTTAGCTTAATTAAAAAACGTTAAACTTAAATTAATATTTGGTAGGTCCGCCTTGAGCTTCAATGACTGCCTGCAGACGACGTGGCATAGACAGAACCAAATATTCTGTTTCGGATGTGCTGATTTCTGGCCAGGCCTTTTTCAGAGCCTCTTTAAGGGATTCTTTGTTCTTTAAAGCTGCGCGATTGATTTTTCGGTCCAATAATTTCCAAGCGTGTTCAATTGGGTTTAAGTCCGGTGATTGGGGAGGACTACAGAGCTGACGTGGAGCATAATACAGCAACCAGTCCTTCACCAAATGCGCGGTATGCTTAGGGTCGTTGTCTTGTTGAAATATCCAACTTCTTCCCAGACCCAAGCTATCCACAGAAGGCTGCATATTTTGTTCCAATATACTTTTATACATGTGTTTGTCCATTATTCCATCGATAAAAGCCAAGTGTCCCACGCCAGCTGCTGCAATTGCTCCCCAAACCATCACACTACCGCCCCCATGTTTAACGGTTGGTATTAAATTTTTGGTTTGAAGTGCTGTGCCGGGCTTGCGCCAAATTTTTGCGCGACCATCGCTGCCAAAAATATTAAATTTAGATTCATCTGTGAATAAGACTCTTCGCCAAAAGTCCTCATCCATATCCTTGTACTTGTTTGCAAAATCCAGACGAAGTTGTCTATTTTTTTCAGAAATAAGCGGTTTTTTACGTAGAACTCTGCTTCGATAGCCGTTATAACGTAAAGCTCTTTGTACGGTTTTTGGGTGAACATGTTTGCCTGACACCGCAGCAATACTACCGGCTAACTTTGGCGCACTTATTTTTGGATTTTTGTCCACTTCTCTTAGGATAAGGTTTACATCTCGGCGAGAAAGTTTTTTTGGTCGACCAGTTCTGGGTCTATTTTCCACTGTTTTGTAAGTTTTATATTTTCTTATTACGTTTTGCACACTTGCACAGGACAAATTCAAAATTTTTCCTATATCACGGTAGAATTTGCTTTCTTTAAAGTGTTTAATTATTAAATCTTTAACACCAGACTCTATTTGTTTTCCTTTGCCCATTATTTTGCTTTCAAGTCTACCGACAACGATGAAATCACTAATAATACTGAATAAATATGCGTAAGTGAAGAAAGCAAAAAAAAATATAACGGTACTTTTCCAAAGAAATTGCAAAAACACGTGTTTTCTTGTATTGTATTTAAACTTTTGTCCAGCGTATTTTTTGAGTTTTTGATGAATTTACAGTTATCTATGCGACAAATACAAATTTTTTGTTATTGTGTTTGCTTACTGATAGACTGTAAAAAAACTGCTTACTTAGATTTTCGCAGCAATGCTTTATACGAGTTAAAATTAAGATTTGTGGGGTGTATTTAAACTTTAGTCCCTGACTGTACATATCGTAATATTCACAGTACAACCAAATACCACATATCAATAAATGTCACAGCAATGAATGAATGAAAGATTTTATACAAGTGTTGGACGACAGTGGTGTACTTATCGCAATTACTTGGAAAAAGGGGAATAAATACAGCCGCCAAATACTTCATTTAAATCCGGCTTTGTTTCAGCATAAGTGTTCTCATTTTCAATCACAAGAATCTTATGAATTCTCAATGTTTAATGTTTTCCATGGTTATGAAAATTCGAAATTGTTACAAGCTGAATGACAATGCAGTAATCATTTGAAGAATGAGATTTACAAAACATTTAATATCATTGTATAATTAGTATCGTAATATACGATCTGATCTTATTTATACATTTGGACAGCAAAAACAAATTATTTATATGATTAACTATTTCTTACTATCGTACCCACAAAGCACGAAGTAAAATTTTAACATTGAATCACATAAGAACAACCATTTCTATTATTTACTGTTGATTTCTGACTTTTCGAGGTGTAGACTTCAATTTCGATATCAATTTCATTTTGCACGATGGTTACCATGATACCCTCAGTTACCTTAGCAAATTTCTGACTTTTGCAGGTATAACAGACAGTTGCACAAGCACTTTATTATAGCTACAACATTTTTTACCGATAGGTATATATCATACAGTTCTCGTACAATGTTACCATATCGCTATCAATGATTAATACCCTAATTAAATATTTTTGTAAACGGTAGTTATTAACTGATGACTGATTGTTGATTGGACCAATAAATAAGAACATTAAATTCCGTTGGTTTATGATAAGGCGACAAAAAAAAAACTTTCCTATTTAATTTGTCTTCGCCATTGTTTTTGGAGATCATTTTTTCGTCGATTGCTGTCATGCAATTTATACTTGAACATTTTAAGTTAAATTTATGTATTATTAAATTAATTTATTTATATACGAGTATACTCGTAATAATACTAACGAGTAATGATAAAATCGTCACCATATACCTATACTAATTATTATTACTTGTATTTGCAATTTTAGGTGCAAACCTCACATAATATTTGCAGAGAGGCGCGTATTCCATTCCTCGGATTTGCCGAAACAGCTGAGAAAGTTTTCGAATGTGGACCACAACCATTACGACGATTTTCGAGTTTTGCAAAGTGAGTAAAAACGAGAACAAACAAAAAAGACCAAAAGTAAGCACGAATATACCATATCCTCCAATTTTTTGAAAAACCCATAACTTTGTGATTGTATTTCCGAATAGAGAACCAATCTATCGATGTTGTCCTGTGATATAAAAAATTATTGCCTAGTTGATAGTTGCCTAAAATATTAGCTTAGAATCTTTTAACCCACAGCAAATACAAATCAAAGTACAATCAATTAACGGTTAAAACCATTCCCGAAACCAAGGAAAGATGTGATAAATACTATGGGGACTCTGCACCATCAACTTTAATGGTTAAGAAGTAGTTTACTGAATTCCGTTGTAAAGGTACCTGTACAAGTGACGCATAAAGGCTTGTTCAAAAGAGGTCGTCACGCCAGAAATTGTCGGTAAAATCCATGGAATGATATTGGACGATCGGAGAATGAAAGTGCGTAAGGTGGCTGAGGCAGTAAACATCTCAGCTAAGTGGGTACATCACATTTTTACATAAATATTTGGACATGAAAAAGCTATCAACAAGATCACAACCACAATTGATGACACAAGCAATCGTGTGACGACTGCAAGGGAGGACAATGTTCAACACCAATTCGAAGGAGTTCTTGTGCCATTTTTTAACCTTGGACGAAGAATGGACCCATCACAACACATCCGAGACAAAATAACAGTAAAAAAACAATGATGAACGTGCACTAATAAAGACCAAGGTGGGTCTATCGACAAGGCTATGACGATAGTTTTAATGCATGTTTTTTTTTAATGCATTCGACACAGTCATTTGAAGCAAAAATGGCCGCCGCATTTGGCGAGGAAAAACATTATCTTGTAGCAGGGTAACACATCGGATCTAAGTTAGCAGTAACAATGGCAAAACATGAAGAAATGACTCGGCATTTGGAAAGAAAACACTGGACAAAAGGGTTGTGGTTGTGGGTTGGCTATGTAATTAAATTATATTAAATTTTTATTGGTTTTGCTTTAGATTTTTACATTTCCAATAGATGGTTTTAACTGCAGCTCGAAAAACTTTACATTTGAACGTTCCGATCAGCCGATGACATTCTCCAACATTTTTATTTATTTCTTTAATCTGAAAGAATGCTGTTAAAGCTACATAATGAAAATTTTTTCTTTATTGCAGACAATTTGTGGATGGCTCACTAATGGCAACATATTATGCTGCTGCCTGTGTTTATATCGTTTTTATAGCAACGTCATTTCATGATGTGATCAACCATGATCTGAAATTGGACTGGGATGTACGCATATATATTGCAATGACTATGGTGCCATGTTTGCTAATCGGACAAATACGTAATTTGAAATGGTTGGTGCCATTCTCGGCTATGGCGAATATCTTCATTTTGGTCACATTTGGCATTGTATTGTATTATATGTTCAATGAACCGCTCGATTTTTCGGATAAGCCATTGATAGCGAAAGTTAATCAATTGCCATTGTTCTTTGCCACTGTCATCTTTGCTATGGAGGGTATTGGTGTTGTAATGCCAGTAGAGAATTCAATGCGTAAACCACAACATTTTCTCGGATGTCCTGGTGTTTTAAATACGGCGATGATTACAGTTATCTCTTTATATACAATTATTGGATTTTTCGGTTATGTACGTTTTGGTAGTGGTGTACGTGGTAGCATTACATTAAATTTAACAGATGGAGCACCGTAAGTTATACACAAATGCAATGTGCATCAACAAGTTCATAATTATTTGATATTACTTTGCAGATTGGCCGATACAGCAAAATTACTTATGGCTGTTGCAATACTGTTCACATATGGTTTACAATTTTATGTGCCTAATGAAATTCTATGGAGAAAAATTGGCCACAAATTTGATGTGAAAAATCATAATATTTCCCAAATTTTACTACGATCTGGAATTATACTAATAAGTGGTGGTATTGCAGCAGCTATACCCAATTTGGAACCATTTATAAGTTTGGTGGGTGCAGTCTTCTTTTCGTTACTTGGTAAGTACTTATTACTTTCGTAGTGGTTAGACACAGCAGTTCAGTGTTTTTGTAAGTTTTTTGTGAGGAAAATGGATATTTTCTATAAACAAACAGAATCTGAAATTTGATAAGCCCAAAAAATGATATTCCTATAATTTTTCCTTCCTACCTGTTTTTAATTTACTATTAACAGGACTACTGAAAAATATTGTAACTTTAAAAAAACCGTCAAAGTGGTCAGAAAAAACCAAGGTGGAAGAACCAAAAATTAATTACTTTCAAAGACAGTAACAATCATATTACAAGACGAGGTGTATATATATTTTAGTGATTAGCCGAATCATATCACAATTATCTGGGTCCCTTTTCGTCCCTCAAATCGTGTGTTATATATTTGTTTGGTTGCAGAATTTTTCTACTTCCCTATTCATAACAACATCACTACTTATTTCAAGCATATCTTTGTGAGGTATGGTCCACATTTCGAGTTCGTCAATAAATTGTCGACCCAGTGTGGAAATATTCCCGCTTGTCAATGCAGGATACTGTCACACTATGTGCGCCGCTGTGTCTGCCTCTTCCATGCATAATCTACAAATATCAGCATCCTCCCCTTTAACAAGACCCATCTTGCTGAGGTGGTACCTGAAGTTGCTATGTCCAGTTATTAATGCAGTCAACCAGCTTATTTAACCATCCTAGACTGAGAACCTCCCCGATTCACTGCCCCTTGGTAACCTCAACGAGGCCTTTTCCTGTTTACCTGCCTGTGGGCAAACTCTCCCATCTCGAGAGATGGAATTTCCTTATCCCTTATTTTTCGACCTTTACCGTCATTTGATTTTACATAAAACACTCATTGAAGACGGCCCACATATGATCACAAACATCATATGTGAGGGCGTCTTCAATTAGTGTTCTATGTAACTTTCCAGTAATCTTTAGCCTACTCATTCCTTCCAATGGCATTTTAGCCTCCTTCACACTGGTATGTACCAGTGAAAGGATGCTCCTGTGCCCTATCTCCGTGTCAAATCCATACCAATTATTGGTTGTCTTCAGACGTAATGCTGTTAATGCCACCGACTTCATGATATGCAAGTCCAACGGCAACAGCCCCAGAAAGACTACCAAGTGTAGGTTTTCCCCGCCTTGGTGGGTTCATCAACATCGCCTTTGCTTGCTTAGCCCGACGTTTTGGCGCTCTGACAAGACCACTTGGCTCAGGCACCACATGCGAGACTTGTGGGTTCGCCGAGTTAACAAGCTTATCACATTTTTCAGCCCGTTTATCACTCCCCGATGTCGGATTCCCCTACCCCGCCGTCCCGAGCACTTGTCCTTTTCAGTGTTTTCCTGGAAGGATTATCAACCTTCCCAGGGGAAGTCGTCGTCCACCTTTCCCAACAGCCACCTCAAGTGGCCCTCGTCTGCGGATGAGCCTCCTCAGGTGTCGAACTCTTCAAAGTGGTTCCAAAGCTATCGCCCCTGAATCTCTTTCCCGAGTTCTTCACCTCCAATGTCCACTCATCTCGCAAAAATGCACTGAGTTGGCACCAGAGCTTCTCAATTTTTCTCTCTGACGACTTCATGGCTTTCTTACGTTCCTCTTCGCTTCTGCTTTGGAGGCTCTGTCCTCTTCACTTATAGCTGATGGAGCTAACGATTCCACCCCATTGGGAGCTTCTTTGTACGTACCATCAGATATATCGCATAACACCTTGATCCTGCCCCTTACCACTGACCATGATAGCAGTACGTTACCGGATGCTGTACTGTTGAAAAGTAATAAACACCCACTAACTTACTCTTATCTTAGCTAGATACCCGGGTGTTAATTATCTATATATAAAATCTTAATATATTATTATTAGAATATTGCTAAAATTTAAAAACAAGTTCAAATTTTTAGAAAAATAATTATTATTACTGCGATTGCGATTATTACTATTGATTGCTATACAAAATATTATTTATTAAGTCATCTAAAAGTCCGGGCCCTGTTTTCTGACCAATAAAAAGACAAGGCGAATGTTTCTCACTGTGAACTGTGAGCGTGTTTAGTTTAAACTTTTACTGCGTTCACACTGCAAGCAGTTTAATGACAATTGACGCAATTGACAAACGAAGCAGCGCTAATTCATCAGAAATCAGTACCAACTACAGTACTATGCAATTATGTTTTGTGAAATTTGATTTAAATAGGCCCATTGCTGGTGGTGTTTTGTTCTCGAAATAACTAACATATCTATAATAACTAAGTAGAAATACTATAATATTTATTTTTTCTGAGTCTAACACGCTTAAAAAAAGAACCTACAGTCGGCCGTGGGAGAACAAATTATACCCTGCACATGCAGATATATATAAAAGGCTGGAATATATATCCACCTTTTTCATTTCCACTATTTTGTATGTGAGCCACTGATTTATGTCAGATTACTTCCAACTACCATATTAATACAAGTGTCAATTATGTTTGCTCTAGGCAAAAAATTGCAGAGTTTACAGCGGTTTAAATTTAAAAGCAATTCGGCCACTTTGTATGGGAGCTACTATAAATAGTAGGCGTGGCTAACACATTTCTGGCAAGTTTATATAGCAGTATAACATAACTTTTCGTGCTAAATATTGTTCTCCTAGATCGTATTGTTACGTTTTTATTCTGTGAACGTTTAATTCTATTTGAATTACCTTGTTCGATCACTGGATTCTGTTAATGATAACTGCAACACTTATTTTATACAACTATATACAGCAACAATTTATTTAATAATCTCTATTTACAATCAACACTGTTTACAATCAACTATTTACTATAACACTTAAATGTACTTGCAACTTTTGCCTCTGTATCAATGTTTTCGCAATCACGTTCGGAATTAGATTGATTTCACTGCTCAACACTGGCTCTATTTATACTCTGTTGGCAACACCCCAGAATCTTCCTTTATCGAGATTCTTCTCTTCCTTTCTCGTTGGCTTGTTCTGGTTATCGCTTATTTCTTTTTGTTGACATTCGTTTCGATGCTGCCAATAGAGTCAGTCACAATAGTGATGAGTAATCAACTATCGATACTCGTTACACTGCCCTCCTCTTAACCTTGTTCGTCCCGAACAAGTTTTTATACTTCCCCTCCATATGGCGCAAGTCGCTCCAAGTGCACTACTTTAAACTTTGCTCTTTTATTCCAGGCACGTTGAATGCGATACACTACGTCATTTATCTTTGCTATAATCTCATATGGTCCTTCCCAATGAGTCTGTAGTTTAGGGGACAGGCCTTTCTTTCGTTGTGGATTATGAAGCATTACAAGCTCTCCTTCATAGAACCCTTTTGAATTTGCTTTCAAGTCATACCTGGCCTTCATCTTATCGCTTATCATCTGCGACCGCTCTCTGATGAACTGATGTACTTCATCCAACTGTTCCCGCTTTTCGCTAGTATAATTTCCTTCGGTTGATCTCGTTGGTGTTACAACTCCAAATTTTAAATCAGCTGGCAGTCTTAACTCGTTTCCAAAAACTGCCATTGCCAGTGTAGTAGCTGTCGTATCATGTTGTGCGCATCGATATGCCATGAGGAACATTGGTATATGTACATCCCAGTCTCTTTGGTATTTATCTACGACTTTTCTCAAATATTCCTCCAAGGTACGGTTAAATCGTTCTACCATGCCATCAGATTGTGGATGCAAAGGCGTTGTACGAGTTTTGTATATACCCAGCATACGGCATATCTCTTGGAATACAACTGATTCGAAATTTCGACCTTGGTCTGAGTGTAACTCCATCGGTACACCAAAACGAGTAACCCATTGGTTGACGAATACATGCGCAACTGTACTAGCTTCCTGATTTGGAATGGGGTATACTTCAGGCCATTTACTGAAGTAATCTATAACCACCAGAACATACTTGTTTCCTGCGTTGCTTATTGGAAATGGTCCAGCTATGTCCATAGAAATTCGCTCAAATGGAGCACCCACGGTGTATTGGTGCATCTTACCTCGACTTTTCTTAGTGGGACCTTTGGCCATTGCACATTGCTTACACTTCCGAATCCAATCAGCGACATGGTCATGACATCCAATCCAATAAAATCGTTTCTTTATTTTCTCGACGGTTTTGGTGATTCCCAAATGCCCTCCACTGGAGGTATTGTGATACTCAGCTATCACTTCATTTATTCTCGCCTTGGGTACCACTAGAAGATCATTAGTGATTTTTCCATCCTCACTTTCCTATGCTCGGAATAAACATCCGTCTCGTAAGTGCAGGCTTTGCCACTGCGCCCAGTATGCCTTTGCTATTGGACTCTCATTAGCCATTTCTTGCCAATCTGGACGTATGCCCTGCTCCTTATATTCCATAATCTTTGCGAGATCTGGGTCGTTCCGCTGATCTTCTTGAACTCGTTCGGTGGTCCATGACTCTTCCGACAATACATTCGTAAGACGTAGGTTAACAATGTGATTCTGGTTTCTTTCCCGAGAACAATGTTTACTATCTACGGTGCAAGTACGACGATATGGAGTATAAGCTTTACTACGATGAATGACATCACGATCGTCTTTTCGTTGTCCTGGTGAATTCGATCTTTGTTGATTGTGTCGTAGACGACAATTCCGCGCCTTGTGCCCTCTTCGATGGCATATGAAGCACTTACCGGCAAATTTATTTTTGCGTTGATTCCTTGTTCTACCTTTAGGCTTCATATTCGATTGATTGCAATCACGCGCTATATGCCCTCGTTTGTCGCAAATGAAGCACTTACCATTAAATTTTTTTTCACGTCGACCTGTTATTACTTCAGGCTGAACTACTGATTTTACTGCCTGACGCACTGCTTCAACCAGATGTGATGTTTTCCCCTCTAGTTTGCGTACTCCTGGCACTGGTCGACACATTAAGCTGGCGGCTTCATACGTCATAGCACTACTGACTGTTTCGGCATATGTATTCCTGGGTGACATGATTAGGGCACGCTTTGTCTCTCCATCACGTATGCCATCTATGAACGCCTCTATTTTTATTTTTTCGACGAACTCTTCCGAATTACCGGAGAACGCTAGATGACATAAGCGCTCAATATCGGAAGCGAATTCCTGAAGGCTCTCATTACTCCGTTGCACTCGCGATCTCAATTCCACTCGATGTAATTGACTCTTGTATTCATTTCCATATTTTCGCTGGAGTGTGTCCATCAGTGACTGATAGCTACCACGATCTTTCTCTGGAATCATCTGTAACACCTCGGAAGCATTACCTTTTAATGCGACTATTAAAGCAGCAGTCTTGTCGCTATCATCCCATTGATTCTTCGACGCTGTTGTCTCGAATTGAAGCTTGAAGATATTGAATGGCGTGCTTCCGTCAAATGTTGGTGACTTTAGTTTGATTGTACTTGAATCTCTAATCACTGATGTGGCTGGTCCATTTATTTTTAGTTGATTGAGTTCGTGCTGTAATTTCTCGAACTTATCTTCCCAGTCGTCGACATGTTCCTTCAGCTTATCATCCAACTCATCCACGTGTTCTTTCAGCTCTGTGACTTTGTCATTAATAGCTCCGGAAATTTCCTGAAATCTAAGTTCAATTCCTTTTTGTAGATTTTCGATGACGTGTTCTTGGCGAGCCGAATGTTCTTGAAACTTGTAGTCAATTGTTTTCTGGAATTCTCCCATAGCGTTTTCTTGGCGGGACGAACCTTCTTGAATTTTCATACGCAATTCAGCCGAATGTTCTTGAAGCTTGGAGTCAATGCGAGAAGCATTTTGTTGTAACTGTTGTTGCTGCTGTTGCATCATGGTTTTCATAAATTCCATGAGTTGACCACTCGAATCTACCTTGCTCTCTTCCTCAGCGTGCACAACTGCTTGTATATCGGCTTCCTCGAAGAACTCATGTTCTTCTACATTAATTCCCTTAGCCTCCATAGCTTGCCTCAGCCTCACCAGCAGTTCTGCCTTTGCACCTGATGACGATAGATTCATCTCTACCAACAGCTTTTTAAGCTGGTCCACTTTTAGTTGGTCAATTTTCACCATCTTTACAGAATCCCACTTCTGACACCAATTGTTACGTTTTTATTCTGTGAACGTTTAATTCTATTTGAATTACCTTGTTCGATCACTGGATTCTGTTAATGATAACTGCAACACTTATTTTATACAACTATATACAGCAACAATTTATTTAATAATCTCTATTTACAATCAACACTGTTTACAATCAACTATTTACTATAACACTTAAATGTACTTGCAACTTTTGCCTCTGTATCAATGTTTTCGCAATCACGTTCGGAATTAGATTGATTTCACTGCTCAACACTGGCTCTATTTATACTCTGTTGGCAACACCCCAGAATCTTCCTTTATCGAGATTCTTCTCTTCCTTTCTCGTTGGCTTGTTCTGGTTATCGCTTATTTCTTTTTGTTGACATTCGTTTCGATGCTGCCAATAGAGTCAGTCACAATAGTGATGAGTAATCAACTATCGATACTCGTTACAGTATGTTAAATGAATTATAGCAAGTTAAATATTTTAAATATTCCAAGGATAGTCCCTTGTATTGCTCCGTGTTGTCGTGGCAGTTGCCGATCATGTCCATGATCAATCCCATCTCTTGGATCATATTTAGCAGTTATCGTGGATACCGGTAACAGACAGGCGGACAACGTTAAATCAACTCTTTTAGCAACGCTGATCAGGGATATATGTATATTGTTACGTTTTTATTCTGTGAACGTCTAATTCTGTTTGAATTATGTTGTTCGATCACTGGATTCTGTTAATGATAACTGCAACACCTATTTTATACAACTATATACAGCAACAATTTATTTAATAAACTCTATTTACAAACTACTATTTACAATAACACTATAATGTACTAGCAACTTTTGCCTCTGTATCGATGTTTTCGTAATCACGTTCTGGATTAGATTGATTCTCACTTCTCAACACTGGCTCTATATATACTCTGTTGGCAACACCCCAGAATATTCCTTTATCGAGATTCTTCTCTTTCTTTCTCGTTGGCTTGTTCTGGTTATTGCTTATTTCTTTTTGTTGACATTCAATTCGATGGTGCCAATAGTGTCAGTCACAATAGTGACGAGTAACCAACTATCGATGCTCGTTACACTTCCCTCCTCTTAACCTTGTTCGTCCCGAACAAGTTCTTATACTTCCCCCCGATATGGCGCAAGTCGCTCCAAGTGCACTACTTTAAACTTTGCTCTTTTATTCCAAGCACGTTGAATACGATACACTACGTCATTTATCTTTGCTATAATCTCATATGGTCCTTCCCAATGAGCTCTTCTTCATAGAACCCGTTTGAATTTGCTTTTAAGTCATACCTGGCCTTCATCTTATCGCTTATCTGTTCCCGCTTTTCGCTAGATATCGTTGGTGTTACAACTCCAAATTTTAAATCAGCTGGCAGTCTTAACTCGTTTCCAAAAATTGCCATTGCCGGTGTAGTAGCCGTCGTGTCATGTTGTGCGCATCTATATGCCATGAGGAACATTGGTATATGTACATCCCAGTCTCTTTGGTATTTATCTACGACTTTTCTCAAATATTCCTCCAAGGTGCGGTTAAATCGTTCTACCATGCCATCAGATTGTGGATGCAAAGGTGTTGTACGAGTTTTGTATATACCCAGCATACGGCATATCTCTTGGAATACAACTGATTCGAAATTTCGACCTTGGTCCGAGTGTAACTCCATCGGTACACCAAAACGAGTAATCCATTGGTTGACGAATACATCCGCAACTGTACTAGCTCTTGATTTGGAATGGGGTATACTTCAGGCCATTTACTGAAGTAAACTATAACCACCAGAACATACTTGTTTCCTGCGTTGCTTATTGGAAATGGTCCAGCTATGTCCATAGCAATTCGCTCAAATGTAGCACCCACGGTGTATTGGTGCATCTTACCTCGACTTTTCTTATTGGGACTTTGGCCATTGCACATTGCTTACACTTCCGAATCCAATCAGCGACATGGTCATGACATCCAACCCAATAAAATCGTTTCTTTATTTTCTCGACGGTTTTGTTAATTCCCAAATGCCCTCCACTGGAAGCATTGTGATACTCAGCTATCACTTCATTTATTCTCGCCTTGGGTACCACTAGATCATTAGTGATTTTCCACTTTCACTTTCCCATGCTCTGAATAAACATCCGACTCGTAAGTGCAGATTTTGCCACTGCGCCCAGCAACATCCGTCTAGTAAGTGCTGGTTTTGCCACTGTGCCCAGTATGCTTTTGCTATTGGACTCTCATTAGCCATTTCTTGCCAATCTGGACGTATGCCCTGTTCCTTGTATTTCATAATCTCTACGAGATCTGGGTCGTTCCGCTGAATTTCTTGCACTCGTTCGGTGGTCCATGACTCCTCCGGCAATATATTCGTAAGTCGTATGTCGACAATATGCTCCTTGCTTTCCACTCGAGAACAATGTTTACATTCCATTTTGCAAGAACGACGAGATAGAGCATCCGCGTTTACGTGATGTAAAATCATAACTCTGCAGCCTTTCAATCCAGCGCGCCAATTGTCCTTCTGGGTTTTTAAATTGTAATAACCACCTTAGCGCTGCGTGGTCAGTTCTTAGATGAAATGACTGACCGTACAAGTATTTAGGGAAATACTTTACACATTCCAGTATTGCGAGCAACTCTCTTCAAGTGACACAGTAGTTTCTTTCTGGCCTCGATTTTACTGTAGTATGCTATTACTTTTTCTTGCCCATCTATGATCTGAGAGAGCACACCACCTATTCCATAGCCACTCGCATCTGTGTCCAACATAAACTTTTGTCCAGGTACTGGATACGCTAATACTGGTGCTAAACAGAGTCTTTCTTTCAGTTGCACGAATGCTTTCTGTTGTTCCTCGCCCCACACAAATGATTTGTTCTTTCTTGTTAACTCATGCAAACTGCTGGCGATGTTTGCAAATCCAATCCACATTCAAATCGTCTATAGTAGGTACATAAGCCTAGGAATCTTCTTAACTCGTGAAGATTCGACGGAATAGGCCATTCTTGTACTACTGCTACACTCTCCTCGTCGGTATGTACCCCTTCTGTTGTTACTTTATAACCAAGATATTTAACTTTTCGCCTGATGAGTGAACACTTTTTCAGATTCAGTTTAATCCCTGCTGATTGTATACGCTCAAATACTTCTTTCAGCTTTTCCAGGTGGTCGTTAAAATCTTTTCCCATCACGATAATGTCATCAGTGTAGTCCTTTGAGTACACGCTCCATCACGTTCGAAAGTAGCTGGCGCATTGCATAAACCAAATGGCATCACTGTAAATTGTCATAGACCATCGCCAATACCAAAAGCTGTTTTCTCTTTGTCCTCCTTACCAAGTTCCACTTGGCAGTAGCCACTTTGCAGATCAAGAGTTGAGAACCACTTCACACCAGATAGCGTGTCCAGAGTGTTATCGATTCTTGGCAGTGGATAGCTGTCTTTTATCGTGATATCATTTAGCTTTCTGTAATCCACACAGAATCGAGTACTTCCATCCTTCTTCTTTACCAGCACAACTGGTGAACTCCATGGACTCGCTGATGGTTCAATAACACCTTGTTTCTGCATATCGGAAATCAGCTTAAGTGCTTCATCTCTTTTGGCCAATGGAACTCGTCGTGGTGCTTGACGAATTGGTCTAGAATCACCGGTGTTAATGTGATGCTTCACGATGATTGTTCGTCCTCCAGTTTTTCCATTTGAAGAAAAGATTGAACTGTACTTCTCCAATACTTGTAAAGCCTTTTCTTTTTGGAGTTTGGTAAGTACACCTGCCCATTCTTCTATCTGTGCTTTTATTTCCGCTATGACAGTTCCTGATCTTCCACTTTTTATCGACGAACCCTTTTCGCAGTCTACTACGGCAGTAACTTCCTGGCAATGACCAATCACCATTTCTTACTTCTGTTGTGTACTATTTTTCCACAACAGTTACTAAGTACCTTGCTCACAAGATTAACACCTAGACCTAAGCTCCTAAATATCCCTCGAGTCTAACACACTCGTTAACTGAAATAAAACAATTATATTTTATTAAGGATACTTGCGGTTTCTACTTTATTGATGGTGTTTTTCACTTTTACACTAATACTGGAGGGCCTCGTAAGGATCGCAGTATTTACACTTTTACTTAAACTTTACACTAATACTGGAGGGCCTCGTAAGGATCGCAGTATTTACACTTTTTCTTAAAGCTAACACTTCGGTGTAAGACTCACAACTGAACAGCCACTGCCTTCAGTAAGCTGGCAGCTGATATCCATTTTTCTAACACTAGCCACATATCAATCTACCCACATACCAACATATAACATATAATAATATATTCACACCACTTGTGTGTATGTATGTATGTGTTTATGTACACGATCGATGCACTCTCCATGTGTGTATATTCTACATGAGAAAGCAACTTTTTGATATTCTCACATATGAGTAGACCGCGTGATTTTAGTTGTCATGTATGCTTACACAGGTATGCTTACGTAAGTGCAGAACTACGAATTGTGTGGGAAAGTACTTTGTCAGCATTTTCACACCCAGCTGCAACTCAGTTGGCGCAATGTTCTGACATTTCACAATTATAAGTAATATTAGTATGGATTGTGTATATCACAACTTCGAGCACTGCTGGCATGTGTATTGACAAATATGTAGTTCCCAATTTCGGGAAATATGTCGCGAGGCAAAATATGCATATGTGCATATTTCATATTTTGGCTCGCAACACTTCACAACTGTAGATGTATTAGATGGATTTAATATTCGCACCGATACTATTCCATTTTCTTTAGGTTCCACTAACGTCCTACCAAGTATGATGTTTTTATTCGTTATTTCTTTATCTGCTTCCACTACCCACAACTTGCCTGTCCCACCATTCACATTCATCTGTGCCCAAATCACCGCTTCCGATTTTGCTGGAACCTCTTGGCGTTGACATGCCAGTACTCGTTTGATGTTACCACTACGCTTGTAAATGATGTTCAATGGTAACTCGACATTTGCATAGCGTAGTATCCGTTGCTTTAAATCTAACGTAAATCCGTTGTCAAAAATAAAATCAACACCAATTATTACATCATCGATGATGTCGGCCACAATGAATTCATGTTCCCACGTACAATTTCCAATAGATACTCGTTTCTTTATCTTACCCAGAATTTGTGCATCCTCACCTGTTGCTGTACGCAATTTTATTCCCATTAAAGGGTCAAACCTCTTTACCAAATCACTCTTGATTATAGAATGTGATGTGGTGACCAGTATCCATGGTTAACATGAATTGCATACTGTCCAATTTTCCATCGATAGTCAAGCTGCTTGTCACACGCTGTAGTTGTGAAATGTGAATGATGGGGCAACCCACTGTTGGAGTCAGTTCACGCCTCGCTGAACTGAAGTTTAATGATGGATTTGTGTTAGTGGAGCGATCGCTGTCCACCTTATTCTCCTTCTTTTGTCATCCTGTCGTAAACGGCAGTCACGCGTCATGTGTCCTGGTTTGTCGCAAATGAAGCACTTACCAGTAAATTTGTTTTCGCGTCGACATGTTGTTCTTCCGTCAGGCTGCACTACGGACTTGAATGCCTGACACACTGCTTCAACCAGATCTGATGTTTCTCTTTCTAGTTGGCGTACCCGTGGCATTGGTCGACACATCAAACTGGCGGCTCCAGACGTTAAGGCACTACTGACTGTTTCGGCATATGTATTCCTGGGTGACATGACTAGGGCACGCTTTGTCTCTCCATCACGTATGCCATCTATGAATGCCTCTATTTTTATTTTTTCGACAAACTCTTCCGAATTACCCAAGAACGCTAGATAACATAAGCGCTCAATGTCGGAATCGAAATCCTGAAAGCCCTCATTACTACGTTGCACAAGCGATCTTAGTTCCACTCGATGTAATTGCCTGTTATATTCATTTCCATATTTCCACTGGAGTGTGTCCATCAGTGATTTGCAGCTACCACGATCCTTCTCTGGAACCATCTGTAACACTTCGGAAGCATTACCTTTTAATGCGACTATTAAAGCAGCAGTTTTGTCGCTATCATCCCATTGAGTTTTCGAAGCTTGAAGATGTTGAATGGCGTGCTTCCGTCAAATGTTGGTGGTTTTAATTTGATTGTGCTTGAATCTCTAATCACTGATGTGGCTGGTCCATTTATTTTTAGTTGATTGAGTTCGTGTTGTAATTTCTCGAACTTATCCTCCAAGTCATCTACATGTTCCTTCAGATCCGTGACTTTTTCATTAATGGTTCCGGAAATTTCCTGAAATCTAATCTCAATTCCTTTTTGTAGATTATCGATGACGTGTTCTTGTCGAGCCGAATGTTCTTGAAGCTTGGAGTCAATTGTTTTCTGGAACTCTCCCATAGCGTTTTCTTAACGTACCGAATGTTCTTGAAACTTGGAGTCAATGCGTGACGCATTTTCTTGTAGCTATTGTTGCTGCTGTTGCATCGTAGTTTTCATAAATTCCATGAGTTGACCACTCGAATCTATTTTGCTCTCTTCCTCAGCGTGCACAACTGAATGTATATCGGCTTCCTCAAAGAACTCATGTTCTTCTACATTAATTCCCTTAGCCTCCATAGCGTGCTTCAGCCTCACCAGCAGTTCCGCCTTTGCACCTGATGACGATAGATTCACGACGATAGATTGACGATCTTTACCAACAGCTTTTTAATCTGGTCCACTTTTAGTTGGTCAATTTTCACCATCTTTACAGAATCCCACTTCTGACACCAATTGTTACGTTTTTATTCTGTGAACGTCTAATTCTATTTGAATTACCTTGTGCGATCACTGGATTCTGTTAATGATAACTGTAACACTTATTTTATACAACTATATACAGCAACAATTTATTTAATAAACTCTATTTACAATCAACTCTGTTTACAATCAACTATTTACAATAAAACACTTGCAACTTTTGCCTCTGTATCGATGTTTTCGCAATCACGTCCTGGATTAGATTGATTCTCACTTCTCAACACTGGCTCTATTTATTAAAGGAAGATTCTGGGCAACACCCAAGAATTTTCATTTATCGAAATTCTTCTCTTTATTTCTCGTTGGCTTGTTCTGGTTATTGCTTATTTCTTTTTGTTGACATTCGATTCGATGCTGCCAATAGTGTCAGTCACAATAGTGATGAGTAACCAACTATTGATACTCGTTACAATATATATTTTTCTATATCTCCGGAGATTCCTTCAGTTGGTTACAAACCTCTGACCGAAATGAATATACCTTGCACTCATTCAGGGTATAAAAATAGCATTTACAAAGATGAAATAAACATAAAAACAATCGATTTTATACTGGGTTATCAATCTTGCGGTTCCGAAAGTAAACGTAAATAAAACACACTTCTGTTTAGAATTTCGATCAAATTTTTATTTCAATATAATGATTAAACCTTACTATTATGTCGTAGTACCGTAGCTCAGCGGTTAGTGTGTAGGCCTTCTGATCTGTAGGTCGTGGGTTTAATCCCTGGCTGAAGCAAAACAAATTTAATATCGAAAATATTTTTCTTTCGAACGGTACCCACCTGTCGGCAAGTAATTGGCAATTCTTCCGGTAGTAACAATTTGCCATGAAAAAGCTTCTGAAAGAATTCTGTGACAAATTTCAGAAAAAGTGATGTCACAAGGGTTCTTCCTTTCGGAACCTGCTAAAATAAGTAGGTCCCTTCTAATACTGTCCAAAATTTAGCACGCACAACAGTAATGGAAGAGACGCTCGGCTCGGCTTAATTATGTCCTCCACGGGATTTAGTGATGATTTGGATAATGATTTTCCGCATCGAATTTTCTTCAGCGATGAAGTTCATTTCAGGTTTCGGCGATGTGAATATGCCACCAAGATCGTGCGATTTATCACCGGGATTTTTTTTGCGGGGCTACGCAAAGGATCCGTCAAGTTATGGCCGAGATATTGTACGATATGTGCTGCACAGTCATCGAAAATTACCTCACAAGGATTGAGTGTTGTAAGAGGTCCCGTGGAGGGCATTTAAATGTGTTTTGTTTACGTTTACTTTCGAAACCACAAAATAGATAACCCTTTATTTGAATAAATTGAAATAAATTAAACTCTATTAGATATTACAATATGTTTTTAATCAACAAAAACTAATTACCTAACTCTTTTTTCCGTAGGTATATTTGTACCGAGCTTTGTGGAAACGATCTACTTGTGGCCCAACAATTTTGGCTGGTGTAAATGGAAACTAATCAAGAATATCTTATTGGCAATTTTTTCAATTTTTGCATTGGTCGCTGGTGCAGTCGCAAGTATAGAGGAAATTATTGCCATGTATATAAAGAAATAAGAAGTGATAGGGGTAATTTTATCAATGTATGTATTATTTTATTGTAATTAGTATTGTATTGTGTTATTAATAAGTTAATATATGTGTAGTATATGTTGTACGTATGTGTTATAAATACTTCAAATACATTTGTATAGTATGAGTATGTATTAATATATGTATAGTATAAGTATTTGGCGAAATTTGAGTTTCTGCTGTTGTTAAAACAAAACAATTCTAAGCTCTCATTTGGACATAGCAACTTTCACAACCTATTCTAAATAAAACAAGCAAACATAGGTCTCAGTTCAATTATTATTATACCTACCTGATATTTAATTACTTTTCAAGCATTATATCAAACTATTATGTGAATATACGAGTATTTAAGTAACTTAATTGTTTAACAGTCATTTTCACAGTAGCAAGTTAACTCATAGAATAGAGTTTTCAGTGGTATTATTACTTAAATTGCAATTACTTATTGTATGTACATATATGTATGTTACATATGTGAATATATACGAGTATGTGTAATTCAAATGAATTTTTAGCAATTTATTATGTATTTGTACTTGTGTATATATTTTTAATATTATCCTTTCTACAAAGAATGTAAAATATAATTGATTTAACATTATGTTTCTTACACATTGTCAGAAATACTAGTATTGTTTGTTTTTTGTTTTTTTTTTTTTTAGTCTAGAATAACACGTAAAGATTAGTCCAAATATTAATAAAAATTAGTTATTACAAAAACAAAAATGTTTTTTCCAAGATTTTGCATTATCGTTGCCCCGTGTGGAAGTGTCTCCTATCCTCGTAAAAATGAAACCAAACGCAAAACGAACCGAACGATCCCATCCAAAGCAGAAAACAGAATTGTATGCTGTTGTTGTTGAATATGATTGCAGACGGGTAGGTTCAGGAATAAAAAAAAAATAAGAAGGAACTGTTGCACAGTAATTTGTCTAGTGGACAAAAACAAATACTTGGTTTTCAAAAAATCATACAAATGTGTATCATTGTGAAGGAAATACTCCGAATAAGAATTTAAATTTTCAGTTCAATAAAATAATTTTTGGAGACAACACACCTGTTTAAATACTTTCTTACATATTTTTATGGTGAGATTTTTGTTTTGTTAACTAATTTTTTAGGATATTAAATTATTTTTAATTTCATTTAAAGTAAAAGATTTTTTTTATATGGTTTTTGTTATTAAGAAGAAAAAGTAAAATTGAATTTTTAACGACTTTTCAAAAATTGATAAAACTTTGGTAAAGCTGAAAATGTTTCCAACTTTATTAGATAACAACTTCCAAGTTCCGCTGAGTTCAGTTTTGTGACCAAAAAAGATCGTAAGCATATTTTATTATCTTCTAGAATCTCTAAAAAAAATTTACAGAATTTTACCGATCCTTTAGTGGGTGCAGTAGCTCAGTGATTAGTGCTTTGACCTTCTGACCTGTGAGTCGTGAGTTCAATCCCCGACAGAAGCACAACAAAATCGAACGGTACCCTCCTGTAGACAAGAATTGGTCTAAGTTGTCCTCTCAGAGAGAGGGCAGCCACAATAAGCTAACCTAACCTACCGATCCTTTGAGGTATCGTATAGTGAAAAATTATTCACGAATAATTTTTATTGTTTTAACAGCAATAAAAATGTAAATAAACTTTTTTTCTTTTCGAAGACGAAGTAAATGTATTAAAAGGGTAATTAAGGAACATGCTTGAATCAATTTTTCTATAAATAATGAAAATAATGATGAAGATTATAAAACATTATTTTCATACAAAATAATGTAAATAAGGATAAAATAAATAATTATTAGGGCCAGTTTTTCAGTACAGTTCAGTTTTTACTAGGTTTAAACTAAGTTTAAACGGAGTTTAAATTCAAACTTATTTTAAAGCGCAGTAAGAAAAGTTGTACTGGAGTGCAAGAACAAACAGCTGAATAACTGATAAGTTAATATTAGTTTAACCCAGCTAGATTGAGCGTTTAAGCTTAGTTTAAACTGAAAAACTGTAAATCGAGTTTAAACTTATTTTAAACGACAAATAAAGTTAAACTCGCCCTTATGGCCCTTAGGCCAGTTTTTCAGTGCGAGTAAATATTTGCGTTTTGCGAGTAAATATTTGCATTTTAATATTCATGTATTTATGTATACATGTACTTATTTGACCAAAATTCAGTAAATTAGAAATTTATGAATAATATGTTAATAGTTCTTTAAAAACTTAATGTATATTTCAAACCTTAATTTGAATGTGTTAGAAAAAAAATTACCATATTTAATTTTTTTTTTCATTTTTGATATCAGAGAGCTCATATTGTTCATCATATAAAAGTTCACACAAATCGGACGAATCATTATATTTTTATTCAACTTATGCATGGGTCGAACTATTGTGTGTCGGGAACAAGAAGCATGCTCATTACAAAATATACATAGTGTTGCCGACCCGCTCAAACGTAGCAATACCTATAGGTTCTTCCTAAAAAAGTAGAACAAAGTGATCGCGAAGCGTTGCGATCTTAATGCTGAGTTAGATAGAGAAAAAAACGAGCCATACTTTCCATATTTTCATAAACTTTAAAGCGGCATATGATAGTGTAAGAAGTGAAATATTCTACAAAATAATGTACGAAGCTGGCATAACAAAAAAGCGTGAAAGACTGGTGAAAACTACGATGATTAGACTAAGAAATACTATTGGAGTTGAAAATGATGTAAGTTGGTTTCCAGAAGAATGCTGTATTCTAAACGGGAATGATTAACATAAAAAAAAGTATTGACGCTTAAAATAATTATTATTTGGAAACTAAAATAAGAAACTAAATATGTACGCTCATGCTGTTTTGAAGCTTTTCAAGGTTGTTTACAAATATATATATATATATATATATATATATATATATATATATATATATATATATATATATATATATATATATATATATATATATATATATATATATATATATATATATATATATATATATATATATATATATATATATATATATATATATATATATATATATATATATATATATATATATATATATATATGACACTTAAAGCCCTGAAGTGATCTTTGGCCGAACTTCTCTTCCATTAAATTAAATTTTGGACAGTATTAGAACGGACCTACTTCTTTTAGCCGGTTCCGAACGGCAGAACTCTTGTGACATCACTTTTTCTGAGCTTTGTCACAGAGTTCTTTTAGAAGCTTTCCATGGCAAAATGTTACTGCAGGAAGAATTGCCAATTCCTTGCCGACAGGTGGGTACCGTTCGAAAGAACAATCTTTTCGATATTAAATTTGTTATGCTTCAGCCGGGAATTGAACCCACAACCTAAAGATCATTAGTCCAACACACTCACCACTGAGCTACAGCCCCTACATAATAATATACCCACATAAAAATATATAACATTATAACATTAAAAAATGGGCTCTGATGAACAACAAATTTACATTTACATTTACGGGTTTACGAAAGAGGAGGAACTTAAGCTACATGATATCAGTCGTAATAGGAGCACAAAACCGTCAACACTTTTCTGTGGCAATGCATTCATTGTATCATCCATTAGATTAGATTGGTAAGGGCTAGACACTTGCAGCATATGGCACTACGTCCATTTCGAACTATTGTGCCATACCCTAGTTTAATACTGGAAGAGATTATAACCTCCTCCATACCAATATTTTTTGAGCATCTTGCGTTTACTTTATTCTTGCTTAATGCAATTCCTGTAATGAGCTTTGCCGATACCTAAGATCGTTTCGGGTCCAAATGGTCGCTTTTCAGCTCCATCCCTTCCCAATCTGTGTGTATCCTCATTACCATCGTAGTTTACAGTGTGCTGGAATCCAATGTTGGAGAAGATTATCTGTCTCCCATACTAACCTAGAGTTAAATGTCGATGCATGCAAGACTTTTATTGCACCCTGACTGTCCAACATTATAATAATTGTTTTCCTATAGGGACAAAGATTAAGGATTTCCCTGGTACATTAATTAATAGCAAAGACTTCCGCTTGGAAGAAGGTTCCTAAGCTTCCAAGCCTGACTGACATTTGGGTGCTGTGACAATATATTCCAGATCCTGTGCCTTAGTCTTGGATCCATCAGTGTGCCAGTGTATACAATGTCATCACAGATAAGACTGATTTTTGAGTTATCCCAGTCTATTCTGTTTGGGACGTGAGTTTTATATTTCCTGTTAAAGATATGTCGCGGAGGCATTATGCATGGAGATCTTGTGGTATGAAGCCGATATGCATCACTCTATGTGTACTAATGATCGAATTCATTTGTACTGCTAATCATACCCGAAGGCAATCAGTGATGCAGGAGTTAATTACTCTTTGCAGTTGTTCTAATCTATTCGCAGTTGTTTTTTCCGTGATGTTTTCCACCATACTATCGCGCCATAGGTGATGATTGGGATGATAATCAGGGTATAAATTTTGAGAAGCCATATCGGCTTTCTTCCCCAGTTTTTACAACAGATTTGTTTACAAATCCACAGAGCATTATCCGCTTTCTGAATAATAGGATCAATGTGAGGTTTCCAGTTCAATTTTCTGTCTAGAGTCACCCCAAGAAATTTAGCTTCTTTTGCGAAGCCTACTTCTTTCCCAAAGACCTTTATTGGTCTCAGATCATACTTCCTTTTACGTATAAAAGGTACAATTGTTGTCTTATCAGGGTTCACCGATAAACTCTGACTGACACACCACTTCTCTACAATCCTTATTGCATCTTGTAGTAAATCGAAAACGGTCTGTACGTCTTTGCCTCTAACTACAATAACTAGGTTTTCAGCATAGGCAATCACATCATATCTTCGCCCAGTAAGGGTGTGGATTAATCCGTTGATGACTATGGACCAGGAGATAGTATGCCTCCTTAAGGACACCCTCGGACTGCTCTAGCTATTATCCCAATACCGTTTAAGTTGGACTCTATTAGCCTACTTCTAAGAATCATGGAAATCCATCTGTTAAGTACAGTTGACATTTGAGATACCTCCAAAGTGGATTCTATAGTTTCATAGGTGTAGGTGGTGTTGTTGAAGGTCCCCTCTATAATTAAGAAACCAACCATGCAGATTTCCTTTTCATCGAGGGTTTTTTCATTTTGATGACAAGGGCAGATAAGGTGTTTCCGTAGAAACATTCCTGTCGTTTAAAGGTCTTTGTCTTTAAGGGACAATTGCCTTCATAGGCATTTGTTATGATTTCTTGCAGTTTTCTGAAGATCCTTTCCAGCCTATCTATTGTGTCAACTCTGTTCACAAGTTGTGTAGTGATATCGTGAATTAACTGGTAACAATAACTGTTCCAGTCGGTCTGTCCTTTTGACCAAAATGACACAGTAGTCAGTGATATGTCACCTAACCTAAACCTTATATGTCTATGGTCATAACAAGAAGGCTCTTCGGCTACTCTCCAGTTACTGACAAGTGATGTCGATAGAGAAGTGGTAAGGGTAATGTCTAACACCTCTTTCCTAGTTCTAATTATGAATGTTGGACTATTTCCATCATTACAAATACTTAAGTCTAGTGAGAGTATATAATTGAATAGTGACTCACCTCTAGCGTTGGTGTTCGTGATTCCCCATATAATGTGATGAGCATTCGCATCACATCCTAGGACGAGCTACAGACAATTGTTCATCGCGAATGTAATCAGATTTTCTGCCATATCCGTGGAACATTCGGGTACATCTCCAGGGAAGTATGCTCATGCAATGATCAATGCTCGGAAGTTACAGTTGATCTTGGCCACGCACAGGTCTAGCGTAACAAAATCTGTAACCGGAAAGAAGGAAATGCCATTGAATATAATGCAAGTTCTAGGACTATCAGTAGACGGACACCACAGCACATTACCTGACTGCGTAAGACCCAGAATTTCATTTTTGGTGCTGGTTCATGGTTCCTGCACCAGTGCGATGCTAGCACCGTAGGTGTTGATGGCCCTAGCTAGGACAGGTGATGCTGCCTGTGCCCGTTTTCCGGACGGGTTTAGTTAAGGCAGGCTTTTCAGGTCTCACCGCTGTTGTGGTTGGCGTTTTCTCACCAGTCCGGATGTCAGTCCTTTTCTCGTTCCGATTTGTCCGTACCTCGAGGGCTGCCTTTCGACTAGTGGATGGTCTTTACTCATTCACTCTGATGTGCGATGCTTCGATCACTGGCTCACCTCCACTGGTCGCTGACCGTCTTGTAACATGTTCGCGCCTGAACAACCCGTCCCAACTCAAAGTAGGGACGTTCGTTCAGCTCAGAGAGCAGGCGGGCCGACGCGTCGTCTATGGCCAGCGTCAGCACTAATCCCTGTGCCGTAGCAGTCCTGTTTATTACTTTCCAGTTGCCTGTTGGTAATGAGTGGTTTTGCATTCGAAGCATCTGAAGGATTTCGTCAGCCGGGAGCGAGCAACCAGGGAAGAATGCCGAGGCAATGCTGGGTTTGGGAATATCATTTCCCTCCACCAGCCTCAGCTTCTTATTCCCCAGTTGAATTTTTGGCATTACCTCCTTCAGCCAATCTTTCGATACCTCATCGATCCAGTTCAAAATTATCCATCCCGGTTTGAAGGAGCAACCTTGAAAACGGATTTGAGGGCCATCAATGGGGAGCTTACGCAGCTCCCCCTTGATCACCTTCTCGATTTCTTTCTGCTCCTCTAAATCGAGATGGACGATCGGGTATTCTTCTAACAGGATACCCACTTCGATCGCAGCAGCAGCTTCGGCATAGGATGGGCTTGCATTCATCCTTTTAGGAGCGGGTTGTGCCATCTTCGTTTTTAGACTGCTGCCGTTCGTCTTTTCAGTGTTCTCTAGGACCACCTTAAGAGCCATATCGTACGGTTTGCTATCCGCCATCAGCTTCCGAAGCCTTTTCTTTTGAGAAGTCGTCAACCGCTTTCTCTTAATTGAGAAAACTTCAGTAGCCTCTACCAGCGATGGCCATTTGGCCGATGTTGCCCGCTCGGCTGCCATAATGGACACCGTGGTCACGCGAGATACCGAAGAATTACTGTCCGTGTGGCCTTGCGACGATTGGATCCTCCAACCGTCCTTGTCCTATTTTTCAACTTCACACTGATTATTGACATCTTTATCATCCGAGGCGAGTTTATTTTTATTCACCATCTAGTTCTTCGGTCACATACTGATTAGTTAGTCAGCCGTCCGGGTGGAGAAATGGTTTTTTTCCTGAAAATACGATATCCTTTTTTTCCTACCTTATGGCTAAGTTATATTGTAATAATAAATTCCAATTGAAACACAAAATAGCAGCACGTCGCGAAGATGAACACGTAACACGTGAAGTGGATCGTCAGCTCGACAAAATAGTACCACCGAAGGAAGAATACGAACGTATTCTATGGAAGAAAAATGAAGTGGCGGACTATGTGACAAGAACCTATTCAATTTACGATAATAATGCATTACCTTTGGCCATTACAATTTTCATTAGTTTTTTTCTGTTACAGAATGCATCGCCAAACATTAATTAGTTTTTCCCCATCGGTTTAACAAGTGGTGCAAAAGCATTATTTGCAAGCACACAAGGTAATTAATAAAAAATAATAACAAATGGTCGGTACTCTAGCAATTTTCATCCGTTTCGTCCGCATGTACACATATTGCGATTTTCATTTCTTTCCTTAGATACTTAAGTACAATTTTTAATTTTTTATAAAATAAAATTTAAAAGAACGAAACAAATGGTATCTTTTTATCGGTATTGAAACATTTAGCTTATGTAATTACTTTTTTTTCTCCTTTTAAACTCCTGGTTGTGGAGGGCTTCCACAAGGTTTCGCCATCGCACACGGTTTTGGCCAGTTGATCTAGCGCCTCCCCATGTGATGCCGGCAGCAGCTAGCTCACCCAGTATTGATCGTCTCCAGGTGTTTCTTGGTCGTCCGCGGCCTCTGCTCCCCTGCGGATTTCACTCAAGCGACATTCGCGTGATGCTATCTGGTTGCTTTCTTAGCGTGTGGCCAATCCAACGCCACTTTCTACGCTTAATCTGGATCAGTATGGGCTCTTCGCTCGACAGACGCCATAGTGCATCGTTTGAAATAGTGTTAGGCCAGAAAATTCTACAAATGATCCTCAAACACTTGTTGACGAAAGCTTGCAGTCTCTGCGTGATGGAGTTCGACATCAGCCATGTTTCACTTCCGTACAGTAGTGTCGATTTCACACATGCGGAGAATATTCGTAATTTCGTGCGTCTGGATATTTGGGAATTTGCCCATACTGATTTTAGCCGGCCAAATGCTGTCTTTGCTTTGCTTAGCCTGCAGTTAGCATCCTCCTCAGCTCCCCCGTCTGTTGCTAACGTGCAACCGAGGTAGCAGAAACTCTCGACGAACTCAATCGCACAGCCGTCAATCATTATATGGCTTCTATTGGAATGGTTGATTCTCATAGCTTTGGTCTTCGCAATATTTATCTCTAATCCGACGGTGCGTGCCAGCGCGACTAAACTGTTCGCCTTCCTTGCATATCGGAGAATTTGTGCGAGAGGAGACAAATGTCATCGGCAAAGTCCAAGTCCTCAAATAGAATATATTACAAATTAACCAAAACATAATGATTATGAAAAAATCAAATATTATTTTAAATTGTAATTGCTTGGTATTGACATTTTTTGTTAAATGTTCCATGTAATTTGAATAGTTTTGTCCACAAACATTAAATTTTCAATTAAAAACACTTACATTTTAATTTCTTTACAATTTCCGCGCACCAACTAGTTGTAGAATGAAAAATCCGCAAATCGAATGAGTTTGACATTCGCATTCGGATTGCTAAGTGCAAGAAATTTACTATCCGAAAAGGGTAAAAAATAAATGCGTAAATCGCATTACTGAGTACCATTTATTCGAAAGCGAGTAATTTGACTTTCGAATCGCATTACGGAGTGAGCCCTAGCTACAAATTGGTCCCCCACCACTGGCAGTTCGTTCTGTTTGTTAGTATTATGCGCCAGCAATTCTCGCTTATCGCTGTTACGGTCGAAAAATTCATAGTTCCCACCGATTTTAATAATATATCAATATTGAGTTCACTGAACAAAGCATATTTAAAAAAATATAACGCTTTTGACAACAGATTCTAGTAAAAGGGGCTAAAGAAAACATCGACATTTTTTAGGGGGGTCAATTTATCCACATTGGTCTTATGTAGAAAATTACATGAAACAATTTTATATAACATATTAACAAAACAACGTGGTTTATGAAATATCATGCAAAGGTAAAGAGGGCGAATACTACAAGATACATATAGGGACAACAAACTGAGCTTTTGGTACATGAATAGCATAACACAAAGCAGACGTAAAAAATAACATCCGCGTGCGTGCGAATGCATTTTCATGCGAACAGATATGGCAACTCCACAGTAAACGTTCTATGCATTTCGAAGTGATATTTTAATATTATTCTTAAAAATAAAAGCGTGTTAATAAGAATGGACTAAGATTTTACGTTTATATTGATAGTTTTTGGCAGTGTAATTATAGTGTACTTTACTTACTTACTTACTTATGTGGCCATAACAACCGCTGACCGACATGACCTAGCCAGCGCAGCCGCTGGATTTTGATGCTCTTTACTATGTCAATATCGGCATACAGCTCGTACAGCTCATGGTTGTACCTTATTCGGTACTCGCCACCAACGCAAATAGGTCCAAAGATCTTGCGTAGGACTTTTCTCTCGAAAACTCCAAGCACTCGCTCATCCGAGGTGGAAATTGTCCAGGCTTCAGCACCATATGTTAGGACAGGCATGATGAGAGACTTGTAGAGTGTAGTTTTTGTTCTTCGAGAGAGGGCCCGACTTCTCAATTGCTTACTTAGCCCAAAGTAGCACCTGTTTGCAAGAGTGATCCTTCGCAATATCTCCAGGCTGACGTCATTACTGCTGTTAATGCTGGTTCCAAGATAGACAAAGTCCCTTACTACTTCAAAAGCGTAGTTGTCAACAGTGACGTGCTGTCCAAGACGCCGGGACGCTTTGTTTGTTGACACTAAATACTTCGTCTTGCCCTCGTTCACCGTAAGACTCATTCGACGCGACTCTCTTTCCAACTCTGAGAATGCTGCACTGACTGCTCGCGGCATACGCTAACAGCATGACACTTTTGTTGAAAATAGTGCCATTATGTCGTAGATCAGCAGCTCGTATTATTTTCTCCATAATAAGATTGAAGAAGTCGCACGACAACGAATCACCTTGTCTGAAACCCCGTTCGGTATTAAACGGTGCGGAGAGGTCCTTCCCAATTTTCACTGCACAACGGGAGTTATGCAGTGTCATTCTACAAAGTCGAATGAGCTTTGCAGGAATACCGAACTCAGACATTGTTGCGTAGAGGTAATCCCTTACCGGACTGTCGAAAGCGGCTTTATAATCAACAAATACGTGGTGTGTGTCGATCTGTTTTTCTTGGGTCTTCTCCAGGATTTGACGCAGTGTGAAAATCTGGTCGATGGTGGATTTACCAGGTCTGAAGCCACACTGATACGGTCCAATCAGGTTGCTGAGCATAGGCTTCAACCTTTCACACAGTACGCTCGGTAGAACCTTGTATGCGATACTCAGGAGACTTATTCCACGGTAGTTGGCGCAAATTGTGGGGTCTCCTTTTTTATGTACAGGACAGAGAACACTGAGCCTCCAATCATCAGGCATGCTTTCATCCGACCATATTCTGCTTATGAGCTGGTGCATGCGGGTGAGCAGCTCATCGCCTCCGGTCTTAAACAACTCGGCAGGCAGGCCATCAGCACCTGCAGCTTTGTTGTTCTTCAGCCTTAAAATGGCCGTTTCAACCTCGTCAACTGTAATTGGGGTTATCGGGCATTCTCCTCCACTGGCGGAATTGTTCGTAGCATCGCCATTCAGTAACGTAGAGAAGTGTTCCCTCCATAGGCTCAGTACACTCTGGACATAAGGAACCAGATTCCCATTTCCATCACGACAAGAAGAGGCTCTGGGATTTAAACCGCCACTCAGGCGCTTGATCTTTTCGAAGAATTTTCGAGTCTAATTCTTGTCGGTACACATCTCTATCTCCTCATACTCGCGTCTTTCTTGTTCTCTTTTCTTGCGCCTGAAAAGACGTCTCTCTGCACTCCTTTTCTCTCTGTACCGCTCCTTAACAGGTCGCGTTGCACCTGCACTTATATGTGAACTAAAATGGAATTAAATAAAATAAATAAATAAACGTGTGCGCACCTTAGCTGCAACAAGGTAGTGATCCGAGTCGATGTTGGCACCACGGATCGATTTCACGTCCATCACACTGGAAGCATGCCTTCGGGCAATCACCACATGATCAATTTGGTTTCTTGTTCTTTGATCTGAAGACAGCCATGTCGCTTTGTGGATGTCGAGATGCTGGAATCTGGTACCACCAATTACCATGTTTCGTGCTGCGGCGAAGTCGATCAGCCTCATTCCGTTAACGGAGGTGTTCTGGTGGAGGCTGAATTTTCCGACAGTTGGACCAAAGGTACCTTCCTTGCCCACCCTGGCATTAAAGTCGCCAAGCATGATTTTGATATCGTGGCGGGGGCAGCGGCCGTAAGCTTCTTCGAGGCGCTGGAAGAAGCTCTCCTTGGTCACATTATCCTTCTCATCCGTCGGAGCGTGGGCACATATAAGGCTGATGTTAAAGAATTTTGCCTTGATGCGGATTGTGGCCAGCCGTTCATTCACAGGGGTCAAATGTGAGACCAGATGTCGTAGTATCTTGCTGACCAAAAATCCGCATCCTAATTCGTTCCTTTCAGCATGGCAACTGTAGTAAATATCACAGGATGCTCTTTTGGAGCAGCCCTGTCCCGTCCATCGCATTTCCTGGAGTGCGGTGATGTCAGCTCTGTATTTTTCGAGGACATCAACCAGCTGGATAGAGGCACCCTCCCTGTAAAGGGACCGGACATTCCAGGTGCATATCCGGCGGGTCCCAAACCCAACGCGCAACCTCTAACCGAGGAGATCTTCGCCACTCACTTCAGCCGCCCCCCAGCGGGTGCCAGGACGCTGCCCGGTGGTCGCCACATGGAGGGCCCCCATTAATAATAATGAAGACGCAATCACATAGTAAGCAGAGCAAGCTACATGTCTACCCCTCATTAACAAATAAAGGTATCATCACATAGCACTCAGATCAAACTACATGACAGCCAGTGAGTTGACTTGGTATAAGTTCAACAAGGATTGCGCTAGCCCCACCCGGTTGAGGCAGTTAGACACGTTACCTTGTAAAAACACCACCAGACCACTTGTACTTTGGGTGCATTAAACTAATGACAACAAGAAGGATCTGGGTGCAAGAAATATATTTGGGCTATGAACTTAGTGGTTTCTTTGTCATAACGACCAAGAAATTAAAACAGCGTGATCCTAAAGAACTTCACATCGCGACTTGAGTTTTCTTCTCTGCTACGTGTCCTCTGCATACGTGTACGTGTGCATTGGAGGTCCACTTTAAGAAAGAATATGTGATATTTATGTTTTTCGATTGTGCATATTAGTATCCCATATAAATTAAATGTAAAAACAAGAAATGGCATTTGTGATATTTATGTTTACATTTTGCGCATATATGTAATGATAAATAAATAAAAAATAAATATGTGGCACTTAAAGCCCCAAAGGGCTCATTGGCCGAGCTTCTCTTCCATTACTGTTGTGCGTCTTAAATTTTGGACAATATTAGAATGGACCTACTTATTTTAGCCGGTTCCGAACGGCAGAACACTTGTGACATCTTTTTTTTCTGAGCTTTGTCACAGAGTTCTTTTTAGAAGCTTTTTCATGGCAAGTTGTTACTGTCGGAAGAATTGCCAATTGCTTGCCGACAGGTGGATACCGTTCGAAAGAAAAATCTTTTCGATATTAAATTTGTTATGCATCAGCCGGGTATTGAACCACGACCTACAGATCAGAAGGTGAACACACTAACCACTGAGCTACGGCACCCACTAAAGTGGGTGCCGTAGCTCAGTGATATATGTAATGTTTCATACATATTTTTACTTTAAACAATTTATTGTATTTCTGTATTTTCCATGAAAAAATTAACCGAGTCCCTGAGGATGGATTGATAAAATCCGAAACGCGTAGGAGAAAATATAAATTAAAGGTTTTTTCTATAATTTTAACCACATTGACGACCAAAATAGCCCATACGAACAAACACAATGTTAATAAGAAATTAGTCTAATCGTATACAAAACAAAGTGAATTTGTTGTACAATGATATATTCCCCATATATGTATATGTTGCGACATTTTCATTTAAATTTATTTACTTTCATATACTAGTAAGAGTGTAAATACATAATATTTTCTTTAAGCTTAAACATAGTTTACCAACAAAAATGACATGAAAGCAATAAAAAAAAAATTTTAAAAAAAATAAAAAAAAATATATATATATATATATATATATATATATATATATATATATATATATAATGTAATTTTTGTTATTCATTGCGTTGTATCATTTTCACCAATACCGTTAAGTTAAACGGACACTACATCATTTATATATAGTAAGGTTAACATAAAACCTCCTCTCTTTTAAGAATAAATACCTCCTAGGATATATAAAATAATTGATACAAGTTAAGTAGTACCAGCTTTAAAATGGGAGAAATGGAATTGTGTGTGTAATGTTAAATAATATTATATGTGACACAAAGTATTTTACTTCTAATTAGGAAACGCAAGAAAATATTACAATCTATTACTGCTACAAAACTATATGGATAATTATTAATAATGCGTAGTAGTAGCAGGACTTTTTTATATAATGCTGTGTGCGGTAACTTATATAAAAATTTATTACTGATTATTTCAAATTCACATTGAATATCCACGTACGACAGCTAGAATACGTGAGGGCCAAAGAGAGAGAGGGAGAGAAGAGAGGCAAGTCATTTATAAAACATAACTCAATGTGACCATAATGCGATTGTGTGGTCAAACTTGTTTAGGTAGAAATCCACATCTTCTTCTTTTTAGCCTTCTTATCGATGGACATCATCTCAGCTTTACGTTTCTGATTTGACTTAGTCTGTTGAGCATTTGTTGGTGTACCACCTGTTTTGGATGCCTTCTTTTTCTTCTCTTGACGTTCTTTTTCCTCCAATTCCAAATTCTCCCGCTCAATCAATGTGATCAATGTATTGCAACGTCGTTGCAATTCCAATGCTGTTCTTGATTTAATGAACCAATTAAAACGGAACAATGACGAAGCACTAAAAATTGTAAAAATATTTTTTTATTCAAAATATAATCACAACACCATACATACCGTATTGCTGCCCGTAGCTCCTCATAAACATTCTCCTTGTCGAATCCGAGCTTATGCAACATGCATACCATAAAACGGTCTTCAAACTCGGTATAGTTTTTGCCTTTGTTATTGCCATATTGCAGACGCAATTGGTGGAAAGGTGCTCTATACCGCGACATCTACATAAACGTGAGATTATAAAATATATTCAATTGAAATTGCATTTCTGCACTCTCACCTTCTGATCCAATGCCTTCTTAATAGATAAACGTCTTTGAATCTTTGCCTCGCCACGTTCAATCTGTCCCATTATACGTTCGATATCTTGCAATTCATGACAACGCTCCCAGAACACTGCATTATATTCAATCACTTCCTCCGGTGTTTTACCCTCAACATCCTTGGCTATCTTTTCGATATCATCACGACCATATTTCTCATTTGCCTTGATGAATTGATTGAAATCACGTTTAGTCCATGTGGTAAATCCTTGTGTTAGCAAGGATTCCTTTTCTCCAATTTCCTCCTCAGACAGCTGTTCAGCTTCATCGATTTTTTTCTGTTCCTCACGCTGCACTTTTGTGGCTTCCGAACCTAATTCGGAATTTTTCGGTACCTTATAGCCGACCGTTTTCCGAAAATAGTAGATCTCCTGATCGAGTAACTCAAAGAGACGCGGTGGAAAGAATTGAAAATCTTGTACAATCGGCTGTTTTGGTGGCCGTGGTGCTTTAGGGGCTTTCGGCTCCGATACACGCAAAGCTTCGCGAAAATATGCATCTACCGCATAGTTGGCTTTTCGTTCCCGTTTTGGTGGCTCAATCCAATTGCCGAGTGCATTCAATTTCTGTTTCTCTCTGTAATCCTCACCCTCGAATTGATAAACAGATGTCGATGTGCCACTCTCACCATTCGTATCCACAGTAAATGTGCGCAACGAACTCTCACCCAAATCGTCGAGTTTCGCTTTATCCTCCAATGTTTTGGCTTCACCGCGTTCAAGTATCGTATCAATGTCCTCATCCGTCAGTTCCGAATCTTTCGATGCGAACACGTGATTCGCACCGAATCGAATAATATTGAGCATTTCATCCTTGTTCAATTGATTGGCCCGATTATCAGCCAATCGGCCCTGCTGTATAACTAATTTGTCTAAGCGCAATTTAACTTCTGCACGCTCCACAATCTTCTCTTCAACAGTATTCTCTGTAATAAAACGAAATACTCTCACTTGCTTTTTTTGACCAATACGATGTGCACGATCCATAGCCTAATGTAGATATATATAAACGTATGTAATCTTTGTATTTGTAAAGACAAAATACTGTCTAACCTGTAAATCCATTTGGGGATTCCAATCGGAGTCATATATAATCACCACATCTGCGGTGGCCAAATTAATACCAAGACCACCAGCACGTGTGGATAACATGAATATGAATTTGCTGCTATTATCCATATTGTACTCTTGTATCTGACGATTACGATCCTCGTGTGGTGTCTGGCCATCCAAGCGGCAATACTGATAATTGCGCCACAAACAATAATCCTCCAAAATGTCCAACATACGTGTCATCTGTGAGAAAATCAACACCCGAGAACCTTGCGCTTGCAATTTGGGCAGTAATTTATCCAAAATCACCATTTTGCCCGCATTGCTAACCAAATGTGTGTCCGTAGTATAGGGTGGACCAGGTTCCGCACCATCAAACAGATATGGATGATTAGTGCATTTACGCAATTGCATCAGTATATTTTGCAAACGCATCTTTTCCACCTTGCCGGCGCCATTAACAATATCAATATCCTTTAGCAACACTTTCGTATACCATTCACGTTGCATCTTCGATAGTCCCACAAATATTTTGATCTCCTTTTTCGGCTTCAACCGTTTCTCCACCTCCGATTTAAGACGACGTAACAGGAACGGCTTCAAGACGGCATGTAAACGTTGAATTAAGGCGTCATCGCCCAAACATGTATTCGTATTGAACCATTCATCGAAATCTTCGGATGAATTGAAAACATCTGGCAACAAGAAGTTCAATAACGCCCATAATTCATGAAGGTTATTTTGAAGTGGCGTGCCAGTGATCAACAGACGATTTGCTGTCTTAAACTCCCTCAAAATTTCAGATAATTTGGATTTTTCATTTTTAATCCGATGCGCCTCATCAATGACCATATAACGCCAATTGAATTTTTTAAATACCGACTTTTCACGTATACACATCTCATACGATGTAACACATACGTCCCACTCGCCTGGCAGTAATATATCTCTTATGAACGTATTACGAGCATCTTGATCACCGATAAGACAAACGGCATGCAAAGATGGGCACCATTTTTTGAATTCATTGACCCAATTTTGTAATGTTGACTTCGGTACCACAACAATATGCGGTCCAGCTTGATTTCTAAGCAAGAAAAAAAAAACAACCCCAAATTTTATAACAATGCTTCGCAAATACTAATTGATGTCACTCACTTAAAATGCTTTAGATAACCAAGCAACGAGATGGTCTGCAATGTTTTTCCCAATCCCATTTCATCCGCCAATATGCCGTTGATACCATTCTCGTAGAGCGAAATCATCCAGTTAAGACCACGCACCTGATAATCACGCATCTCTCCATTCTTTATGTAACTGGGTGAACTTTCAAAACGAAATATCTCTTTTGATTGTGTGTCTTCTGCCAGCAGTTCTTCATCTTCTTCCTGTTCAGTTTTGCGATGACGATGACTACATTAGAAAAATTTGATTATATATGATATGAAAAATAAAACAGTCAAAAAGATACGTACTCTGCATTTTCCTTGTCCTTATCCTTATCCTTATCTTTTTCCTTATCTTTATTTTTCTTCGGTCGACCTTTCGGTTTGGTTGGACTTTTAGCGCTATTCGTCATGAAATGTGTAAAAATCTCCGTTTGCTTTAGAAGAAAATCAAAACGTCTTCCACGATCTGTCTCAATTTTATTATCAAATTCGACTTCCTTTTCGGCCGAAGAAGTAGTTGCTTCAGATGTCGTTTCATTCTATTGAAAAGTTTTTAAAACGCCATTAATATATATATATATATATTTAATAGTAACAATCAATCATATTTTCCATTCCGGCTTGTAATATGAAGGCTTCACAACATATTTTTTTATATCTCATACTTATTTTTGCACTCTTCACAAAAGGAACGTTTTACTCTATTTATCTTGTACCCACCGAATTTTCTTCGTTTGTCTCCATAACTTCAGTTTTCACTTCTTCTTTAGACATTGCTTTAATTATAATGTAATGTTTTTCAAAATAGTTTACTATATTTATTTGTACACACAGAAATTAAAATTTGCCTCCAGCAATTAAGAAATTATGTGCGAAAGAAATATGGATGACAAAAGAGCGGCAAACAAAAATTTGTAAACCTTAACGTCTCTTTCCCACACGATTTTCGCATGCCGTTGCAAATGCAACAAACTTCATGAAATTATAAAGCTAAATTTTTTATAGCATAATATTGCTACGTTTGTTACGAACGTTTAATTCTATTTGAATTAACCTTATTCGATCACTGGATTCTGTTAATAATTATTGCAACACTTTTTTTGTACAACTATATACCGCAACAATTTATTTAATCAGCTCTACAATCAACTATTTACAACAACCCTTTAATATATTTGCAACTTTTGTTACTGTAATTTATTGTCGAATGTATTGTTACGTTTTTAATCTGTGAACGTTTATTTCTATGTGAAGTATCCTTGTTCGATCGCTGGATACTGTTAATAATAACTGAACACTTATTTTATACAACTATATACAGCATCAATTTATTTAATAAACTCCATTTGCAATCAACTCTGTTTACAATCAACTATTTACGATATCACTTTAATGTACTTGCAACTTTTACCTCTGAAACTTTATCGATGTTTGCGCAATCACGCTCTGGATTAGATTGGTTTCCATTTGTCAACACTGGCTCTATTTATATTCTGTTTTCCACACTCCAGAATCTTCTTTTATCGAGATTCATCTCTTTCTTTCTCGTTGGCGTGTTCTGGTTATCGTTTATTTCTTTTTGTTGGCATTCGTTTCGATGCATTCGTGTCATCATTCACAATAGTGATGAGTAACCAACCATCGATACTCGTTACAGTATTGTTACGTTTTTATTCTGTGAACGTTTAATTCTATTTCAATTACCTTGTTCGATCACTGGATTCTGTTAATGATAACTGCAACACTTATTTTATACAACTATATACAGCAACAATTTATTTAATAATCTCTATTTACAATCAACACTGTTTACAATCAACTATTTACTATAACACTTAAATGTACTTGCAACTTTTGCCTCTGTATCAATGTTTTCGCAATCACGTTCGGAATTAGATTGATTTCACTGCTCAACACTGGCTCTATTTATACTCTGTTGGCAACACCCCAGAATCTTCCTTTATCGAGATTCTTCTCTTCCTTTCTCGTTGGCTTGTTCTGGTTATCGCTTATTTCTTTTTGTTGACATTCGTTTCGATGCTGCCAATAGAGTCAGTCACAATAGTGATGAGTAATCAACTATCGATACTCGTTACACTGCCCTCCTCTTAACCTTGTTCGTCCCGAACAAGTTTTTATACTTCCCCTCCATATGGCGCAAGTCGCTCCAAGTGCACTACTTTAAACTTTGCTCTTTTATTCCAGGCACGTTGAATGCGATACACTACGTCATTTATCTTTGCTATAATCTCATATGGTCCTTCCCAATGAGTCTGTAGTTTAGGGGACAGGCCTTTCTTTCGTTGTGGATTATGAAGCATTACAAGCTCTCCTTCATAGAACCCGTTTGAATTTGCTTTCAAGTCATACCTGGCCTTCATCTTATCGCTTATCATCTGCGACCGCTATCTGATGAACTGATGTACTTCATCCAACTGTTCCCGCTTTTCGCTAGTATAATTTCCTTCGGTTGATCTCGTTGGTGTTACAACTCCAAATTTTAAATCAGCTGGCAGTCTTAACTCGTTTCCAAAAATTGCCATTGCAGGTGTAGTAGCCGTCGTATCATGTTGTGCGCATCGATATGCTATGAGGAACATTGGTATATGTACATCCCAGTCTCTTTGGTATTTATCTACGACTTTTCTCAAATATTCCTCCAAGGTACGGTTAAATCGTTCTACCATGCCATCAGATTGTGGATGCAAAGGTGTTGTACGAGTTTTGTATATACCCAGCATACGGCATATCTCTTGGAATACAACTGATTCGAAATTTCGACCTTGGTCTGAGTGTAATTCCATCGGTACACCAAAACGAGTAATCCATTGGTTGACGAATACATCCGCAACTGTACTAGCTTCTTGATTTGGAATGGGGTATACTTCAGGCCATTTACTGAAGTAATCTATAACCACCAGAACATACTTGTTTCCTGCGTTGCTTATTGGAAATGGCCCAGCTATGTCCATAGCAATTCGCTCAAATGGAGCACCCACGGTGTATTGGTGCATCTTACCTCGACTTTTCTTAGTGGGACCTTTGGCCATTGCACATTGCTTACACTTCCGAATCCAATCAGCGACGTGGTCATGACATCCAACCCAATAAAATCGTTTCTTTATTTTCTCGACGGTTTTGGTGATTCCCAAATGCCCTCCACTGGAGGCATTGTGATACTCAGCTATCACTTCATTTATTCTTGCCTTGGGTACCACTAGCAGATCATAAGTGATTTTTCCATCTTCACTTTCCCATGTTCGGAATAAACATCCGTCTCGTAAGTGCAGGCTTTGCCACTGCGCCCAGTATGCCTTTGCTATTGGACTCTCATTAGCCATTTCTTGCCAATCTGGACGTATGCCCTGCTCCTTGTATTCCATAATCTTTACGAGATCTGGGTCGTTCCGCTGATCTTCTTGCACTCGTTCGGTGGTCCATGTCTCCTCCGGCAATATATTTGTAAGTCGTACGTCGACAATGTGCTCCTTGCTTTCCACTCGGGAACAATGTTTACATTCCATTTTGCAAGGACGACGAGATAGAGCATCCGCGTTGCCGTGATGTCCTCCTTTACGATGTTCGATGGTAAAATGATAACTCTGCAGCCTTTCAATCCAGCGCGCCAATTGTCCTTCTGGGTTTTTAAATTGTAATAACCACCTTAGCGCTGCGTGGTCAGTTCGTAGATGAAATGACTGACCGTACAAGTATTTATGGAAATACTTTACACATTCCAGTATTGCGAGCAACTCTCTTCGAGTGACACAGTAGTTTCTTTCTGGCTTCGACAGGATTTTACTGTAGTATGCTATTACTTTTTCTTGCCCACCTATGATCTGAGAGAGCACACCACCTATTCCATAGCCACTCGCATCTGTGTCTAACACAAACTTTTGACCAGGTACTGGATACGCTAATACTGGTGCTGAACAGAGTTTTTCTTTCAGTTGTTCGAATGCTTTCTGTTGGTCTTCGCCCCATACAAATGGTTTGTTCTTTCTTGTTAACTCATGCAGACTGCTGGCGATGTTTGCAAATCCAGGAACAAATCGTCTATAGTAGGTACATAAGCCTAGGAAGCTTCTTAACTCGTGAAGATTCGACGGAATAGGCCATTCTTGAACTGCTGCTACTTTCTCCTCGTCGGTATGTACCCCTTCTATTGTTACTTTATGACCAAGATATTTAACTTCTTGCCTGAAGAGTGAACACTTTTTCATATTCAGTTTAAGCCCTGCTGATTGTATACGTTCAAATACTTCTTTCAACTTTTCCAGGTGGTCGTTAAAATCTTTTCCCATCACAATAATGTCATCGAGGTACACCAAGCACGTTTTCCAGTGTAGTCCTCTGAGTACACGCTCCATCAAACGTTCGAAAGTAGCTGGCGCATTGCATAAACCAAATGGCATGACTGTAAATTGCCATAGACCATCGCCAATACTGAAAGCTGTTTTCTCTTTGTCTTCCTTACCAAGTTCCACTTGCCAGTAGCCACTTTGCAAATCAAGAGTTGAGAACCACTTCGCACCAGATAGTGTGTCCAGAGTGTCATCGATTCTTGGCAGTGGATAGCTGTCTTTTTTCGTAATATCATTTAGCTTTCTGTAATCCACACAGAATCGAGTACTTCCATCCTTCTTCTTTACCAGCACAACTGGTGAACTCCATGGACTCGCTGATGGTTCAATAACACCTTGTTTCTGCATATCGGAAATCAGCTTAATGGCTTCGTCTCTTTTGGCCAATGGAACTCGTCGTGGTGCTTGACGAATTGGTCTAGAATCACCGGTGTCAATGTGATGCTTCACGATGGTTGTTCGTCCTCCAGTTTTTCCATTTGAAGAAAATATTGAACTGTACTTCTCCAATACTTGTAAAGCCTTTTCTTTTTGCTGTTTGGTAAGCACACCTGCCCATTCTTCCATCTGTGCTTTTATTTCCACTCTGACAGTTCCTGATCTTCCACTTTTTATCGACGAACCCTTTTGGCAGTAACTTCCTGGCAATGACCAATCACCATTCCTTTCTTCACAACTGTAGATGTATTAGTTGGATTTAATATTCGCACAGGTACTATTCCATTTTCTTTAGGTTCCACTAACGTCCTACCAGGTATGATGTTTTTATTTTGTATTTCTTTATCTGCTTCCACTAACCACAACTTGCCTGTCCCATCATCCACATTTATCTGTGCCCAAATCACCGCTTCTGATTTTGCTGGAACCTCTTGGCGTTGACATGCCAGTACTCGTTTGATGTTTCCACTCCGTTTGTAACCGATGTTCACTGGTAATTCGACATTTGCATAACGTAGTATCCGTTGATTTAAATCTAATGTAAATCCGTTGTCAATCATAAAGTCAACACCAATTATTACGTCATCGATGATGTCAGCCACAATGAATTCATGTTCCCACGTGTAATTTCCAATAGATACTCGTTTCTTTATCTTACCCAGAATTGGTGCATCCTCACCCGTTGCTGTACGCAATTTTATTCCCATTAAAGGCTCAAACCTCTTTACCAAGTCGCTCTTGATTATAGAATGTGATGCACCAGTGTCCAGGGTTAACATGAATTCCATATTGTCCAATTTTCCATCAATAGTCAAGCTGCTTGGCACACGCTGTAGTTGTGAAATGTGAATGATGGGGCAACCCACTGTTGGAGTCAGTTCACGCCCCGCTGAACTGACTCGATTTAGTTTAACGATGGATTTGTGTTAGTGGAGCGATCACTATCCACCTTATTCTCCTTCTTTTGTCTTCCTGGAGAACTCGATCTTGATCGCTTTCGTCGTAGACGGCAGTCACGCGCCATGTGTCCTGGTTTCTCGCAAATAAAGCACTTACCAGTAAATTTGATTTCGCGTCGACCTGTTGTTCTTCCTTCAGGCTGCACTACAGATTTGAATGCCTGACACACTACTTCAACCAGATCTGCTGTTTCTGTTTCTAGTTGGCGTACCCGTGGCATTGGTCGACACATCAAACTGGCGGCTTCAAACGTCAATGCACTACTGACTGTTTCGGCATAAGTATTCCTGGGTGACATGACTAGGGCACGCTTTGTCTCTCCATCACGTATGCCATCTATGAATGCCTCTATTTTGATTTTTTCGACGAACTCTTCCGAATTACCGGAGAACGCTAGATGACATAAGCGCTCAATATCGGAAGCGAATTCCTGCAGACTCTCATTACTCCGTTGCACTCGCGATCTCAATTCCACTCGATGTAATTGACTCTTGTATTCATTTCCATACTTTCGCTGGAGTGTGTCCATCAGTGACTGATAGCTACCACGATCTTTCTCTGGAATCATCTGTAACACCTCGGAAGCATTACCTTTTAATGCGACTATTAAAGCAGCAGTCTTGTCGCTATCATCCCATTGATTCTTCGAAGCGGTTGTCTCGAATTGAAGCTTGAAGATATTGAATGGCGTGCTTCCGTCAAATGTTGGTGGCTTTAATTTGATTGTACTTGAATCTCTAATCACTGATGTGACTGGTCCATTTATTTTTAGTTGATTGAGTTCGTGCTGTAATTTCTCGAACTTAACTTCCCAGTCGTCGACATGTTCCTTCAGCTTATCATCCAACTCATCCACGTGTTCTTTCAGCTCTGTAACTTTGTCATTAATAGCTCCGGAAATTTCCTGAAATCTAAGTTCAATTCCTTTTTGTAGATTTTCGATGACGTGTTCTTGGCGAGCCGAATGTTCTTGAAGCTTGGAGTCAATTGTTTTCTGGAACTCTCCCATAGCGTTTTCTTGACGTACCGAATGTTCTTGAAACTTGGAGTCAATGCGAGACGCATTTCCTTGAATTTCCGTACGTAATTCACTAATAACGCCCTCTTGTCGAGACGAACTTTCTTGTAACTGTTGCATCATGGTTTTCAGGAACTCCATGAGTTGACCACTCGAATCTATTTTGATCTCTTCCTCAGCGTGCACAACTGCTTGTATATCGGCTTCCTCGAAGAACTCATGTTCTTCTACATTAATTCCCTTAGCCTCCATAGCTTGCCTCAGCCTCACCAGCAGTTCCGCCTTTGCACCTGATGACGATAGATTCATCTCTACCAACAGCTTTTTAAGCTGGTCCACTTTTAGTTGGTCAATTTTCACCATCTTTACAGAATCCCACTTCTGACACCAATTGTTACGTTTTTATTTTGATATGGCAATGTCATGAAATCTGCAGTAACACAGGGTATACTCATATGGAGTAGAGCAATTAAAAAATTCGGTTTTCTTAGTGTATAACAGCCTAGACAGACGAACAAAATTAATTTGCATTAAGAAGCATAAATGCACATTAGAAATTCACAGTGACAGCCGACAACTTTGTGCATTTAGATATCTGATTTTGAAGTTTTGAAAATAGTCAAATTAAAATGGATAAAAGAAAAATTTTATTGGCGATTTTGCTATTTTTAAAAAATCAACAGCAATTTAATGAAAAAGTTCTATTGCTATTAAATAAATTAAAAAATAATACAATGCATCTTCGGTGTAAATTTCGCGGACATTTCAATTGAGATATCTGCATATATATGCAGATTGCGTCTGGTGCGACGCAAATCTCCGGCCCGTTCAGCCCACAAGTCCAGCAATTTGATTTCATCGCTGGTACACCAGACTTTCCGATGCTTGTTTTCTGTCATCTAAAAAAAATAGTTTTGTTAATATACATATTTGCATATATATTGTTACGTTTTTATTCTGTGAGCGTTTAATTCTACTTGAATTACCTTGTTCGATCACTGGATTCTGTTAATAATAACTGCAACACTTATTTTATACAACTATATACAGCAACAATTTATTTAACAAACACTATTTACAATCAACTCTGTTTATAATCAACTATTTACAATAACACTTTAATGTACTAGCAACTTTTGCCTCTGTATAGATGTTTGCGCAGTCACGTTCGGAATTCGATTGATTGTCACTTCTCAACACTGGCTCTATTTATACTCTGTTGGCAACACCCCAGAATCTTCCTTTATCGAGCGACTGCGACGACGACGAAGAATTGCAGTAGGCACAAGCGGCGATGATATGATTGTAAGGGGGGCGCGAACATTGATATATGCAAGTTAACATTCCCACGTTTTGCAAGGTGTCAAATGCGGAATGTCGCAACAGTCGAATTACACCACACGCGCAAGGCAATACTTGCAAGCGTTGCGAAAGTTGGTTCCCAGCACATGCTAGTGCAACGTGACGTAGGTAGGGATTTTTGGCAAAGGTTTAGCATTAAGCAATTTTGTGAGTTAGTTCTAAGTTGAAGATGAAGAAATAAAGTTGAGCTTAAGCTCAAGGTGAAAATATATTTTTTTGATTTCGCCGTTCGGCAAGAATTAATTGGCGCCTAACGTGGGGCAACGCAAAATAAATCCTGAAAATACAAAGTAAGGATACGCGAGTGCCATAAAATTATAAACCAACCAAAAAACAAAAAAAAACGCAACTAAAAATTTAACCAAAATTTTAATCAATTAAAGGAACAAAAAATATAAATTAATATAAATCAAAAACGGAACAGCAAATAGTGAGATTAAAAATTGAACAAAAAATCCGCACAAAAGTGTTACAAAGTTGCAAGTGAAGGAGCACGGTGTTTCTTGCATTTTAATTTAAATAATAAATTCTCACTTTAATTATAAATTCGTGATATGGTATTTTATTAAATGTTTACAAAGAACAATAAAAAATTTTAATAAAAATTCGTGGAAATATAAAATATAAGAAATAATTAAATCACAGGAAATTTAACGAAAATTAAAAAACTAAATCCACATTAATCTAATTAAATCTGATTATGCGAATCGTAAAGACAGATTTAAAATTAACAAGTTAAAACAACCTTGAAAATATTTGTAAAATAAACTTCTACAAAAGAATCAACAAGTGGACAAAGTTAAAAGGATAAAACGATTACACGTCGTGAAAAGTGAACTAAAATTTCCATAAAAATATTATCAAGGGGCGCACAAATATGTAAGCGAAAAATCACTGCGAACAACAACGAAAGAAAAGCAAAATCAACGTACAGACAGTAGCACATGGTGATACAAGTAATAAGTGGGCGAATAGGATAAAGCAGCAAGCAGACACCTGAAGTGACAGCGATAAGTAAAGTTTAAGTTTATTATTGAAAATTGTGATTTTATCAAAATAAAACCAAAATTAAATAATTTAGCTTATTGTCACGAAAAATTAATTATTATATTGTACACAAAATTAGTTGATTAAAAATTACTATATTATTTCGTATAATAAATATTTTAATTATTTAAATTAAAGAAATTACATACTGGACGAGCTAGTTAATTTATTCGCAACCATGACGACAAGTAGCTCGACATCTCAATTGACCGAGGATGTAGTCACTAGGATTATTGCAAGGAGTACAGCAGAACTGAAGGCAGAAATAACTAGGCTTAAAACTGAAGTAGGAAATTTGAGTTCAGTAAGTACAGTAATAGAATACACTCAGCAAACTATAGATGAAAGGATTATATGTGAAGAAACTTTAGACGTTATAAAATCGCTACCAGTATTTTCGGGTAAAGAAAATACGTATGTGAGTTGGCGCGAAGCCGCTCATAATTCATTAAGCTTATATACAAAAGGTAGTAGGAAATATTTCGCGGCTCTCACTATTTTGCGCAACAAAATAGTTAACGAGGCAAACGACGTCCTCACGAACCATGGGACTGTTTTGCATTTTGATGCCATAGTCAGCAGGCTCGACTTTGCGTATGCTGACAAACGGCCAGTCACCCATATGGGTCGTACCAAAAAAGGGTACAAATGACGACGGTACACAAAAATTACGTATGGTCATTGATTATAAAAAATTAAATGAACAGACCATATCGGATAAATACCCTATTCCGGATTGCAATGTTATATTGTCTAATCTTGGAAAGGCAAAGTACTTTTCTACGATCGATTTGGAATCTGGCTTTTACCAGATATTGATGAAAAAAGAAGATATAGAAAAAACGGCATTTTCCGTTAATAACGGAAAATATGAATTTTTGCGTATGCCATTTGGTCTTAAAAATGGACCTAGTATATTCCAAAGAGCAATGGATAACATTTTGCGTGAATTTATAGGTAGGATATGTCATGTCTACATTGACGATATTATCGTTTACTCGGATACCTTAGAAAATCATAGTTCGCATTTAAAATTAATAATAAATAAGCCTAAAGGGGCAAATATGAAAATCTCGTTAGAAAAATCAAAGATTTATGCAAAAGAAGTCGAGTTCTTAGGTTACATTATAGCCCACGGTGTCATTAAAACCGATCCTAATAAAATAGATGCAATAAAAAATTATCCTCTACCCAAAACGCTTAGACAGTTGAGAAGCTTTCTTGGAGTCGTAGGATATTATCGTAAATTCGTCAAAAATTAAGCAAGCATAGCGAAACCATTAACAAAACATTTAGCAGGCGAGAATGGCAGAGTTTCTCAATACGTGTCAAAGAAAACAGAAATTCAATTATATGAAGAAGGAATATCAGCCTTTCAAAAGCTTAAGGATTTACTTACCCACCAAGTTGAACTCGCACAACCCGACTTCAACAAAAAATTCATATTAACTACAGACGCCTCAGATGTAGCAGTAGGAGCTGTACTGAGTCAAGAAGGAAAACCCATTACATTTATCTCAAAAACCTTGAATTCTACAGAACAAAATTATGCGACAAATGAGAAAGAACTCTACGCAATTGTGTGGTCGCTAAAAAATCTAAGAAATTATCTATACGGAGTGTCTAATTTAGAAATCCATACTGACCATCAGCCATTGACTTTCGCTGTTTCAAATCGAAATCCAAACTCTAAAATAAAAAGGTGGTGAGCTTTTATAGAAGAGTTCTCACCGAAAATGATACATAAACCTGGCACGGCCAATGTAGTGGCCGACGCCTTTTCAAGACAATGGTTAAACCACTTGTCTGCGACCGAATCAATCTTGGAAACGCAGCACTCGATTGAAAGCAGTGATAATTTAACGATAATAGAGACAAAGAAACCACTAAATGAATTTAAGCAACAAATACAAGATCTTTTCCAATAGACATTACAAATAAGGACGATCAACAATCAATTATTGTTCAAACTCACATTAGAGCTCACAGAAGCTACAAAGAAAATTATTTACAAATTTGTAAGCAATACTACTGGCCTCACATGATTCCTGATTTTAAACAACATGTCCGAAGCTGCGGAATCTGTAATAAAAATAAATACAATAGACATCCTCAAAGAACACAAATTGGAGAGGCTCCAATTCCAAAGAAGGAGGGGGACTATTTAAATATCGATATATTTTACGCGCAAAATTTGAAATTCATGACTTGCATTGATCCTTATTCCAAATTCCTCATTATAAAGCATATCGAAGATAAATCGGATTTAGGCGAAAAAGTCTTGGACTTGTTGCAAAGTTTTCCCTTTGCAAAAAGGATCACGATTGATAACGAACCTGAATTTATAACTCCACAATTTAAAACACTAATACAAAGATTAGGCATAGAAATTTTTTATTGTACGCCGCGTCACAGCACTACAAATGGTCAAATAGAAAGAGCCCATTCGACATTAGTTGAAATAGCCCGCTGTTTAAAAGAAGAATACAAATTAATAGACGACGTTGAATGTTTCTTTAGGGCGGTACAGCAATACAACGAAACTATTCACTCAGTAGTTGATCAAAAACCATCGGAGATTATTTTTAATAAAATCGATCATAGTGATACTTATAGAAAGCTAAAAAAGGCACAGGAAAAAATGTTAAATAGAAATGGCCCAAGTAATGTAAAAACATACAAAGATGGCGACATAATTTATGAGAAACTAATAGGCCAGAGGAATAAACTCCAACCGAGATTCAAGAAACAAAAGGTAAAGGAAGATTTAGGGAATAAGGTTAGAATATACAGTAGGAATAGAATTATCCATAAGAATAATATTAGAACGTAATCTTTTTATGATCATCCCTAGTGGAAAACAATTAGTAATTAATATTTTTTCAATTTTCTTATAATATTTTCAGAAAATGTTTGTCTTGAGTATAATTGGTTTTTTTGTAATTACCACAGCTGAAGTAATAGATTATACCCGTGAAGACTATTTATTAGTACAGAACGGGGAAGCAATAATTTACAAGGAATATGGTGACATATTCCATATCACGAATTTGACGTATTTCTCCAATATAATAAAAGAAACTAAAGAAATTTTAAGCAAAAAGCGAAATTATTTTGATACCGAAGAAAATGTAAGCCGTTCACAACATAAAGAAATAGATTTAGAATTACAGCTAATTGATACTTTGCTCCGGCAATTAATCCAGACAAATTATAGGGCTAAAAGAGGAATAAATGAATTAGGAACCATTTGGAAATGGATATCAGGAAGTCCCGACCATGATGATATGGTTAAAGTCAACTTAAATCTTAATGAACTGATAGAAAATAACAATAGACAAAGGACAACGAACTCCGCAATATTTAAAGCCATTACAGATCTGACTAATTCACTCCAGAATACGCAAACCAATTTGCAGATTACCTTGACTACTAGATACAGAAATAGACTAATAATAAATGAACTACAGAACACAATACAGACTATAACATTATCCAAAATGGGCATCCTAAACCCTGCGATCCTTAACCTCAAAGAAATACAAGATATCACTGATCACGAACATCAAAACATTACGCTGACTGATTTAATGGACGCATCAAAATTTAAAATATTACAAAATAATGATATAATAGTTATTCACATTAAATATCCTATTGTTGAAAAAAATTGTAATTTATTTGAATCAAGAGCAATATCACAGCCTGATGGCAAACTTGTAATAGAAAAAGAAATTGTAAAGTGTAAAAATCTTTTTTATAATGTCGAAAGCTGTAAAGCTGAACTAAATGGAAATTTTTGTAAATTTAATTACAAAAAATCATGTTTTTCAAATTTACTAAATAATAATAAGGGCAATTGCACAAAAATTAAAGAAGGAAATAAGGATTTGGAGGTGCTGAAAGATGGCGCAATTTTAATTTCAGGAGAACATGTAGTAAATGACCAAAAACTTCAAGGAGTTTACTTGATAACTTTTGAAAACAAGACAAAAATCGATAATGTAACTTACGAAAATCCAACAGCCATAATTAGAAATTTTTTGAAAAATAATAAGCCAAATCAATTTGAAATAATTGAATATATAGAGAGAGCACTAACGAAGAACTAAAATTCGAAAATATAAATTTTTTAAATTCAATAAAGCAAGAAGTTAAAAGACAACCAACAGTATATTCCATTCTGTCACTGCTTACCATAATCTGTATCTCTTACATATCTTTTATTGTAGCTAAAGCAATAATTAAATGTTATGAAATTAAGAAAATAAAATCAAATCAAAAATTATTTGATAGCATGTTAAGTAAAGTTAAAAGCATTTCAGAAGAAATTGAGAGAAACGAGACGTTTCTTTAAGAAGGAGGGGAGTTAACATTCCCACGTTTTGCAAGGTGTCAAATGCGGAATGTCGCAACAGTCGAATTACACCACACGCGCAAGGCAATACTTGCAAGCGTTGCGAAAGTTGGTTCCCAGCACATGCTAGTGCAACGTGACGTAGGTAGGGATTTTTGGCAAAGGTTTAGCATTAAGCAATTTTGTGAGTTAGTTCTAAGTTGAAGATGAAGAAATAAATTTGAGCTTAAGCTCAAGGTGAAAATATATTTTTTTGATTTCGCCGTTCGGCAAGAATTAATTTGCACGTATATAGTACTTTTTATTTGTATTTGTAATTACAATTTTTTTTCTTTATATACATAAAAATTATTTGTTTAATATGTATATATATTATATATTATACCTTATATGTTACATTTATATATTTATAATTTTATTTATTTATTTATTTTTTTAGACGCTAGTCATATTTATTACACATTTATTTATATTTATTTATACCTTCGTTTATTTGTTACAATTTCTTTTTAATATTATTACTATATATTTCCATTGTGATTAATTTTTCTTTCATTTGTTATTCTTTTTTGGTTTAATATATAATAAATAATTATGATATAATGCTTCTTAGTATGTACGGATAAAATTTTTTTTAGTGGGGGATAAAGGGGGATGTGGATGAAAGTGGAGTGATTCTTGCAGGCGTTTATTTTGTTTGTTTGTGGGGATCGTTCCCAGAAGAAGTGTGCAAGACGGTCCAGATTGGGCGGGTACACCCAGGAGCACACGGAGGCATGTCATCTGCCAGGTGCGTGAGTCGTGAGTTTCTGTATATGGTGTTAGTGTAAATGTGTGTGGTAGCATTGACCTCGGTCGACGTTATTGTCCATCCATTGTGGTGTCATGGCGGGTTGAGAAACACGACCCAATCTCCTTTCGCTAGCCGAGGTATTCATGACAAACATAGTACGTGGATGGACAATAATGGCGCCCAATCAAAACAAATGTCGACTGGTCATGTTGTGTACGTTATTGTCCACTGTAGCGTTTTTGTTGTTGCACATTGTGATGCTGGCACTGACGTTTTATATTGCATCTGTTTCGTGATGGCAAATATAAAACTATACATTTCTTTTAGAATTGCCATCTTCATTACAAACAAAACAATCCAAATATCGATTAACTACATTTTTCTTTCTTTTTTTTTACACATATTACAAAATATAAAAGCGTTTTCTACAAATATGTTTTATATACTTATGAAAAGGTAATTATATGGTCTTGAATACCGAAATTACAATAATTTAATTCAATACGCACAGGCTTTTATATACAAATTTCAATCCCGTTATAAAATATGTTATACAAAATAATCATCTGGTACAATTATACAGGGAGTGCAATCTCAGAGTAGCTACATATGTATACTTTAACAACAAGCACTCGAGTTTTATAGGCTAGACAGACGGCAGCTTTATAGGCTTTTCTAGCTTTCTAGCTTAATAGGCTAGACAGACGGCAGCCTTAATTTGCATTAACAGCCTTAATGCACATTAACTCATGCATTTGCTTTATCCAAATGCACATTAACGCCATAATAAATGCACAAAATTTTCGTGCATTTAGCTGAATTTACTAATTTCGAGATGGCAACTCCGTTAAAAATTGGTATTTGGTTGCTATTGTGAATGGTGATTTGCATTGACAGGAAGAAAAAGAAAAGAAATTAAAATAAAGAAAAAAGCGCAAGAAGAGAAGTAAGCTATTTTTGTTACAATATATATGCAAATATGTATATTAACAATACTATTTTTTTTTTAGATGGCAGAAAACAAGTTTCGGAAAGTCTGGTGTACCAACGACGAAATCAAATTGCTGGACTTGTGGGCTGAACGGGACGGAGATTTGCGTCGCACCAATCGCAATCTGCGTAAATATGCAGATATCTCAATTGAAATGTCCATGAAATTTACACCGAAGTTGCATTGTATTATTTTTTAATTTATTTAATAGCAATCGAATTTTTTCATTAAATTACTGTTGATTTTCTAAAAATAGCAAAATCGCCAATAAAATTTTTCTTTTATCCATTTTCATTTGACTATTTTCAAAACTTCAAAATCAGATATCTAAATGCACAAAGTTGTCGTCTGTCACTATGAATTTCTAATGTGCATTTATGCTTCTTAATGCAAATTAATTTTGTTCGTCTGTCTAGGCTATAAAGCTGCCGTCTGTCTAGCCTATAAAACTCGAGTGCTTGTTGTTAAAGTATACATATGTAGCTACTCTGAGATTGCACTCCCTGTATAATTGTACCAGATGATTATTTTGTATAACATATTTTATAACGGGATTGAAATTTGTATATAAAAGCCTGTGGGTATTGAATTAAATTATTGTAATTTCGGTATTCAAGACCATATAATTACCTTTTCATAAGTATATAAAACATATTTTTAGAAAACGCTTTTATATTTTGTAATATGTGTAAAAAAAAAAGAAAGAAAAATGTAGTTAATCGATATTTGGATTGTTTTGTTTGTAATGAAGATGGCAATTCTAAAAGAAATGTATAGTTTTATATTTGCCATCACGAAACAGATGCAATATAAAACGTCAGTGCCAGCATCACAATGTGCAACAACAAAAACGCTACAGTGGACAATAACGTACACAACATGACCAGTCGACATTTGTTTTGATTGGGCGCCATTATTGTCCATCCACGTACTATGTTTGTCATGAATACCTCGGCTAGCGAAAGGAGATTGGGTCGTGGTTCTCAACCCGCCATGACACCACAATGGATGGACAATAACGTCGACCGAGGTCAATGCTACCACACACATTTAAACTAACACCATATACAGAAACTCACGACTCACGCACCTGACAGATGACATGCCTCCGTGTGCTCCTGGGTGTACCCGCCCAACCTGGACCGTCTTGCACACTTCTTCTGGGAACGATCCCCACAAACAAACAAAATAAACGCCTGCAAGAATCACTCCACTTTCATCCACATCCCCCTTTATCCCCCACTAAAAAAAATTTTATCCGTACATACTAAGAAGCATTATATCATAATTATTTATTATATATTAAACCAAAAAAGAATAACAAATGAAAGAAAAATTAATCACAATGGAAATATATAGTAATAATATTAAAAAGAAATTGTAACAAATAAACGAAGGTATAAATAAATATAAATAAATGTGTAATAAATATGATTAGTTTCTAAAAAAATAAATAAATAAATAAAATTATAAATATATAAATGTAACACATAAGGTATAATATATAATATATATACATATTAAACAAATAATTTTTATGTATATAAAGAAAAAAAATTGTAATTACAAATACAAATAAAAAGTACTATATACGTGCATATATCAATGTTCGCGACCCCCCTTACAATCATATCATCGCCGCTTGTGCCTACTGCAATTCTTCGTCGTCGTCGCAGTCGCTGCTAACGTCATCGTCGTTGTCATAATCATCATCGTAATCGTCGTCATCGTCATAACCATCATCGTCATCGTCATCGGCATCATAATTATTCGCGATCACATCAACTCACTACTGCAACTGTAAATCGACAGTTATGTACATAGGTACAGCCAAATCACACCACGTCTTTTATATTCTTTACAAAAACAATGATTTCTATTGTCGTATATGAGTCAATGAGACAAATATAAAATAGAATAAATTTATTACGATAAAAGAAGTGCCACGAGTCGGATGGGAATTTTTAGTATAAAATAAAATAATACTAAATTGAAATACAAATTGTAGAAAAAGCTCTACAATTCATCAAGGTTCTTCGAGCCGGATTTGGCTTATATAATCCACTTCATTTACGTATTATAACCTACAAATGGCTTCATCGGACACTTCATCCAAAGCCAGTTCATCGCTTGCTAGCAGTATACGTATAAAGGTTAAGCAACGTACAAATCTACTGGCACGCTTGCAATCCTGGCATGTTGGCATAGACAACCAATCACAATCACTGCGTCAGCTGGAAGTGAAGTTGGAGTTAGTGGAACGTCACTACAATGCGCTTGAGGAACTGCAGGCTCAGCTGGAAGAGCTTGATGAGCCACAGCTGGACGAGGACCATCGGGTTACCTTTGAACAATCGTATATTGAAGCAAAGGCAGCAATTACCGACCGCATGGCCGCCTTGCAAACCACAGCGACTCCGTAGCAATTCAGCAGCACTCATATTTTCAGTGAGCTTCAACAAACTCCTCGCCTCAACTTACCAAAACTTCAATTGACACACTTCAGCGGGGAGCAGCGTGATTGGTTGGACTTCTATAACGTTTTTTCAACTCTGGTGCACAACAACAGGGAGTTATCAGACGTTGAAAAATTCCAATATTTACGCTCGTGTCTCACAGATAAGACATCGCGGCTAATTCAATCACTCGAGGTGACCAATGCCAACTACAAAGTTGCCTTGGAACTCATCGTCGCTCGATTTAACAACAGCCGCCTTATCTTTCAAGCGCACATGCAGCAGATTTGTGATGTTCAACCATTATGTTCATCATCAGTAACAGTTCTTCGCAATTTCATCGACGTCGTCAACGTAAACCTTCGTGCCATGCAATCACTTGCAACCACTCAGCAGATTGGCGATGCCATTTTGTTGGATTTAATATTAAAAAAATTAGATGCATCCACGCGAATACGATGGGAGGAGGAAGTATCCTCTAAGTAGGGTACTTCTCAGTCATCACAACTGCGAATGCCAACATGGGCAGATCTCGCCACATTTCTAGAACGACGCTGCCAAACCTTCAACGTGCTTGAGGCAGTTCCAACCAACAACACCTCATCTGCTAAAAGGTCATTGCAGAAGAGGAACCAGCTCTCCTTCGTAGCTACTCAATCCACAACAAAGTGTGCATTTAGCGAAGCCATCACACAACATAGCCCGTTCAATTGTGACTCATTTAAGAAGTTGGATCCAGTGAAGCGATATGTTCAAGTCAAACGACTGAACCTATGCATCAATTGTTTGATGCATAAGTTCCATCAATTGTTTAGGTAAGAATCATTGCTCTAATGCATGCCCGTCTCGTCATAGGTGCCAACACTGTAATGTGAGTCATCATACACTACTACATAGAACACAGGGCGAAAATGACACTTCAAACACCAAAAATGCAGAAAATAGGAAAACATCCCTAAAGGCCGCAAAATGTGAAGGAGAAGTCATTCTTGCTATCGCTCTTGTTCATTTATGCAGTTCGTCGGGTTACTCACTCATTGCTCGCATTTTGTTGGACTCAGGTTCGCAACTTAACTTCGTAACAGAGCATATCGCACAGAATCTGCGCTTGCCTCGTTCTAAACGCAGCATTGAAGTAATGGGAATTGGCGTGACTACAACAAAAACTCAGCAGATGTGTTCAGTAGAACTAAAGTCGCTTCATACTGCATACGATATGAGTGTCGAAGCTGTGATTCTGCCATCGATTACGTCACATCATCGTGTTGTTTACCAATCTACAAGGTATTCACCACCTCTAGTAGTCAGCCTCAGCTTGATTATCTACTCGAGAAATTCTGGATGCTTGAATGTCACAACAATCCACCTAGGTTTCTCTCAGCTGAAGAAAGGGCTTGTGAGGAATTCTTCGAAGCCACAACCACTAGGTGCCTGGTCAACAATAAATTTATCGTGCGCCTGCCATTCAAGGACGATCCTCAGACGCTAGGCCATTCACACGACATCGCATGCAAAAGGTTAATGTCTTTGAAATACAAATTCTCACGAAATCCTACTCTATTCAAGCACTATGCTGAGTTCATGGATGAATACAAATCCATGAACCACATGATCAGCGTTGAAAACAAAACATTAGGGCGGTATTTTATACCTCATCACTGTGTGATGAAAGCCGATAGCAGCACTACCAAGTTTCGTGTCGTCTTCGACGCATCATGTCGAACAACCACGGGAAAAACCCTGAATGATAATCTCCGTGTTGGTCCCACCTTACAAGACGATATCTTTACTACACTAGTACGCTTTCGAGGTCACAAGTATGGGCTCATGGCCGACATCGCCAAAATGTACCGCCAGGTACTGGTGCACGAAGCTGATGCGCCATGGCAATGCATATTGTGGAGTGAGTCATCTGATTCTTTGCCGCAAGCTTATCAGCTTCAGACTGTGACTTATGGCACCAGCTCCGCACCATACCTTGCAACTAAATGCCTTCTTCAGCTAGCTAAGGATGAGTCAAACCGCTTTCCGATTGGGGCGGCCGTCACCCTCAAAGACTTTTATGTTGACAACTTGATGACTGGTGCATCAACGGTCGACGAAGTCATAGCAATAAAACAGCAAGTGACGTCGCTTCTTAGTAGCGGTGGTTTCCCTCTGCGCAAATTTGCATTGAACAATATGAGTATTATCGAAGACATACCCCAAGAGGACAGAAAAGAAATTGTGAAACTTGGCGATTCCGAATATATTAAAACTCTTGGTCTAAAATGGTCACCAATGCAAGACGTTTTCATCTTTAACTACACCACTCGTTCATAGGAGTCGAAGGCAACCAAGAGGTCAATATTGTCGCAAATAGCCAGTTTTTTCGATCCACTTGGGCTGCTTAACCCTCTAATCGTCTCGTGCAAACTTCTCATGCAACAGTTGTGACAACTTAAGCTGGATTGGGACGAAAGCGTGCCACAAGATATCTACAAACAATGGCAAAACTTCCAACAACAATTACGTCTCATCGACAACATACGAATTCCTAGGTATGTTCCACTTAATAATACCACTGAAATTCATGCGTTTGCAGATGCCAGCTCAAGGGTTTACGGCGCATGTATTTATTTGGTCACTCGTGCAACGCAAGAGACGATGTCATCGCTGGTGTGTGCCAAATCTCGTGGCGCCTAAGAAAGAAGTCAGCTTACCTCGGTTGGAACTATGTGCTACAATGTTACTAGCAGAACTTCTTCAATCTGTGGTAACCTGTGTACGGTCTTCGTGGCGAAAAGGGTTTCAAAAATACAGCAGCTGACATCACACTATACGTGGCAACATGTGCCTTCGGCACTCAACCCCGCCGACCTGGTTTCTCGCGGTGCAACAGTGGACGACATCAGACATAGTCAACAGTGGTTCCAGGGCCCCTCTTTTCTGAAGACATCGCAGGAGAGCTGGCCCGCCTCAGAATATAACGTTCCGTCAGATCCGCCAGAACAACGAAAACAGCGATTGGTTTTACTGACAGAACCACAACTAAAACAAATACATAAACAACTATGCTAAGCTGCTTCGTATATTTACGTATGTAAGATGGAGCCGCATGAAAAACCGAGTATCGTCGATCACCTCTAACGAAATCACGAAACGTTTATGATTTGTCGATCCATTCAACAAAAATACTTTTGCAATGAGCTCATCAAATTGCAAACCAATAAGCCCATTGACAGAACTAAGAGTAAGAAATTCAACTCTCTCTTTTGATGCCAAACATCCCGTCGTCTTACCACACTCACATCCATTTGTATACGCACTCATCGTACACCATCATCGAAAGCATCTTCATGCAGGAGCGCAGACTCTTCAAAACATACTTCGGGACCAATTTTGGATAATCGGTGGTCGGAAAATAATTAGGCAAGTAATTCACAATTGCATAATTTGCTATCGTCTTCGGGCCACTTGTAGCGCAACAGATCATGGGGTCCCTTCCAGCATCACGCATCACAGCATCGTATCCATTTGAGACAACAGGAGTCGACTACTGTGGGCCCTTTCTAATCACCCAACAAATCAGAGGGAGAACTCCATACAAAAGCTACATCGCTGTGTTTATATGCTTCACAACCAAGGCAGTACACCTTGAATTGGTACCCGACCTATCAACAGCAGCGTCCATTGCAGCTCTTAAGCGCTTCATAGCTCGCCGCGGGAAGTGCCGTTTCTGATAACGCTACCAACTTCGTCGGCGCAAATCGTGAGCTCCGTAACTTTTGAAGTCCTTCATGGCCCAAGAGCACCTCAATCACGTCGAACACTTTTGCATAAACGAGGGCATAGAATGGAGGTTCATTCCTCCAAGGTCGCCTCATTTCGGAGGCTTATGGGAAAGCACAGTTAAGCTCGCAAAGAATCACCTCCGTCGTGCTATCGGTTTGCACATCCTATCACACGACGAACTACATACTGTCGTCTGCCAAGCAGAAGCAGTCATAAATAGTCGCCCACTGACTCCAATCTCTTCGGATCCCAACGATCTTCGCCCGCTGACGCCAGACCATTAGAACAAAAGAATTCGGTTTTAGTTTTTTATCGCTTATATGTTCTTCTACAGTCTCCGACTTATGTACATTTTCAAGTGTATTTGCTTTCTCTACATCTTCGTGCTCGGTAGGTACTATGGGGCTTTGAAGAATCCATCCTCAATATGCGTCAATACGAACTTGATACGTGGAAAAGATAAATCAGTAAATGCGTCTTAATATACAGCACCACACAGTAATTACACAATTTTTATCACGGTCTCAGTGACGTAGCCAGGATTTTGGTAAGGGGGCGACTAAGATGAAAAAGATATATAAGAAAAATATGTTAGTGAATGATGGATGGACGTCCCAATGACTTAAACTAAAATAAACGGACCAGCCCCATCAGTGATTAGAGCATCAAGTACGATTAAACTAAAACCACCAACATTTGATGGTACTACACCATTCAATATCTTCAAGTTTCAATTCGAGACGAAAACTTTCAAGGATGATGAACACTTTACAACTTGGTACAAGACTCACAACTGAAAAGCAACTGCCTTCAGTAAGCTGGCATCTTATATACCATTTTTCTAATACTATCCATATATCAATCTACCCACATACCAACCTATAACATACAATAATATATTCACATCATATGTGTGTATGTATGTACACGATCAATGCACTCCACATATACGTATGTATGTATGTACCCATTATGTAAGAAAGCGACTTTTTGATATTTACACACATTAGTCGTCCACATGATTTTAGTTATCATGGAACGTCTAAACATGTATGCTTACACAGGTATGCTCACGTAAGTGCAGAACTACGAATTGTGTGGGAAAGTGCTTTGTCAGCTTTTTCACACCAAAATGCAACTCAGTTGGCTAAATATCCTGGCATTCCACAATTATAAGTAATATAATACAATATGTATGTGGATATTTCATATTTTGGCTCGCAAGATCCCTCCCTTCTCTCAGGAAGAAAAAAGTTAAAATTATGCTTATTTTGTAAAATTAAGAACAATTGAAAACCTATGACACTTATGTGGAATAAAATTCGAAGTGTTATATACATATACAGCCCGATTCTGAATATTCCCGGAGAATTTTTCCCCGGGAATTTGATATTTCCCAAGAATAAATTCCTCCTATTCTAAACAATTAGGGAACAGAATACAAAGGGAAAGAGAATTTCGAATTTTCGAAGATAGCTGTTTTACTTATTGTGGTTTGTTTTTGAATAAGAGGTGCAATTTATTTGTTACATTTTAGCAATAATTCTAAATAAATAAATATAAAAACAATAGAATTGCGTACAAACTATAAAAAAAATTATGTATAGCATAGCATTTAGATTGTTATCAGAGGAGCAGGAGCGAGAGAAGCAACAACAAAGGAGGCAGTTACGCGACGCAGCAAATCTGCTTGAACTGCCGGATACATCGTAATTATAACAAATTACTTTTATATGTGTTTATTATATTAATTATTCATTTTCAAAGGTTTGAAAAATATTATAGAGTGAACAAGCCCGCTTTTATGTATCTGCTGGATGTGTTGTCGTCGCATATTCAGCCCAAAAAAGCATTCGCAGGGATAGGGAAAGATTGTGATGTGTCCTTGGCCCAGTGTAGCTTCAGCAAAGTGTTGACGGAGGTCATAAATATTTTTGAAGAAAATGTATGACCAAAATGGATAAAATTTTCCAAAACGGCTATAGAAAAAAGGAAAATAACATTAGCCTTTTATATGAAGCACGGCATTCCAGGTGTTATAGGATGTATTGATGGGACGCATATTCGTAGCAATAATACGAATTTAATTCCACCTCCAAATTCCGCCAAAATCTGGTGAGCTCCTCCCTGTTTCCTTTATAGAACCCACGCGCAATGTCGGGATGTGATTGCATTGCGTTTAGTATAAGATCTAACTGGAACTTGTTCGTTGTTTTTGACCTGAAAGTAAGAATAATGCCATAATAATATTTGTAATAGTAATAAATAATGTTATTTATTTAATAAATAACATTTATTCCATTTTCTACGAAAACAATTAAATACTTACATTTTTGCATACAACTCCCTTGCAGATAGTTGGCGGAATATTTTCAATATTTACATTCGGAATGCCTACTTTTTTCCCAGGGAAGAAATTCCTGATTTCGAAGTCCGTTTAGAATTGGAGGAAAGGGAAAAACTCCCGGGGAATTTATATTCAGAATACAAGAATAGGGAAAAGGGAAAAATTCCCGGGGAATTGTTATTCAGAATCGGGCTGATATAGTTACTGGTAATTCGATTATTGTGCCCATGATGACGATGTTTTTCTTGCTGGTTGTTGTCTGCTGTACTTAGCTTTTTTAATAGTTTTGTTGCAGCTTTTGTTGTTGAAGTCTAGTGATGAACACAGTAACTTCCTCTTTATCCAAGTACGGTTTTTGTTTCCGCAATGAGAGCGAGATTGTTTACATTGGGTTGATCTTCTGGCTGTTTTGTCATGGAAGCGTTATCTGGATTATTATTGTGGTTTTAAGTGAAAGTTGGTTTGTTGTGCTTGTGGGTTGATGCTGATGTCTAATGCGTCCATGACTTGCTTTAAAAAAAAATTGTTTTTTATGGAATGGTACGAACAATAGCTTGCAAAGTGGGTTTTGTGGGTACCGCACTGCTAAGCAATATTATCGATGTAAAACTCTGTACTCCTGGTGTAAGTATTTAATGATTGGAGCAATAATGAATATATAGTTTTGGTTCTGTTGTTTATCATTTTCTTCTGATGTGGATTAAAATCCATTGTCACTGATAAATACAGTAGCTGAAATATTTTATTCGGTTGTGGTTGCAAAGCTATTATTTTTGATGTCTCTTTGCTACGTGGCGCAGGATAGGTACCGCAAAATTATTGGTTGTAAATTTTATTGTTTTGTAAGTTTGTTATAGCCTAGACAGACGGCAGCCTAATTCCGAATTACCGAGTTAATTCGAATTAACTCAGGCATTAACTGCAGCAAATCCGCATTAACTCTTTGAATAAAAGAGGATTAGGGCAATATGCTATGGCAACACTGCTGAAAGTTTTTTATTGTGAATTTTTCTCGATCCATTTTACAAAATATTAGGTGTGTTCGCTAACAAACAACTTTCAACAATTATTAACAGTTTTCAACATGAAAAGCGTTGGCGAACAAATAAATCCAGATATCAATTACGAACTTTGAATGTCAATTTACAAGTTTCTGATAGTTTTCAGTTCACGTACTTCTTGTAGATTTTCTCATATCGAGAGTGACAGATGACAGAAATTGAAAGTGAGCAGACCTAATAAAACAGCAATCAGCCGTTTAGTTAATCCACAATACTGCCGTCTGTCACGTTAATATTTTATTCGGATTAAGTGCGCCGGTAATCCGGATTAACGCTGCCGTATGTCTAGACTATTATGGGTACTCGCTGTACTGGACTGGACAACAACTTTTCGTACTTGTAGGTGGTACGATTTTCACTATTATCCGTTGAAAACGGAACGTATTTTGTTACATATATTTCATCTTATTTTAACGGATATGTATATATTTTTGTTTGTTTGTTTTATATTCATCCTAGCTAACCTATTGCCTATTTATCATATTTCTTCAGATAAATCCTAACGTGATCTTACTATACTGAATTTACTGTATATTTCTAACCTTCTAGTTGTAATTTCCTTAAAATATTGTATTATTTTTGGATGATTCTATACTTATATACTCTTTATTAAGGTCTTAATGATATCCCGCTCAGCACGCATGAGTATTCACACACCAAATTACAATTCAACGCGGTGAATTGCAACAGATGTCTTGATACGCATGAACACTGCGCCTATCTCTTTATAATTTGCAAAATATTCTAAATTTGTATATTAATTCCATAACTTCTTGTGTTTCATATCTAAATATTTTAGTTATTATTTGCTATAATACTTATTGTGTCTATTTGTCTTAATCCCTTCGAAAAATTGTATGTATTTTTTTTTGTTTGGTGTTCCAGCGTGAGGCGGAACAAGTATTTTCTGGTGGTTATAGATTACTTCAGTAAATGACCTGAAGTATACCCCATTCCAAATCAAGAAACTAGTACAGTTGCGAATGTATTCGTTAACCAATGGATTACTCATTTTGGTGTACCAATGGAGTTACACTCTGGCCAAGGCCGTAATTTCGAATTAGGTGTATTCCAAGAGATGTGCCGTATGTTGGGTATACACAAGACACGTGCAACACCTTTGCATCCACAAGCTGATGGCATGGTAGGACAATTTAACCGTACCTTGGAGGAATATCTGAGAAAGGTCGTATATAAATACCAAAAGGACTGGGATGTGCATATACCAATGTTCCTCATGGCATATAGATAGAACTGATAGAAGTGCCACTACACTAGCAATGGTAGTTTTTGTAAAGAGTTTAGGCTGCTAGCTGATTTAAAATTTGTAGTCACAACACCAAAGAGGTCAACCGAAGGTTATTACACTAGCGAAAACAGGGAACAATTAGATGAAATGCATCAGTTCATCAGACAGCGATCGCAGATGATAAGCGACAAGATGAAAGCCCGGTATGATTTAAGAGCAAATTCCAAAGGGTTCTATGAAGGAGAGCTTATAATATTTCATAATCCACAAAGAAAGAAAGGCCTGTCCCCTAACCTACAGACTCATTGGGAAGGACCATATGAGATTATAGCAAAGATAAATGACGTAGTGTATCGTATTCAACGTGCCTGGAATAAAAGAGCAAAGTTGAAAGTAGTACACTTGGAGAAAGTTGCGCCATACCAGGGGAAAGTATAGAAACTTGTTCGGGACGTACAAAATTAAGAAGAGGGCAGTGTAACGAGTATCGACGGTTGGTCACTAATTGTGAATGACACTAATAATGGTAGTATCGAAACGAATTTCAACAAAAAGAAATAGGCGATAACCAGAACAAGCCACCGAGAAGGCAACTGGACTACGATAAAGGAAGATTCTGAAGTGTTGTCTTGCTGAGGAAGAGAGCAAGATAGATTCGAGTTTGAACTCATGGATTTCATGAAAACCATGTTGCAACAGCTACAAGAAAATGCATCTCTTCATGAAGGCGTTATTAGTGAATTGCGTATGGAAATTCAAGGAAATGAGTCTCGCCAAGAAAACGTTATCGGGAAATTCCCGTAAACAATTAACTACAGGCTTCAAGAACATTCGGCACACCAAGAGGGCGTTATTAGTGAATTGGGAATTCAAGAAGATTCGGCTAGCCAAAAACATGTCATCAAAATCTACAAAAAGGAATTTAATCCATTAATTAAAAAATCACAGAGCTATAAGCACGCGTGGATGAGTTGCATGATACGCTGAAAGAACATGTCGACGATAGGGAAGATAAATTCAAGCAATTAGAGCACGAACTCAATAAACTAAAAATAAACGGACCATCTACATCAGTGATTAGAGAATCAAGTACAATCAAACTAAAGCCACCAACATTTGATGGTACCACGCCATTCAACATCTTCAAGCTTCAGTCCGAGACAACAGCTTCGAAGAATCAATGGGACGATAGTGACAAGACTGCTGCTTTAATAGTCGCATTAAAAGGTAATGCTTCCGAAGTGTTACAGATGGTTCCAGAAAAAATCGTAGTAGCTATCAATCACTGATGGACACACTCCAGCGGAAATATGGAAATTAATATGAGTCAATTGCATCGAGTGGAAGTAAGATCGCGGGTGCAACGGAGTAATGAGAGCCTTCAGCATTTCGCTTCCGGTATTGAGCGCTTATGTCATCTTGCGTTCTCCAGTAATTCCGAAGAATTCGTCGAAAAAATAAAAATAAAGGCATTCATAGATGGTATACGAAGCAGAGATACTAAGCGTGCCCTAGTCATGTCACCAAGGAGTACATATGCTGAAACGGTCAGTAGTGCTTTGACCTATAAAGCCGCTAGTTTGATGTGTCGACCAATACCACGAGTACGCCAACTACAAGTAAGCATCTCATATGAACGTGTGTTCAACATTTTGCATGAACATTTGCATATGAAAAAGCTATCGGCAAGATGGGTGCCTCGTTTGCTCTTTCTTCAAGACAACGCACCGGTTCACACAGCATTAGATACGATGCTAAATTTACCTGAAATGCACTTCGAATTGATTGATCATCCACCTTATAGTCCAGATTTAGTTCCTAGTGACTTTTTCCTGTTTCCAAACTTGAAAAAATGGCTCGCAGGAAAAAGATTCAACTCAAACGAAGAAGTGATTACCGAAACTAACGCGTATTTTGAGAGGTTCACGAAATCGTATTATTCAGATGGTATAAAAAGTTGCAATATCGTCTTACCAAGTGTGTCGAATATGTTGATAAATAAATGGTTTTTGAAAAAAAAATGTTTTTTTCCTACTTAGGTAGCTTCATTATCAATCCGCCTCCGCCCAATTTATTTTAGTTATTTTTCATATGCCTTTTATAATTGCAATATAATTAACAAGATTATTGGATCATTGAAGATCATATTTCATATCTATAAAATGATTTATTTACATAGGTACTACACTTTTCTGACAGAATCTGAAAATTTCTATTCAGCAATTAAAATTTTCTCATTTAGCAGGGCAGTGTACACTTTGGTTTAGAGAATTGCATGAAAACAAAAAGTGCAAGCTTGTTGTGAATGTGAGTTTTGTGATCAGTGTTAGTGCACACTGCGAGAATGTATTTGATTTTCGAATGATTCTCTTTACTCTCAAAAAACATGTACAATATTTTCAAAGTATATCTAAATAGAATGAGAATGAGTGGAAGTAAAATGTTAGGTAAATAGAATTCTCCACTCATTTCTTGTGCAAGAAATATTCCATAAATTCGTTTTTTCTCTTCAAATAAAAGATTATTAGAGAGTACTACGTGTTTTTTATGTACGTGTATGGGGTAACGGCCGCTCTGTGGTAGCGGTAAGTGCTTCGGCCGAACTGGTAGGGGCGGCATTTTTAGTAGGCTGGAAAGTAAAGAGTCGGTGGCAGTAATCCGGTTTATACCCAGTTGTGGTGGTGTTTACGTGTGCGTGGTAACAGTGTCCCGATCAACGCACTGTTGGATCAAACCAGAGAATCGGGCAAACGCTTAAGAATAAGAAAAATAAAAAAAAGGTAGTGTTTAAAAGAAAAAAAATTTAAACATACATAAGTGAATATAAATTAATGCACTGTGATACCTAAAGGTACATTGTGTGGTGTAGTGTATCCACGTGCAGGAACGTAGTGTTGAGCGACTGGTGGAGGACTCGGTATTGAGCGGACGTAGCCAGGACACAGCAGCAGGAGGCAGAAACACCCTAGGTACCCTGAAAGCAAAAATACGAGACTAAGATAAGTACTAAACCATTTTTTTTTTTCATTCTGTATATGTGAGGACTTACCATCGCAGGGCTGCTTCAAGTAGGTGTGAGGTGTAAGTTTCAGTGGCGTCGCCCAGAGTGCTGGGAAGGATAAAAAGTGTTAATTAAATTATACACGAAAGAATCACTCACCTGGGTTATGCAGGCTCACCTGCGGCTATCTCTACCACATTAAGTGGTGGAGATAGCAGCACTTGAGCTTTGGGTGCCTGAATCGATTGTTGTGCCGGTCAGTACCAACATCGGTGTCCAGAAACAATTTTTGTGTTTATATGGGGTTGTGTGATTCACTTTTACCCACATTGATCGCTATCACAGACAGTATTTTTGGCGTACTCGATATCTAATTGAACCACCTAATTTCTAAAGAGAAGAGCCGCGCGATCACTTAAATTGGTCCAACAAATTTTTGGTCAAATAAAGATTTTTTTCACAAATAAGAATATGGCGATCTACCGGTAAATAAACGAGATATGACAGCTACAGGTGGCGTTGATTCTACGAGAAGGAAGGTCTCCATCGTTTCACAGTGACAGTGTTGCCAGAATCTAGTCTTATAAGGAGTTAGGCTAGCTATATTTAATTAAGGTTATATTGTTCTTCTTGTTTTGGGTGTGTTAGTTTTGTTTTTTTAGCATAATTTATTTCTATAAGCATATGTGTATGTATTTAAGAATTTTACTTATTCTGTATTTTTTTATATAACGATTATTTCCATGTTCAAATTTTACGTGATTATAATTAGAGTTTAAAATCTTTTGTATTAGTAAATAGAATAAATGATCTTGTATTGAGGCTTATATACAAAGAAGAAATGAGTGAATCTTTTCTTTGTGAGGGGGGAGTGATAGGAGTAAACGTCGTTGAAGTAGGGCTTCCGGTGTAATTCTTTTATTGCCGAATTATTGGGGATTGCTAACGATCAGTGAGGTGTGCATATTCCATCCATGTAGGGTGGGTGCACGCAGTAGCATACTGAGGTAGGTGGTTGTAGAGTGAGTGATCAACGGGTGTATGTGAGAGTACGTGTGACTTGAGCTATGGTATGTAGGTTACAGCAGAATGGTAGACGTTATTGTTCACACATCGCTATACTGTTGCGGGTTGAGAACCACGCCCATTTGACCGCTGGTAGCCGGAGCGCAACCACAGTAGATTCAACAGGATGTGTGAACAATAATGGCGTCCGATAAAAATAAATGTCTGCCGGTAATAGTGTGGAGGTTCTATCCACGATTTTTCTTTTGTTTGTCCATCTGATTCTACTATCAGTCGATGTGCGTTGCAAGGGCATGTTGATGTGAAGACATCACATTCTATTCTATAGAGATTCCATTCTAATATCAATAGTGTTTTGAAGATGCAAACGAATACATTTCTGCAGCACTCGTGTGCACTTGTGATTTTCTCACAGTTACAGAATCTAGCCCCTGGTGTGCAAGAACAGACAGCTGCATAGCTGATAGGTTAATTTTAGTTCAACCCATTCAGATTGGGCGTTTAAATTATTTTAAACTACATTGAAATTTGACTGAAAAATTGAAAATCGAGTTTAAACCACAGAACTTAGAGTTCTAAGAGTAGAACTTCTCTTCTTTCTAAGTTCTCTGATTTAACTTTTAATAATGTCAAATATTGTCAAATGTAGTTTTTTTTAAAAAAAAAAGAAAATAGTAGGCTAAATGTAATTTTGGTAGGTTTTTGAGATAGCTCTTGGTAGAAAGATCCATAGCGACAGCCCTGCTTGTAACCACCCAACAAAATGATTGGAATTCAAGTGAATGGTCTTATAACGAATATTAATTTACCAACTTGGTGCATTTTAATTTTGTTCTCAATATACAATAATTATAATTTTTCAAGAATTTGAAACAAGTTTTAAGTTGCATAATTATAGGTAAGTAAATTAACATTCTTGTAGTTGTTGTTATTGGAATGAAATACAAATTTAAATTTAGCAAAACAATGCATGTACATGCATTTACAAGGATGCTAGTACTTCTTAGCTCTTTACTATGTCGATGTATTAATGTGCCAATGCCTGTTACATGGCTTCGTGTGATTTATATATTGCACTTTCGCACCACTTCTGCGCATCCCTTAAAAAGTAATTTTAAAATTTTTTATACACATGAACTGGACACAAATGAAGGCAGCCTTACTACTACTACAAGATTATCGGCTGTCTGTCTCTCGCCCTGTATACTTATGCATGTAAGATGTAGTTGCATTTCAATTTTTTATTGAAAACATTTGAGCTACTTTCAAAGCTTGAGATTTTACGTACACATAACTTGCCTTGGTTGCTTTCTTCAAAATGTCTGTTTTGCTTATAGTGGCGGACGTTGGTGGTGGTGTGGAGGCAGATGTAACCGCTGCAGTTGCTGTTAACGTGTTTACTGGCGGTGGAGATGATGTACTTTTAACAATATGATTATGATTGGGGAACATGTTGCGCAAAACATAATTAAATCCATTTGATGCCTTATGGCAATTCATTTTAAATCTTTCTACGCCAAAAGCACGAATAGCACGAGAGAAACCAAATACTTGAGAACTTATATAAGCACGCCTTACAGCAAGGGTTCGACCATCGTTTTGTTCACTATACTCTACAATCTCATCAACTTTCTGTAAAATAAAAGAAACCAGTAAGTCAAACCATATCAAACATTGACTACGGGGACAAAATATATGCTCTTAGGTTATTGATATAGATAAGCAATTGCATCACTATCGTACAATTACCATAATCTTTTTGAAGCCAACATTTCGAGTGAATGTAATTAAGGTTTTCTTTCTAGGATCCAAAACAGAATCTTCGATAATTTTCACTGGAGCATTTTTATAGAAACGTTCACCCCATTTGGGTACAGGATTTGTTTTTGAGAGAAGACGTCGTGAATATAGTTTGCCATCACGTACTTCACGCTTTATTGTATCCTCTGTGAGAACGTGGGTGCTATGTAAAGTATATTTTATCAGTTGACACAAGTATGATTTCATAATTTTCAAATACCTGGATGGATTTGGGTATCGATTCCAATAAGCTTGAACCACTTGTTTCCAAGTGTAGTCAAAAATAGTTTCAGTTTTATATTGTGAGATAGCAGTCATTTTCAGTTGATGATTATTAATCCGCTAATTAGTGTTTGGCACTTTTTCTTACAGTTTGATCACATGTGAAATCAGTCGCTACTTGTCATTCATACCGGTATTTTCTACTAACAATTATTCAACTATTGATTTATTTAACCATGAACTAATTGTTTTTGCTATAAGTATGTATATATAAAAATAGCAACAATAATATTATATGAAATATCGGCAATGAAATGTGCTCCGTTCCGCAAACAAAAGAATTTATTTCTAATAAGTTAATTAATGGCCTTCAATTTTGCTCTGTACTATTTTAGTCCAATCCTATTGCCATTTTCAACTTTTTTGGATGCATGCATGTATGAACGGTATTTGTGGTCAAAACTTGTACTCTGGTATTTCTATGTTCACCTTGAAGATAGAATTTATCTCTAGATTGATAAATTTCTGAAAAAAGAAAAGGGGAATCAATGAAATCAACATCAAAAATTAATATTCAGAGTTCCTTTATTGAGCACATTTTCTATTTACCTTCACTTTGATCTACCATTGGCTTCTAATTGAAGCTAATTGAAAATTTCCAATTTTCACAAAATGTAAACGTGAGAATGTGCACGAAACGTCAATTCAAATAAAAAGCAGGGATGACGCACATCAGTATGACAGGCAGTGGAGAATTCTAATGCAGAGTATACACACACCAACCGTCGGTTCAACATGGGCAACATGACCATAAACGGTAATATCATGTATAGAATGGTTGTACAACCAACTTTGATGTTGGTTCAACGGTTGTATGAAGATTAAAACATTTTAATTTTTAGTGGGCGGAGTTAGCGGTTGCACATGAAGATTGTACAACAATGTATACTCTGCATTATACTGAGTATACACGTTCTACTTGTTGTACCATAGATGCTGAGAATGTGTATTTTTGTAACGATAATCATAGTAGTGTACATGTAAAAATACAGTTAATAGAAAAAGTATCATCGAAAATTCGGCAAAAAAAAAAAAACGATCAAGTGGGATAAAAAATGGGGAATAAACGAAGTACAAACGGCTTTTTCACATTCCTGACAAAAGAATTACAACAACGACTTCTAGGCCTTCAAAAATTACATAAGGATGACCGATGCAAAATTACAGAACATGCTACGGCTCATTGAAAAGGATATAAAAAAGTGAAACGCCAGTCGGAAATACAATATCGCCAGATCAACAACTGGCAGTGCTGATGTCAATAGTTGTCAACTCTTTCCTATATTGGCTTCAATGGATATCATGTTTTGCTTTTTCGCTAGCAATTTTAGACAATTGCTGTTGCATAGCATCTAGGGCCTGTTCTCATTTTTCCGATTATAATAACTTGGATTTCTTGTAATCCACAAGGGTTCATTACACAGGTTTCTCCTGTGGTTTGAGTTTTTTAATAAATTATAAAAAAATGACTTCTGAATATATTGGCAGCGAAATTATTCAAAATTTTACACAAAGGTCAAAAAAACCAAATCTTAGGCATTTGTGGGCAAATCAAGATGCTTATGATTTAGGTGACCACGAATTCGTGAAGCTTTACCTAATATCGAAGGATGAAGTTTCCAAACTAATTGATGAATTAGAGTGTAAACTGCGTGGAACGAGAAGGACAGGAACATCTACAGAAAAACAAGTAAGCTAAGAAACAATGGGAACTATGCAAAAAAAACAATTTTGAGAATATAGTGTTGTAATAAATCAATTTGTAGGTTTTATCCGCCTTACGGTTTTACGCAACCGGTTGCTTTCAAAGGCCTGTTGGCGAGCAGTGGGGCATTGCGATGAGCCAATCGTCTATCAGTCGGTGTTTGAACAGTGAGACTGACGCCATTAATGCAAATTTATTCCGGCAATGGGTGCAGTTTCCCATGACATCAGCGAACTGACATGTTGCAAGAAAGACCTTTGCCACTGCTCGACAACTATTTCCAGGCGCCATTGGTGCAATAGATTCCACGCACGTAGCAATTCGAGCTCCAAAACAACATCAGTAAATACTTTACTAATATATTTATATAAAGTATATATACAAAATTTAACACGCACAAGAGTACTGGAAGAGAAGCTGTACGAAAGAGCCCTTCGGGTCTTATAAGTGCCACATATTTATTTATTTATTTTATATGTACATAAACAAACGATTTCAATATGACATTATTTCACAGGCGATTCAGGATATCCGTTAGACCCATGGCTAATGACGCCCTTATCTAATGAAGCTGAAGGAACGTGTTGAATGGTTATTCGGAGTAATGAAGGCTACATGGAGATGTCTATCTCGTCACAGGACACTGCAATACGAGCCTGGATTTGCTGGGAAAATCGTAAACGCTTTCGCTGTTTTACGTAATACGCGTTTATTGTATGGAATTCCAAACATTCCTATGGGCGAGTTGTACACCTAGGAGCCTGCAACTCGCAATTTGGAAACGACACCGCCACTTGCTATTGTGCGACGAATTCAAGATCGCCTCATATCTGCACGGTTCAGATAAACATCGTAGTTAATAAAGATTAAACATTACATATTCAAAACAGCCACTTAACGCAATACAAAGTTCAAAAATTGTATGTATAGTGATGATGCTAACTACATTGAATCAACCCTGAAAATAAAATAGTTTTATATGCATTTGAAAAACTAACATTTGCTTTGAGTTGTTAGCTGGCTGTGAAATAGCAGCATCGCCCAGTTTGGAGATGCCATATATATATATATATATATATATATATATATATATATATATATATATATATATATATATATATATATATATATATATATGTATATATATATATATATATAAATATATATATATAAATATATATATATATATATGTGTATATATATATATATATATATATATATATATATATATATATATATATATATATATATATATATATATATATATATATATATATATATATATATAACGTTTGTAATATTTGTGTATATGCAGCACCTCTTCTTTCCATTCCATATCGCCTTCTACATAGCTTACTCCAACTATATTCAGAACTTTTCTCCAGTTCCGTAAGCTGCGATGGGGTCAATGGCAAATTTCCGGTTCGAGCTTTCGCTTTTCTAAGCTCGCGCAGCCTAACGGATGTTCGGCTCTTAACATAGTGCCATACCTGTAATTAGACATATGGTAAAACCAAAGAATGTATAATTTTATATATTATAATTTACTTTGTATTTTTGAACTTTTCGCTTATTACAATATTATATAAAGTTACATACATATGTATGTATATTATTGCAATCAACGAAGAGTTCAAAAATTGGAAGTAAATTATAATACATATAATTAGATATTCTTTGGTAAAACATCAATATCCATTAGCAAACATAAAACTATAAGAATCGAACTCGCTGATAGCCACTGCTCTTCTGTTTTCTCCACTCCATTCATGGAATTGGGGTCAGCAGCTAATTCAGCTCACTTCTTCTTACTATCATCCTTTCCATGTTGGACACGAAATTTCCCCTCAGCTAGACCTTTGGTTTTATTAAAAAAATCCAACTCTCTGGAATATTGATGGGAAGTTCCTGCGCATCGAGATTTTTTACTGCTGATATAAAAAATGCATTTTGTATTAAAGAGAAATATTTTATTTTCATTATTTTCATACATACTTACATAAATTTTTCCATATTTAGATCACTAATTTTTTTGGTCTTATTGTTTGAATTTCATTATTATCAATTTCTTTTCAAATTGACGTCAAAATATGGAATGTTGCCATATTAAAGTTAAAAAGTTAACTATGTTTGACGTGGAAAACGTAACAATGTTTGCAACGACAATTACCGTTACCCCAAAGATACTGAATCATGGCTATTAACTACTGTCGTTACCGCAAGCTACAACTATAGTTAGCTAACGATAACAATAATTGCCGTTGAGCAGTTACTGAATGAGCTACAGAAGTTGCATAAGTAGAAAAGCTGTGAACCAAACTATGTAAATAAAAGCGAAGTGGTTTCGTGTTCTCATTACAAGTTTTATTGTGCACATATGTATACATGTATGAATATTAAAAAATAATTAAATATTATATCAATAATTTAAAAAAAGACTTAATTAAAAATTAAAGAAGAATTAATAAAAACTAAGTTACGATTTACTTACACTTGCTTTCGCAATTCTTACAGCTCTTCGAACACGTTTCTAGTGTTATACAGCTTTACAGCAGAATTTGAAGCTTCTCCAAAAACACTTGAAGAGTGGAAGGGCAAATTGGCTCTAGCAGTAATTATGCTAACATTGTCAATTTTAATACTATCTAATTCTACCTCTGTTAATAAGTTAATTTAAAGAGTTAAATATTTCCATACAATAACCAACGATTTTTTGTTACCATTAACAGCAAATTCCGAACTTTGTTGGTGCAGCAACATAGCAACGATGTGCATATTTTCTCTTCGCTGAGTCCGCTGTTCCCGAAGAGTTGTTCCAGCAGATACTCGGCAGAATGTTGGCACAACTCCGCGCGACGCACAGCCTTGAAAATTAGGAATATTCCAGGAATGCGAATACCGTGCAAATAAAATAAATAAATTTTGGCCATTTCATATTGCTTGAGGTTTATAAAATCATCATTTATGAAATGGTCTTGCAAATCACACTTTTTGGTTGAATGGTCTTGATCACCGGCAGAAACTAATCGCCTTTTTTGCCAAAGCCACGTCACACAGAGAGGTAAAATAGTTCTTTAATAACGATTTGTCGGAACTATCGTTATTAAAACTCGGCACTGCACACTACGTTTATAAAAATAACATTTTTTCAAGCAAAATTGTTTTAAGTAACTGCGTACTATACAAATGCAAGAGTTGTAAAAATATATTTGTCCTTTTTGGTTAATTTTCTTTTCATTTAAGATGTTACCATACGAACAGTTGACTGTCAAACTCAAATCAAAAAAGTAACTGTTCACTCAGGGCGCAATCTTTATTCCTATCATTCTTGGTGTCTTCCTCTTGATTTTGGTGTCTGCTGGATGGCACAAAAATGACAAAATCTTGAAAAAATTCCAAAATATTCAATCGCAACTGCTATGTTGCCGATTGTGTGTACGTATTATGAATGAAAAATATAGTATTTTGCTTCTCATGCGTACATACGATTTTTATATACATCAATGCACATTAATTAGACATATTTATTTTCAGATAATGATTTATACAATAATACATAATCTTTTTGTAATTCTAATTTTTTTAAATAAAATAAAGTCTTTTAATAAAATTAAATTAAATAAATAATATCTAAATAGCAAATATTATGTAATGAATAAATAATAAAAAATCTCCTTACAGTCGGCTGGGGCCGACCAAATTATACCCTGCATATGTAGAGGTATATATAAAAAGTTTGCTCGTATTTCCATCCTTTTCTTCCACTACTTTGTATAGGACCTACATTAAGAAGCAGGCGTACCTCACCAATTTTGGAGGATCAATTTCTGCCTATAATACTAAACTACATAGGTTGCAATGGGTTGACCTAGGCGTATTAATTAGTAAGTTATGGGTGTTTTAATGTTTAAGATAAATCCGAGACTTTGTACGGAAGCTATATAAAAAGTGGGCGTGACGTATCTCTTTCTTGTATATCTAATTAATTTTTCAATATCAATCCACGCCTTAAATTTGGTTGTCCTACGCTAAATGGTTTGTAAGTTATGGAGCTTAAAAGTTTTAGTTTAATTCCCTCGACTTTGTATGGGAGACCTATGAAGGAGTGGGCGTGGCACACTAATTTTCTGCCAGATTATTTCCGACTATGATATTAATCTAAGTGTCAATTATGGTTATTTTAGGCAGGAGATTGCCGAAGTTACAGCTGTTTCAATTTAAAATTTGTATGGGGGCTACGATAAACAGTGGGCATGGTGCGCCCATTTTCTGTGAGCCTAGTTGCTCGTACAATACTTATCCATACCTTAAATCTCGATGTCCTACGCTAAATGGTTTGTAAGTTATGGAGCTTAAAAGTTTTAGTTTAATTCTCTTGACTTTGTATGGGAGACTCATGAAGGAGTGGGCGTGGCACACTGATTTTCTGCCATATTATTTCCGACTACCATGTTAATCTAAATGTCAATTATGGTTATTCTGGACAGAAGATTGTAGAAGTTACAGTGAAGTCAATTTAAAAGAAGTACAGACACTTTGTATGAGAGCTACGCTAAAAAGTAGGCGTGGCTCAACCACTTTTGGCGAGGTTATATAGTAGTATAATATAAGTCTATGTGCCAAATATTGTTGTCCCAAGTGGTATATTATGTGAGTTATAGCAAGTTAAAGATTTTGAAAATTTCGAGGTTAGTCGCTTTGAATGCTTGGTGTGGGCGTGGTTATTGACCGATCATGCCCAATATCAATCCCCTCCGTACCCTTGGATCATAGATTACTTATGCCAAATTTCATCGAAATAGCTCAATATTTACTCAAGTTATCGTGCGAACCAGCCAGGTGACAGACAGACGGACGGACGGACGGACGGACATCGTTAAATCGAAAATTTAATCGACGCTGATCACGAATATATATCTATGTCTATATCTCCGGAGATTCCTTCAAGTGGACACAAACATCTGACCGAAATGAATATACCATGCATATTGCATTATGCAGGGTATAATAATATTAAATAATGAGTATAAATTATATTAATATGATGCAGCAATATAAAAGAATTCATACATGTAAACAACAGAAAATCTGTATGCACTTTTTGCTTTTGTATGACCAAGTCCGCTTTCGTCTTATTATACCCTGCATAATGGAATATGCAAGGTATATTCATTTGGGTCAGATGTTTGTGACCACTTGAAGGAATCTCCGGAGATATAGATATAGATATATATTCGAGATCAGCGTCGCTTAAATTTTCGATTTAACGATGTCCGTCCGTTCGTCCGTCCGTCCGTCCCTCTGTCTGTCACCTGGCTGGTTCGCACGATAACTTGAGCAAATATTGAGCTATTTTGACGAAATTTGGCATAGGTAATCTTTGATCCAAGAGTATGGAGGGGATTGATATTGGGCATGATCGGTTAATAGCCACGCCCACACCAACATTCAAAGCGACTAACCTCGGAATTTTCAAAATCTTTAACTTACTATAACTCACTTAATATACCATCTGGGACAACAATATTCAGCACATAGAGTTATATTATACTGCTACATAACCTTGCCTGAAATGGATGAGCCACGCCTACTCTTTATAGTAGCTATCATACAAAGTGTCTGTACTTGTGTTAAATTGAAACAGCTGTAACTTATGCAATCTTCTGTCTACAATAAACATAATTGACATTTAGATTAATAAGGCTGTCGGAAAAAATCTAACAAAAAATCAGCGTGCCACGCCCACTCTTTCTTGGGGCTTACATACAAAGTTGCGGAAATTAAAAAAAAAAATGTTAAAGGTTATAACTTACAAACTATTCAGCGTAGAACAACCAGATTTAAGGTATGGAATAGTATTGTAAGAGCAACTAGACTCACAGGAAATGGACTCGTCACGCCCACTATTTATAGTAGCCCCCATCAAAATGACCAAATTTCTTTTAAATTGAAGCAGCCGTAACTTCTGCAATCTTCTGGCTAGAATAACTATAATTGACGTTTAGACTAATATGGTAGTCGGAAATAATCTGGCAAAAAATCAATGTCCCATGCCCACTCTTTCTTGGGGCTCCCATACAAAGTTGCGGAAATTTAAAAAAAATGTTAGCCGTCATAACTTGCAAACTATTCAGCGTAGAACAACGAGATTTAAGGTATGGATTAGCATTATAAGAGCAACTAGACTCACAGGAAATGGACGTGCCACGCCCACTGTTTATAGTAGCCCCCATACCAAATGACCGAATGACCGAATTTCTTTTAAATTGAAACAGCTATAAGTTCTGCAATCTTCTGGGTAGAATAACTATCGCTTGTAGATTGCTTCTCAAAAAAACTGGCTAGCCACGCCTACTGCTTAATGTAGCTCCCATACAAAGCAGTGGAAATAAAAGAAAAAGATGGAATTCGAGCAAACTTTTTATATATACATCTACATATTCAGGGTATAATTTGGTTCAATATCATGTCACTCTGCAACTTTTAGTGCATGATCGAGTGCACTCTTTTTTTATTATTTTTCAAAACGCCAGATTACAGAATTCATAATAAAATAATTAATGAAAATTATACTACAATACTGAATTATTTTTTTTGAAAAATTATTGAAATATACATCAAGTTCATAAAAATAAAGAAATCAAATCAAATAAATATCAAAATCTGCATATATTACTGGCACGCCATTATTACGCTGCCATACAAAACTCCATTTAATTCGCAGTTAAATTTGCTCTGCTAAAAATATATCTGCGCACTGCAACTCTATTAAGTACTCACCTCGTAATCAGCGAAAATGACCGAAAATAAAAGTAGGGCTTCGCTACATTTCAAAGTTCTATCACGGTACCAAAATAAGCCTATTTCTGCCCTAAGCGCGTCCTCCTTAGGGGGCGACCGAACAACCTAACATAACCTAACCATTATTCAAAACCGACTATTAAAAATGAATTCTAACAAAAAGCATCACACAAATATCGTGGTGATTGTAAGGTTAAAATTTTGATCGTTCCGATGAAAAACGAAAAATAAACTTTAAAATATACGCTCATTTGCCAATTATTTGAATTACGTGGCCACGCTAATACGAAATGAGAAAAAATCAGGGATGAAATAATCCGGTCTTCTAAAATTATAGGAAATGACATAGAGCTTTCAAAAATGAAACTCAAAATGAAACTCCTTCTAATGATGGCTCTTCCGTTTCCGTTGTAATTATAATTTTCGCTAGTTAAATTTAAATTAATTTAATATAGAGAGACATCCATTGACTAATAATACTAAAATATGTACATATACCAATATATATATTTGTATACTAACATACAAACCTGTGTGCATGCATAAACACACATTAACTGAAAGAAATAATTTGTTTAGACATGAGCGATATTACTCACATAATACGTACAGGCTTGTATATATATAATATATATGACCATAACAATTATGTATGTGGTACAGTAAATCACGTAATTAATGTATTTAAAGGGTGGATCCGTAATTACATTATCTAATATCGAGCTATTCTACTCACATGCAACAGCATACGTAATGATGTGGCGTGAATCGAACTTTTCCGTTGAATTTTCGTTATATTCATATTATTATACTCTTTCTTTTCTTTTCCTGTGTGCTTTTTTTAACGAGTATATTGTAATTACTGTAGGTGCCGTGGCTCAGTGGTTAGTGTGTTGGCCTTCTGATCTGTAGGTCGTGGATCAATCGACCGCTGATCCATAACAAATTTAATATCGAAAAGATTTTTCTTTCGAACGGTACGCACCTGTGGGCAAGCAATTGGCAATTCTTCCGACAGTAACAACTTGCTATGAAAAAGCTTCAAAAGAACTCTGTGACAAAGCCAAGAAAAAGTGATATCACAAGGGTTCTGCCGTTCGGATCCGGCTAAAATAAGTAGGTCCCTTCTAATACTGTCCAAATTTAACACGCACAACAGCAATAGAAGAGAAGCTCGGCCAATGAGCCCTTCGGGGCGTTTAGTGCCACACACACACACACACACACATTGTAATTACCTATTATAATTAACTACCTTGTAATTGACGTAGAACTGCAACAGTCATACGACCACCCAACCGCCATCAAGTCGAAGGACATGACATACTGCGCCCGCTACGCAAGACTGTATTGAGATACATACACACATATGTGTTATTGCTTATTGTGTGGTTATAAGTCCAATTTTTGGATTTCTCCAATGACAAATTTATTATTTTAAATATAAAATGAAAAATATACGCTATCTCAATAATCGTTTCATTGGCTATACCACATACTGTAATTCTACTAGAATGTAACAACAATCTCCTGTAACCATCCAACAATTTAAACTGCCGAAAAGGAAAATGACAATACGAAAAATTTTATAACTTCTAAAATAAATATGTGGCACTTAAAGCCCCAAAGGGCTCATTGGCCGAGCTTCTCTTCTATTACTGTTGTGCGTCTTAAATTTTGGACAGTATTAGAATGGACCTACTTATTTTAGCCGGTTCCGAACGGCAGAACACTTGTGACATCACTTTTTCTGAGCTTTGTCACAGGGTTCTTTTTAGAAGCTTTTTTCATGGCAAGTTGTTACTGTCGGAAGAATTGCCAATTGCTTGCCGACAGGTGGGTACCATTCGAAAGAAAAATCTTTTCGATATAAAATTTGTTATGCATCAGCCGGGTATTGAACCACGACCTACAGATCAGAAGGCGAACACACTAACCACTGAGCTACGGCACCCACCCATTTTATAACTTCTGCATTATTAAAATAAATGGGCAATACTACTAGTTGTAGAAAAGTTTTCTATTGACAATGACACACAGTAAAGTTGGGTATCTTCAAAAATCCAAATTTTAATTTCAACGATGATATCAAGTATAATAGAATAGTATAGGGGATTGTCGAGTCGATGTCAACGAGTTGTCTGTCTTTTTTACGTTTTTCATATGCACACTTTCCATATAATTGGAAAGAGTTATAGCGTATTTTTTGTTCGCAAATAAATAGCGATGGAAAATAGTCAAAACAAAGTCACATATTTATAGTCAAAAAAAGTTCTAATTTAATATTACTTTCCACCCCGTAAAAAAATTACTATATGGCACTTATAAGCCCCGAGGAGCTTTTTGGCCGAACTTCTCTTCCATTACTAATGTGCGTGTTAAATTTTGCCGGTTCCGAAAGGCAGAAGTCTTACGACATCACTTTTTCGGAGCCTTGTTTCAGTATTTTTTTAGAAGCTTTTCTATGGCAAATTGTTACTGCCGGAAGAATAGCCATTTGCAATTCCGGTACTGTTCGAAAGAAAGATCTTTCCGATTTTCTGAGATTGAATCCACGACCTACAGGCCACTAACCACTGAGCTACGGCACCCATATACATACATATACTAATTTTAACATATAACATTATTTGTGTTATAAAGTTTTTAAAAAAGGTCTTTTTTTAAAATAAATTTAAATTAGATAATATTGTATGCTGTATGTCTATCTCAGATCCTTTTACCCTAGGATGCCTCCTTATCCTACTAAGTTCAAATAACTCAATTTCTACCCCATTACTCTTCATAAAATTTACGTTTCAGTAAGCGATGTGGCAAAAGGATCTTGGAAAGGTAAAGAGTACTCAAAATTATATTTTCAACGATATATCACACTTTGGAATCGAATAAAAAAAATTGAGTTATGAAGAAAACTCGATTTTGTCTGTTTTTAGGACTCGCAAAAGACGAAAATTTTTATGACCCTAAAATCCTCTCAAAGTAATTTTTCAAACTAGGGGGGCCATTGCAAAGTTTATTCCATCATATGGGTATCGACCCGCTCTAATGTACATACTTGTCCATAAATCGATACATACATATATACATCTTACGAGAACATTTATTTCCATTCATTGTTATAATTTTTGTGTCTGGCTGTATTGTCACATACATATACTATAGATTTGCTTCTCCACCTGTTTTTTTCCTGTTTCCTATTTCCACATTTTTTACTATGCGACACGACAATATGAGACTTGATTGAAAGCCTCACATTTCGAATATGTTCAGTTTGCATGTGATACCTTCCGTGTTTTGTACAATAAGCAGAGGAAGAAGAAACAGTAATTATACTGGCGACATTAACGGACCGTGGCCATATTGTTTTATTATTGATAGTGGAATTTCAGTGCATTTTCGTAAATACGAGTAGGTGTATCCTTTTTTTGACAATGACGTTATCGATTGTAGATTTGTTGTTTATTCTGTTCAGCAAAATTTCTGTAGAAAAACCACAAATACGTTTTGTAACCGTGTCGAGTAATTTCAAATGATCCAATGTTGGTGTTGTGTGTATTAAATATTAACCAGACTAGCAGATTTCTAAATGAATATTTTGAAAACAAACGTGAAAAACAGAAAACATTTAAATGGAAGTTTCTATCAGAAGAATCAAACTAAATGTTCCACTTTGAAAACAGATAGTTTTTGAGTTTATTCTGAACCTGTTGCTTTGAATATTCCACTAATTGATTGAGTTTTTGACGATTTCTCTTACTCAATCAAAATTTAGAAACAACCTCTTGCAAAATTCATAAAATAGATATAAATGATAATTTGGTTTTGCCAGAAATGAGCTTTTTCTCACAATATCCCGCATGTGCTTTGTTTCGCAAAATTTAAAATAGCGCGTATTTTGACAGCGAATTTCATCCAAAAAGGATTACAACAAATTTGTCAATACTTTGTACTAAATCCCGTCAGTTGAGCAAACTGCTTACATTGCGAAACGTGTGTAAAACTGTCCAGTTGAAAATTGTCTATATATTTTCTGAATTTTATTATGAATTCTACGAATAAAATAATTCATAAAAAATTATAGTTTACGTAGATAAGAATAGGTTTAAATAAAATTGTAAAAATGTAACAAGGTAATCCACAAGAATAACAACAACAATAACAAAAAGGTTGAAAATGATAGCTTGAGGTAAAAGGAATAAGAAAAGCTAACAAACCAACAACTGGCTATTGTCATATTATTATTATTACTGTTATTAAATTAGCAAGTGTGAATCGTACAAGAGAACGCGCAAAAAGAAACAAAAACAAACACCGTAAAACGGAAATCACAGAATGGAAAATAGTCGCCCATTATTCCTTAAACAAAATTTAAACTTTTTCACGCATTTTATTTTTTTACTACATTGCTCGTATGTGTTCTATGCACCTACATAGATACGATATCAATATTTGTATGTACTTACATTGGAATGGTCCTTATTTCTATAGAAAATTGTGTATGGCTTAGTTGTTATATAAAAATGTATGCTGTTTACGAAGTCCCGCTACTTAAATTGCGAAAATATCGAATGAATGTTTGAAGATAATATGAAAAAATAAATTATTCAAAAAGTGCTATTATTTCAGCAGTTTTTTGATTAAATTCGCAATGTTGATTCCAAATCTGTTTTCAAATGACATACCATGTGTCATAAGATTAGTATTCATAGGTGGAGCTGAAGAGCTGAATATAACGTATATAGACAAACTATTTTTTTTCTATCCAAATACTATTTATACATATATTTATAGAAGTTTCACAATTGTAACTAGCAAAACGTACTTAACAAACAAACTTCATCTAGATACTCTCGCTGAGATAAGGAATGTAGCCTGTTTAAATCCCATGGATTTTTCCTTTTGAGTCGTCTATTCAGGACGCTTGTTTTCAGGAGTGCAGATGCCTCCGCATTTATGTGCATTTCGCCTCGCTTTTCATGAGAACTTGCTCATATTTGGATTTCACTGGCAACTATTTATATTTCTAAGTCTCTGTGGAAATCTTTTGTCCTTATATACCAAGGTGCATTTTTGCACCTTGATTGCGCTGTAGAATATGCAGACTCCTTCCATTAGCTCAACCCCATATCAGAATATACACAAACTATTTTAGTGAAAATTAACGGAATTACGACAAATCGATCGGCATTTTCGATCTGAAAATTTCGGGCCAAATGTAACTATGAAAAAAAAAAGACGATAGTACTTAAATAAATTAGAATGTCAGTAGGTAAGGGCCTCTCTAATGTATATATAAATAGAGTTATACAATTCCATAGAGACACTATTAAAAGCCCGCAGTATTTACTACGAGTAATGGACGTAAAAGCTTATAGCAGAAAGTGTGTAAATAAGTTTGTGACATCTAAAAGCTTCCAAACATACAGAGAAATTAAAAAATGTCAGTGTTTGCAACAGAAAGAGGTAAATACATATAATGGTCGTTATAGTGAAAGTTAGAATCATCTTAAACTTAGAATCAACTTGTTTGACATATTTACCATACAAATATCTGTTAAAAAACCGATGGATTTATTTGAATATTTTCAACAAAAAAATATTTATCTTAAAGGTATATCCAAAGTCACTATAATAATAAATAAATCTTTAAAAACAAAATTGTATAAACACTATGAAATAATATCAAACTCTGTGGCTCGGTATTTAGTCAAACCAAAAGCAACTGATCGCCTTAGGTCTCACTGATACTAGGTTCATTGCGTTTTTCGAGTTTAGCGCAAATAAGGAAGAAATCCTTGATTAAATCCTTGCGTAAAATAAACACAGTTTATTGTTGAATTAGTTTAAGTTCTTGAAAAATAAAAATAAACTTAGAAGTACTTATATATGGATTTTTTGGTGTGTTCAATGGATAGCCTCTTATTTTTACATTCATTTCTCTGCATAAAAGCAAAAGAATCCATCCGAAAATATACATTTATATAGGAGTAAGGAACGGATTTTATTCGGTTTGTTAAAGATAATCTTATGTAACTGGTTTTAACTTTATAGCATTGTGCGAATAAACAGATACGCAGACAGACATGACTAAATCCACTCAAATAATAATTTAAAATATTTTCCATTTTAGAAAAACGGACGGTCTGTCCTTATCTATCAATTTCCCTTCAATCTCGCAAGAAACTGCAACTGAGTCAAAGTAATTGTATGTATCTACATATAGATATTTATGCACTATATTAGTGTAATACTTAGAAGTAGCTAGCTCCATTACGATCCCCCACATCCATCACCACCACCCATCATCACCGATAAAATTAATAATATTATGGATTGGGGCTGGGCCGTTGATGGAATTACGGATGAGGTGCCACGCACGACTGGACCAGAATGCATTAATTACATGGCAAATAAACGACGCTGGCTTGAATCCATATTTTTCACAATATGCATACTATGCATTTTGAATTGGGCTGTGAATCGCTTGAATCCGATTCTTGTACCACCACCAAAAGAACGTGATAAACCACATTCGGCAATACGGTTAATGCTACTCATCGCAATTACATTTATATTCGGTATTGAAATGGGTTTCAAATTTGCTGGTAAATCTGTGATATTCACAATGAATCCATGCCATATTCAAACGATGGTGCAAGTTAGTATTATTTGTATATATTGTAGTGCTGCAAGTGACTATTTTCCTTTTATTTTTTGCAGATATATCTTTTAGCATCAAAACCCAGTAAAACAACTATAGCTTTATTTAGAATACAAATGAACAATTTGAATGGACCATTTTTAGCGTTTCTCTTTCCCGAAGTTGAATATCGAACAATACCATTTGAACAAGCAACATATTGGATACAACATGCTTTGCTATATATTATACCTGTGTACATATTAAAAAGTGGTATGTAACTCTCACAAAATTCGGTTCTATAAAAATTGTCATTCGACATGTCTTTTTCTGATGACAAACTGAAACAACACAAAAAATATTCTATGTTAATCCTCTTAAAAGGCTCATAAAATAGACTTAAAAATAATTTTTCCTTCCCCAGTCATATATATAAAGCTCCTACGTATGAAAGAATCTTAATCATAAATTGGTCGAACTATTATTACACTTTTTTGGATGAATTTATGAGCCTTTTTGGACTGTTTTGTTAGTCTAAATTGAACTTATTTATCATCATGAAACCAGCTCATGTCTCACACTTTTTTTCTGGACTATTTTAGAGCATTTTTGACTCTTTCTATGAATCTTAAATTAGCGCATTTTTGAGCGTTGTTTTTTTTGCAATAATTAATAATTAAACAATCTTTAGTGTACCCTCAGAAACATTAAAAAATAAGAATACAATAAGAGCATTTATTCTAAGCACTCACACATTGCACTGTACGCTCAAAAAACCTTCAGAAATAAAAACAGGGTATAAGCATTTACTAAAAATGACCAAATAAAAAAAATAAATATGTGGCACTTAAAGCCCCAAAGGACTCATTGGCCGAGCTTCTCTTCTATTACTGTTGTGCGTCTTAAATTTTGGACAGTATTAGAATGGACCTACTTTTTTTAGCCGGTTCCGAACGGCAGAACACTTGTGACATCACTTTTTCTGAGCTTTGTCACAGAGTTCTTTTTAGAAGCTTTTTCATGGCAAGTTGTTACTGTCGGAAGAATTGCCAATTGCTTGCCGACAGGAGGACAATTGGCAGGAAAATGACCAAAAGTAATAAAAAAGGCGAGTCTTTTTGGGATCATCTTTCAGAGCGCTTAGAATCTGGTTTATTGGGATGTATCACACATTATACCCATATGTACACTATGTATATTTTCTTATTTAAGGTGCCTACGAAATTGAAGAGCTCGATGACTATAATTGGGTTATAATAGGTGTCATGGTTATGCTGTTGTATCATTTTGTATTGTTAAATGCAGTTTCAATAGTAAGTACTCCAATACTTGAAATAACATAAACATTTTTTTATTACACCAACGAGTCAGCTTTCACGAGCTGATTAATTAATGTCATCAGATTAATCGGGATTGTTTAACAAAACTTATATGTTTCAAGATATAATCTGGATCTACTGCACTAATTTGATGCTTATACTAAGCGATTTTCGATTATGTATTCAAAAAATGCGACTGTGATTATTTATTATAAAATAAGATTTTTACTACTGACTTTTTTGTTATTTTTTGCATATCAAGGAAGTCATAAATCAACGGAACATGGAGATATGGAGTAATTCATAAATAAATCCATAAAATCAACTTAATATGGAAATATGGAGTAATTTTTTTATGTAGCTCCTTATCATCTTTTTTTAATATAACAATTTTTTTATTTGTGCATTATTGGACTGTTTTACAACCAAAACTTAATGAAGACGCAACGCTTTTGCCTTTTAACACCTAAAATGCACGAAATTTTTCAGCGTATGTCACCTGACGAACGAAAATAAAAATTGGATACCTCTTTAAAAACTTCATTGTTTTTTGCAAATATAGCCTAAAGCCCTGAATCTTTTAATATACTCCCTGACGTAATTTTAATTGTATGTACACAAATTAATATTACTACGTACTTAATATAACAACATTATTTCTGTTTGTCTGAAATATTTGAATTTCTTCTTTCTCAGTATACTGGTATTAATTTGAATCATATGCTGTGCGCAGCTCTAACCGATCCATTTGAAGGACAAAACTATAGAGTTGCTGCTGTGATACACCAGTCAATCTTATGCCCAATCCTCAATAAGTCGACTGTGCTAATATTTAGTAATAGTGCCCATGGTAAATACCAAATGCCTTTAAGTATACGCCAACCTAAGCTAATCAATAATGAGGATGAACATACGACAGCGGATACAACCACAACTGCAGCAACAATAACCACACCATATCATCAGCAAGCGATAGTACAACAAGAAGTCGAAATATTGAAAGAACAACATAAACGATTACCGCGACCAAAAAAACTATCATTAACAGCAGATGCAGTAGGAGCAGCAACATCAGAAATAAGTAATCATGAAAAAGTTGTAACATTTGATGGATCAGATCTAATACATCGTCACAAGCAATCATCGCAAACGATTGTTGCTTCTGTTGCTGATGCAATCGCTGATTTATCTGCAGATATTAGATGTGATAATGACAACGATGATTATAATTACAATCAGGATGTAGAGCAGAAACAAAATTCTGAGTTAATGGCAAGTGTAAAAACTGCCAGCGAGTACGAGTACAATATGGCCATACTTACGGCTACAACGAAAATTGATTAATTTTGTAAAAATATAAATATATATATATATATATATATATATATATATATATATATATATATATATATATATATATATGTATATATATATATATAGTATTGTGCAAAACATATGCAACTGGAAACAAATGTACGTTTTTTTAGGATTTTTTACATGAAAAACATCTTTCAACCAGCATTAATTAAATTCATTTTATATATTCAGTGTTCTGAACATAAAAACCAAGAAAAATTTAAAGTTTGAAACATATTTAATCAATATTGCTTTGAAAGTCCATATACTCATATATTATATTGTGCAAAACATATGCAACTGTATTTAAATGTTTTTAAAAAGTGCATTGTTTTTAATATTTTGTCCAATACCCTTTATTTTTAATGACTTCTTCGCGTCTCTTAGCCATGGAGCTTATTAAATTGTCAATTATAGTCATGGGAATACTTTCCCATTCAAGTTTCAATGCATTGAAAAGCGAACTCGATGATGGAAATCTTTGATCTCTAATACGTTGCTTAAGGATACCCCATAGGTTTTCTATGGGGTTTAAGTCTGGTGACTACGCGGCCCAATCAAGAACAGCAATTTTTTGGTCATTTAACCACTTTTTAACGACCTTGGAAGACTGTTTGGGATCCTTATCATGTTGAAAGATCCACGAAAGTGGCATTTCCTCTTCGGCATATGGTAACATTATGTTCTGTAAAATCTCCTTGTATAGAAAACGGTCAATGATGCCTTTTATTTGGTGTAGAGGACCCCAGCCTTGTGATGAAAATCAGCTCCAAAGCATAATGCACCCCCACCATGCTTTAAAGTAGAGACGACGTTTCGTTTATGCAACCGCGAATTAGGCTTACGACGGACATGGGTGATCCCGTATGATCCCAAGATAGTAATCTTACTTTCGTCGCTAAACAAGACAGTTTTCCATTTAGGCACGGACCAGTTACCATATTTACGGGCAAAATCTAACCTCAATATTAAATTTTTATTGAAAAATTTCGAAATAATAAATTCCACGGTGTTCTTACCGTTTTTGGCGATGTTTGCATGATAGTAATGGCTTTTTTGATGCCCTTTAAGCTCTCAAATTTGCCTCTTTGGCTCTTCGCCGAACAGTACTCGAACTTATTGGTAAATTAAGTTCATTTACGATATTTGTTGAAGAAGCGAATGGATTTCTAGAAATTAAATTAATAATTTTCTTGTCAGTCTTTATGATTGTTTTACGAGGACGACCACCAGAATGGATATTTTCCAGAGGCAACTTTTTTCGATCTCTGGAGACAACTCTGGAGATCGTAGATTTATGTATTTTTAGCCTCTCAGAAATCTCTTTTTGCGTTATTCCTTCTCGAAATAATTGAATAATCGTCGTTTTGGTATGAACGTTATATTTGTCCTTTGCCATGTCAAGCAGAAGTTTTTTAATAAAAAATGCACTTAACAAACACAAAATATGTTAGCAAAAAGTATAAAAATCAAATTTGAGCCGAAACGAATATATGGCGAATAAACAAAAATACGACTTTTATCAGTTGCATATGTTTTGCACAGCCATATTGCTACTAGTTTTTCTTTGTTGTTGTTATAATGGTATAACTGAAAGCCCAATGAGTCTGTGTTGTATTATATATTAATGCTACCAGACTGTGAGTTCAAATAAGATTTAGAAAATAAAATGTAACTATTTACTATGAGTACAAAAAATATTTATATTGGGGGAACGCCTTGGTTGCATATGTTTTGCACAATTCTGTATATATATATATATATATATATATATATATATATATATATATATATATATATATATATATATATATTTATATATATATTTATATATATATAAATATATATATATATATATATATATATATATATATATATTTATTTATTTATATATATATATATATATATATATATATATATATATATATATATATATATATATATATATATATATATACATGCAAAGTTCAATTTAACTTTTGCCTAAGTTATTCGATTACTACAATATATGATATTATACATATACCATAGTAGTGATTTTGAGAATAAAGTTCAACTAAATTCTTAAATCAAATGCAAAAGAAACAAAATGTGAAAATATTATATTTAATATTGAAAACAAATGTGATTATCAGACTTTCAATATTTTTTTGCAAAAATATACATATAATAAATTTGTAGAATTCAAAACAATAAATATGAAACACAAAGCAATAAATATTTCTGATTATGCTATTGAATTGTTAAACTACATACAAAATCTATGGCTACTTATTAAAAATAAATTATCAAACAAATATTGTTAGTAACACTACTTTTAAAATATAAACATATATGTGGAATAAGAAATCTCATATTCTTAGAGAGAAGCGAAATTTTTATGTATGTAAAAAGGGTGGCAATATATTAATAAATATACAATACAATGTACATTCAGCAATAAAATGATTCTAAATATACATACGTACCAACATATAAATTAGAATTACACAATAATCACAATTACGACATTTATTAATAAATTTTAAAAATGATAACATCTTTATGTATGACATATTTTTGACATTATTGTAAACGTTTTTTCAATAATGCCGAAATGAAATTGTACTCAAATTTTCATTTCGACATTAGTGCAAAAATATCCATATGAAACAATGTAGACATTATTGCAACAAATTTTGACATTAATGTATGTTGCGTGTGGTTGAAAGAAGAATAAAAGAGAAGAAAGAAAATTAGTCTAGTCCATACCTAATATTTAGTGATATACACGAATGTCTGTATCTAATGACGTCACTGCTTAGTACATTAGTACGTACTTAGTTAATGTTAGTTGGTGTTGGTATTTTGATCATTTAAGATAGGCAAACAGAGACTGCTATATTGTCAATAGAAATGCTGTATTCTGGTGGTGGCTGGAAAAGTCTTGCTGCTTGATAATCAAACGTTTCTGTTGCAAATCCGTTTGCCGAAAATTTTACATTTTTTATCAATGCCGTACGAATGTCCAGCGATAGAAGTTGTATCGGTCAGTGTGTGTGGTGGATATGATTTTTGTGGCGGCCTGGTGAAAGGGGCCACTCAATAACCTGTTGGCAAATTATAATTTTCTAGTTGCGTATTGCGTCCGCCCACTTTGTTGATTTAGAATAATTTTTAACCTATATTTAGTGTTATTTTTCTTATATGCTTGCACATTATTTTATTTTTATTATTTCACTCAGGTCGTTTTCATTTGCGTTTGCTAGATGAATTCTTTGATTTGTACAGTGATGGCTGGTCTACTAACATACGTGGTGAGCAAATCGGTTGCGATTTAGTCAGCAAAACAATCAGCGTGGTCTAATAATTTTGTTTAGCAGTCTATGTCGCCGTAGGTGTTTAACCAATTAACCTAGTTATTTAAGTTTAACGTTAACCTAACCATATTTGGATAAGAGGTATTCAGTTTTTTTTATTTGCCCCGTTGCAATTGGTATAAAAATTTCTCTAAATCCTAAATTCCTCACTTATTACTTTTCTATTCATTTGTTTCATATAATTAGTAGGATAATTCTTGTACCTTTTTATAATTAATGTATAAGTGGTTTTTTATTGTGATATTCTTTTATTTATTTATTTAATCATTTATTGAATTTTTTGTTTAATTATTATTTAAATAATTATTTAATTATATTTTTAATTATTTACTTGGTATAAAAAAATTATGATTAAGGGGACCGTACAGAGTAGTGAAGTAGATGAATCATTGCATCGATTGCGTGGGAGGCGTGCATGAAGTGAGTTGTGGTGAACTTGTGTATTTGTGTAAATGTGGGTCTAGATATTCCAAACGTAGGGATACCTTATTGTCCATTCATTGTTCTGTCTCGGCGGGTTCAGGACCACTACCCTGAACAGCTCTCTAGCCGGTGCATTGTCAAGGCAGAACGAGAAGCACGAACAGACAATAGTGGCGCCCAAATAAAAAGGTTAAAAACATCATGGGTCTACGTTGTATTAATGTGTTGTTTTCAGTTTTGTTTTCTGTTGTATGATTATAAACCCTCTGTGTTGGCACATTTGTCCCATAAGTCCCTGCCCAATAAAAAATGGCAGCAACTTCCATGACAGTAGATTGTTTATAGATTCTTTTTATTTTGATTCGATATTTTAAATCTGTTCGTAACATGTATGCATTTATTTTAAGAAAAAAAGTGTACCAAAATCAAAGTATATATTAATGGTTTTTTCGCAAGAAAAAATAACCACATACCTTCAATTATACAGGGTGATTTTTTAAGAGCCTTCAGATTTGATTAAAAAACAACACCTACCAATCACAATCTTTATTTGAGTCGATAGAACGATCTATATAATTCAATGTTTAAAGATGATTTCATGTAAATGTTGACCGCGGCTGCACCTCAAATGGTTCAAATGGCATACTCTCTCCAACATATCGGCCGGTATCTTATTAAAAAATTCTTCAACATTGGCTTCCAGTGCGTCAACCGTTTCGGGCTTGTCGCTATGGACATGAGCCTTAACATAGGTCCACAAAAATAGTCTAAAGGCGTTAAATCGTACGATCTAGGCAATTGGCTGCCAGCCCCATACGTGAAATGAACTGTTCTCCGAACTCGCCTGTCAATTGGGTCATTGTTTCGCGTGTTGTGTAGTATGTGGCACCATCTTGTTGAAACCACATGTCAGCCAAGTCCAGCTCTTTCATTTTGGGTAAAAAAATGTTTGTAATCATCGCACGGTAGCGCTCGCCATACACAGTAACGTTCCTGCCTTCGTCGTTTTTGAAAAGGTACGGTCCAATCACGCCACCGGCCCATAATCCACACCAAACAGTGCATTTTTCGGGATGCATTGGCAGTTCTAGCATTGATTCTGGCTGCTCTGGCTGCCAAATACGGCAATTTTGATTGTTCACGTATCTATTCAACCAGAAATGAGCTTCGACAGTGAACTCAAGAAAGTCCACGATACACTTTCTTAACCGAGCATGAATTTTGATAATGAAACTCAATAATCTGCAAGCCTTGTTCGTTTGTAAGTCGATTCATGGTTAAATTATAGACCAAACTGAACATGTTTGACAGTAACATGTTACACGAAAACAGCTGAGCTGCCAAAAACAGTGTTGCTAAAAAATCACCCTGTACATAGTTTGGCATCGTCTCTCGCTCAAATGTTCAGTCTGATAGCAGTTTTAAGCATTTGCATTTCTAACACATGAAGCTTGCCTTTCATGACCAAAGAAACATATGTAATAGGACTGGCTTAGGAGCCTTGCGATAGCCAATGTAAGGCTTTGTTCTTTCCAAGACGTGCAATGGGTATTGTGATATTCGGATTTGTGTGAAGCTCGCAAAATATTTTGCTGTGAAGTACCCATGCATATCAACTGTGCAATAAATGTTACCTTTTAACTCTGATTTCGACTATTTTAAGGTAACATACCTGATTCATTCCAGCAACTCGAATATCTCTCATTGAGAGTTTTTTCAAGCCAGATTTGCTTCAAATAATGAGTCAATTTACATGTATTTGAAAGGTCTCTAGTTTGTTTGTCACCAAATCGACTATGCCTTTGGTGTTTACTATATACAACTTGAATTAACACAACTAAAATAGAAAAGATAATATGCCATATAAAATTTGAGATAAAAGCTTTTTCATGAATCGTCAAAAGCAGCTGACGTGACAAAAAAAAAATGGAAATTTTTTTTTATTTTGCTTTCATTTTCACGATTGGAAAAAACTAAATATATTTGGGATGAAACGACACTGCAAAAGTCATTGAATTGTGGGCCGAAAACATTAAAGAGATGAGCTCACAAAAATGACCACATTATTTTTTCAGTATTTCCAATTGAAAGATTAAATTCGTAAATTTTCAATTTAAATAGAAAAGCACCTATCAACAACTTATGACTTACTACGAATACTTTATTATGTTAAGTCTGTCACCCATCTAGTAAAGTATATTTCATAGTTAGTTACAATGGTGCTTTTACCAGATGTCTGGCATAAACTACAATATTTCGTAATCAGTTATTGTACATACAATATAAATTACCGTTAGTAATTCCTATTATACTTTGAGGTGCCATAGCGTAACCTAATTAAAAATTAATTAGACTGCTTCATACATCCATGATTTTTATGATATTTATAGAATTGTATTTTTTTAATTGTTTAGGAGTTTGTTTTTATTTTGGATTTTTTAATCATGTAAAATATTTCTTTGGTGCAGTTTTTCTAAGCTTAATGAAGTTGGTGGCACCTCTTACTATACGATGATATAAATAATATTTTGTGTTTATATTTTTATCTCAGCGGCAACTTTGTACGGGTATTCCAGAAACACGAGCTATGTAGATTGAATCCATGTGTGTGGCCAAAACCAAACAGCGATCAAGTTTGTTTGCAACTTAAGGGCTATGTGTATGTGCCACTTTACAAAAGATTGTTCAAGCATTTTCAATAGTTGGGAATACAAACGCGATGGGGTTTGTTTTTGTCATTTATTCTGACAGCTGACATTTATCCGCAATCAATGATTGGTTTTGCTAACTGGTTAGAATCACTTGGTTAATTTTTCTTTGCCTGTCAGCGGTTGGAGTACGTGTTTTTATTTTATTTTTTTTTGTTCATTTACTGATTTTTACTCATTTCTAATTACAAAAAATGCATTTCATGTAAATGTCGATAATTATATTTAATGACATTTTTGATCCATTCCGCGATGAAAAAGGAGGTAATATAAAATGCAAAGACTAAATAGTTCCATTAAACAATTCAGTTTGTGGATTTTTTTGTTATTGATTACTATGAAATGTGATTGGTGGCCGATGTACACTGTGCAAGAAAATGTTCATTACCATGCGGGCGATAAGTTAATTACATGAAACTACGTGAGCGAATTACATACGAAACAACTTAAAAGACGGAACACCGGTCTGTGCAACTACTTACATATACATATATGTATGTATGTACATATGTATATAAGTGATAAGGAAAATATTAACAATATTTTGCATATAATTGAATTAAACACAATCAATCTGGAAGGAAATTTGACCTGTGTACCAAACATTTAAAAACAATGGCTAGAAGAAAACGATATAAAAAATGTGACAACATTGAATGATTAATACTGATATGTACAATAAAAAAGTTCAGTATGAAAAAAATGCATAGATATTGTTAATTAATTAAACATCAAAACAAATGTGCGCGAAATCGAACATTATTGCGTAATTGCCGTCTATGTAAACAAAAAAATACGCTTTAGAAAATAACAAGTAAACATATTGCTGAGTCAAGGATGATTTATAAATACCTATCTACCAAAAAATAATTAAATTAATTAAAACTAAGGATTATCTTCAACGTATTTTCTAGATATAAATACAATGTACATCTTTAATTTTGTTCCTTACACCTTTTCTATTGACTCTATCATACATAAATATTTACAAGTAGGAATTTGTTCTTTCGCAAGAAGTCTTATATAGAACAACTGTTTACGTCAATACATATATACATAATGTCTGTCTCATCACTAAACACGTCGGACAATACCGAAAATGTTAGTTCAACAACAACAGCAACATCGGCAACAAACTCACATCATACTGCTGCGAAGCGTTCATCATCGTCTTCAACATCTTCCTCAGCAGCATCAGGCCTACCTGCATCAGTGTCGCATTTCTATTACAAACATGGTCTTTTTCTTTCAAGTTATCCAACATGTGCCTCAAGTATTGCTATTGTAGCAATACTATTTTCATGGTGAGCATTATTTGCTATTTAGATATATTTATATTTGTGCATACATATAGGTATATTTTTTTGTACCACCAATTGTTAACTATCACAATGTATGTATTGTATGAAATCTATCAATAATGGCAAGCATAATTTTAATTTGTAACGACATGGAATTAATTTGCAAATAACTAAGCTAATAGCATATTTATTCATTATATACAGCATTATAGATTGTATATACATTATATTATCTTATTATTTATAGTTTATAATGAAAAAAATACAATTTTTTTATAGAGTGAGATAATAGAAAAGAAGAGTAAATCAACACCAGGTGGTGGCAGGTGTCACACTGTTCTATAATTTTTTAAATCTTCCATTTTATTGCAAATACGCTCATACAAGTTAAACTGGCGAGGGCCATAATTATGAATATACTTACTACTATACCTACACCCATTTCGAAAAATAATTAAATGTAAAAATTAAAAGTCAGTCACCAACGAACTATCGCAGCATACAGTCGCTTTTTTGTTCTGTCGTGATATTTACTGTTTTTCTCTCTGTGTGTGTTTAATAAACGGTCGCTTATATTTTCTCTATTGTTTTTCGGTCGATTGTCTTTTACATTCACTCACATACTATTGAAGCTAATAAGTGCATAAATTGAAGCCAATTTGGAACAATAGGTTCGCACCTTTGTCCCTATCTCCTAAAGCCAAGCGTAAAAAAACTGAAACTTCTCCATTGAATATATTTCCGAAACTTCTAATCACCATAAAGGATGACTCCAAGTTCTTGGTTATCAGCTACCGTGATGAAAGAAACTAACAACTCTATACTGTTCTGCTATATACAAGGGCATACAAGCATAAGTAAAGAAGTCAACAACATGACTGAGCTTCGCGACGGATCTCTGCTGTTACTTGCTTGTTACAAGAAGATTGCAGACAAATTCCTAGCTGCCAACACGTTACCTGGAGTTACAGATATTATAGTCAAATCACATGAATCACTCGACTTCGTCAAAGGTGCAATATATGCTCTTTTTCTCTCTCACTTGTCTGAAGAGGAAATTGTTGAAAGCCTCAAGGAAAATGATGAGAAATCTGCTTTCAAATTCTCCAAGATCAGCGAAGGTTCCCGAAAATATACCGGCGCCATCCTACTAACATTTGACAAATATCACCTACCAGAAAAAATTGAAGTCGCTTGGAGAACTTTATCTATCCATCCGTATTACCCTAACTCCATGCGTTGCAAGGTTGTCAGATTCTTTGCCACACCGCAAAAATTTGTCACAATTCAGTAATGTGTGACAAGTGCGACTACTTTAATAATTATTTTGACTAAGAAATTTTATTTAAAAATCATAACCCCGACGTCAATCTATTAAATGAAACTCACCTTGCCCACAACGTAACTCTTTACTCCCAGGAAGCTTATATTGGGCATTTTTGAGTTATGTCCTTCCAACACCTCTTCAGATACAGAAATCTCCGTCCTTCCCCCAGATCCATCCATGACTGATCCATCCTCCCTCCTCTATTCTAAAATCTATCTTTTTACAGTAAATTTACTCATTTACCATTCTCTCATATTGTCCATCTTAGCCTCAATATGCTATCTATTCTGCAATGGAATATGAACGGCTTCTTTAATAATTATGTTGACTTATAAATTTTAATTAAAAATCATAACCCCTCCGTCATTGTATTAAAAGAAACTCACCTTGCCCACAACGCAACTCTTTACTCCCCGGAAGCTTACATTGGGCATATTTATAACCTCCCACGCAATAGTATAAAAAACAGGGTATTGTCATTCTTGTTCAAAGAAACCTGCCTCACCTATCCTCTTTCCCGCAATCAAAAATTTCTTCCCTGGCCATTGAATTACAAACATCAATATCAACATAATTCCTTCTGCTCCTCACCCTTTCATTTTGGCTGGCGATTTCAACGCATGGACCCCTATGGGGGTCAATTCCACCAACTCAAAAGGAGGAACAATTGAAGATTACATACTAGTTTCCAACGTCGCTATCCTAAATGATGGGTCATCCACCCACTTTTCTGCCCACTCATCTTTTACACATATTGACCTTACCCTTTGTTCTGTATCCCTTTCCTCCAAAGTGTCATGGCATTTCATAAAAGACCTTCATGGTAGTGATCATTTCCCTATTCTCTCCAAAATCCTAATTTCCCGACCCCAAACCCTTTTCAAACCCAGAATCTATATCAGAACTGACCGAGCAGATTGGCCCAAATTTTTGGCGACCTGCGAAACTCTCTTCTCATCTACATCTACATCATCCAACATCAACCAAGAAACCTACAACATCCAAAAAATAATCCGTTCCTCAGCAAACCAATCCATCCCACTCTCTACACCCAAACCTATCAGGCCTGTTCCTTTGTGCAGCAGCGGGCTTTCAGCATTAAGACAAAAGAACCAGAATGCCTGGCATGAATTTAAGCGTAATCGGACCCAATCAAATCTTATCTTGTACAAAAAATGCAATGCACTTTTTCGACGTAAGGCCAAAAATGCTAAAATTCTCTCTTTCCAAAAATTTACTAGCAGTATTTCTGCCTCATCTGACACAAAAAGGTATGGGTAGACGTAAAAAGGCTTACTGGCCTTCCCTCCCACTCTCCTATCATTTCCCTTAAATATTTCCAAGGCAATATTTAGTACATCCTCATGATATAGCCTCAGAGTTAGCCACACATTTCTCTTCTCATGGATGGCGATTTATCTCTACAGGAACTCCAATGCGCTCTCTCAGCAGTCAAAGGTAGAACCCCAGTGTTTGATAAAATATCACATCCCATTATATAACATATCCCTTTGTCCCTTCTATCTCGCCTCCTCAAACATTACAACAACATATTCTCGACTGATAATTATCTCATTCTTTGGAAGACTAGTTCCGTCGTCCCTATCCTAAAACCTTGTAAACCTCGATGTGAGGTAAACAGCTACCGTCCTATATCCCTTCTTCCCTGCTTATGCAAATTAATGGATAAAATCGTTGCTACTAGTCTATTACGGTATGTGCACACAAATAAGGTCATTAACCATAACCAAGTCGCCTTCAAGAAGGGGCATGGTACGATTGACGCTCTATTACTCCTCGATCACGTTGTTTCCGAATCCCTGTCAAAAAGAAATCATATTGCGCTCCTATTCTTAGATTTTGCCAAGGCTTTTGATCGAATAGGTATACAGGTCGTTTTAAGACAGCTCAATAAATGGAAGGTTGGACCAAGAATCTACAACTTTCTTGAGTCTTTCCTGTCCTCTCGCAAACTTAGCGTTCTTATTTCCTGAGTCCGTTAACCTTTTCATTATAGCTGTTGATGAGCTTAATACCATTTTTCCCATTAATATTTCCTACAAAATGTATGCGTACAATTTGCTGCTATTTTGCAAAACCCACGACCTAACTGACGTAATGGCTACCTTATCTGACATCCTATCACGCATTTTTTCATGGTCCTTTTCTTCATGAGCTTCAATTTCTCCCAATAAAACTAAACTACTACATATATGTAAGAAACATAAATGTAATATACCTCCTGATTTCTCATCCCTATAAAATCAGACTCATTTGGGTGCCATGACATTCCAGAATCAACGGTAATACAGTCGCTGATACTAATGCCAAGGATATAAGCGTTACTCCTACCATCACATCAAATCTCTTCTGTAAAAGCGATAGCAGAGGCAAACCAAACTAGTAGCTGATTGGGTTCACTATAGTCATCACTACTCCAGGATTAACCCTATCCGTAGTATAGTTAGACCTTCCCGTCTAACTATACTACGCCTACTCCTACGTATTGGGCACAGTATAATTACAAATGCTACTACAAGGAAGACAACCAAGTCTGTGTCCATTTTCTGAATCCAACATTTCCATAATCTACAAATTTCTGAAGGATGCTGATCTTCTCCGGTGTATCCAAACCAATTAATTTTCACCAGCCAGCCGAAATCCTCTGTGCTGCGCTGCGTTTTTTTTTAGTTTATTTACCAATTCAATTGTTCTTTAAGCTCTTAATAAATAAATAAAAATTAAAAGTAAATACATATTTGCATATGGTTAGTGACATGATAGGTGCATACACACAGTGGCGGTAATAAAACTGTAGACATAATTAAAAAGCTAAGATATTCAACTCTTTAATTTATATAGTATACTCGTACATATTAATGTTGTTGTTGTTGTGGTGTTTGCTATTAGTGCGAAGTTTAACACTGGCCGTGAGTATAGATCAATCAAAACACACAACAAGCAAAATATTCGCATTTGTGAAGCCTATTTGAGAGAATTTATATTTCTCTGTGATATTGAAAAATATAATATTTCACATGTGGGTGCCATAGCTCAGTGGTTACGGTTTTAGCCTTCTGGTCTGTAGGTCGTACGTTCAATTCCCGGCTGAAGTATAAAAATTTTATTATCGAAAAGATTTTTCTTTCGAACGGTTTCCACCTGTCGGCAATCAATTGGCAATTCTTCCGGCAGTAATAATTTACTATGAAAAATCTTCTAAAAGGATTATGTGACTCAGAACTCGGAAGCACAAAGTTCGGAACCGTCTTAAAAAATAGGTCCCTTCCAATACTCAAAATTTAACACGCACCACAGTAATGGAAGAGAAGTTCGGCCAAAGAGCCTTTCTGGGCTTATAAGTCCAACATATTTTTCTATTTTTTTTTTTAATTCAACGCAAATTTTTTAAACATTTAACGGTTTGTTCGCAAGAGGTCTTCTAAACAAAGCTAAACCAGCATATTTTTTTTTTATTATTTTGGGAGGTAATGTAAATTTTCGTCGTAATTTGTTATCAATATTGCAATAATGCTAATGAAATCTTACAATTTTGTGTGGTTTGAAATTCCATGAACATTTTTTAGGTTTTAGGTTAAACTAGAGTAAAATTCATTGATTAAAATTAAATATCTTGTAGAAAACTAGATCTAAACGGTAAATTTAATCTATTTCCTTACTTTCTAAACATGGGTTCAATAAACTGAAACTTACAGTTCGCCATTTAGATTTGCAATTCATAATATGTTTCTCAATTATGGTTCTCATGGTTTTTATGGCTTCTCAGTCGCGCAAACACTTACTACTGAATGCATTTGCATTGAGCAATTTCTGTAATTTTTTAAACTATGATAGAAATTTCAAATTGTTTGCTCACTATGGAATGAGTGATAACCTAAGCATATGCCTGAACTGTCTGTAAGCTGGAGCCTTATCCGCATTATCTGTCCATCACTGTATGTTTGCGTGTATAGGCATATGAGCATATACATAACATAAATTATAATTACCACTCCGCTAATGTACCACGCTTATTTCTTATCATTTGATCGAATAATGACTATTAATTTTGTTATTATTATTATTTTTCAAATTTTAATACAAGATTATTTGACATGACATTGACAACATTTCTTTAGCGCTTCTAATACGATTCATCGTGCTAGTACGTGAGTACTAGAATATATAGTGATGAAAACCGACCATTAAGTTTCGAAATATAGGGTGCCTTTGTATGTAGTTAGTATTCATACGGTTGCATAACACGTCATATTGTCATGTTATAAGTATATACAATAGTTTAAAAAGCTTTGTTGTTGGTCTCCATACAAAAGTGACTTAATACAATACAACTTCATAACCTACGTTTTTTGTGATGTTACTCATCAGATGAATCTCTTTACTTCTTCTTCGTCGTCGCTTGAAAATGAACATGTACGCATAAAAACATCCCATACTAAAATATTTTAAACATTTACTTGATACAATCATGAGCAATTCCAATCCTTGCTTTTTGCACAAAGCAGATATTTTCGTTTGTTCACTTTCTCTTGGGATTTTCAATTTAAAATTCGGTTAAAATCGATACTCACTTGTGGTGGCTAAAATTTATATTTCGGGATCTGGCAACACTAATGTCAATAGCTAAAATCTGTCAACACCATAATAAAGTTTAACATTTTTTAGCAGAAACGTACCCACAACGTTTTGATGCACATTAGTTCCATACTTATCAATAGCTCAATAGAAAGAAAACAGCAAACGACCATGTGGGTGTTCCAAGACGAGCCAAATCCAACAAAAGCTGTTCGGGCTCGCAGCACATCGAAGCAAAAGGTTGCCTGTTTCTTTGGCCGAATGAGTCTTGTGGCCACTGTTCCGCTTCAACAAAGTAGGATGGTCAATTCTGAGTGGTACACGACCATTTGTTTGCCGGAAGTCTTCAGAAAAATTCGCAAAACAAACCGTCAAAGACGAATCATTCTTCATCATGACAATGCGAGCTCTCACACATCTCGTCTAACATGTGAATTTTTGAGCAGTCAACCCATCGAATTGATGACTCATATATACGTACAGCTGACGATTGTTGACATTTTCATGAAGAAGAAGAATAATTAAACGGAAAAAATGGAATATTTAAGAAAGCTAGACGTGAAGTATTCCCCTGTAACATTTCGTATTAATTTGATTAACTACTTTGAGAGCAAAGAGTTTCTTAATCTCCGCAAATTTGCTAATGGATAATTATTACTGGAAAAGTACGTGAATGCAACTTTCAATTGATATTTGATATTTTAATACTTAGTCAGCTGATTTTCATCATCTTCTTGTTAAACTATCACAACGGAGCCTCGATTTTGACCGAATTTTAAATTAATAATACCTAGGGAAAGTGAACAAGCGAAAATAATATCTGCTTTGTGCAAAAAGCAATCATTGGAGCACTTGATTGTATCAAGTTAATGTTAAAAATTGTTTAGTTTGAGATGCTTTTAAATGTACATATTCATTTTAGAGCGAAGAGGAAGTAAAGAAAAGCAGCTGATGAGTTACAACACCAGAATACCCTAATTGACAATAAACATTGAAATTGTAATATGGACATACTGAAAGACCGATAATGTAAATGCGCGAAATAAACAGTGTGTGGAATGGAGTGTCTCTAAATATGTTCGACTGTTGTATTGACAGTTAACATACAACTTGGTATGAATATTTGAATGGCAATTTATCCGTAATTCAATAAGAATAAGAAGACGGATATCCAAAAGATTGTTCGGGTACATTACCACCACTTTTTGTCCTTAACAGAGTAAAAACTGTACTCTAAATGTGAAAAAATATACAGAAATATATACGCGAACGGAAACCTATCAGAAATTTGCAAATTAACAATCACAATTGACAGCTTGATTTTTTTTTTCTATACGTGATAGAAAGTGTTGGCAAAAATTTTATTATCACAAACTATCAGCTCTCTTCAATTTTTACGCTCTCATTTTTGGATTCTCTGTCACATAATTCGAGTACGCGAACGCTTTCCTCTCGACAGTTGTTAACAATTGTTGAAAGTTGTCAGTACGCGAACAAACCTCAAAAGAGTTTCGTTCTTCGCATCATGTTACAATATTATAGTTGTACTTCCGAGTTGCTAAACTCGCATACGATTTGTGAACAAAAATGCAAACATTGCATATATTTCTATTTGTAAAAGTAAAAGGAATAAAGTAAAAAAAAATATATGAATTCAGAAGAAGGTAATTAAATTTTGTACTATAATCCCAACTTCGTTTTTCTTCTTCTTATGTGACCATAACAAACTCCTTCCAACGGAGCTTTGGTCTTCCTCTTCTTCTGCGTCCTCCAGCGGGTGCCGAATTAAATACCCTCTTCGCTAGAGCGTCTTCTTCCATTCGCTCGATATGACCTAGCCAGCGCAGCCGCTGGATTTTGATTTGCTTGACTATATCGATGTCAGCGTACATCTCATACATCTCCTCGTTGTACTTCATTCAGTACTCGCCATCAACTCAAATAGTTCCGAAGATCTTGCGCAGAACTTTTCTCTCGAAAACTCCAAGCATCCTCTCATCCGTGGTGGAAATTGTCCAGGCTTCTGCGCCATATGTTAGGACAGGAATAATGAGGGACTTGTAGGGTGTGATTTTCGATCTTCGAGAGAGGGTACGTCTACTCAATTGCTTACTCAGCCCAAAGTAACACCTGTTAGCACGAGCTATCCACACATGATCTCCAGGCTGATGTCATTACAGTTGTTGATGCTGGTTCCAAGATAGACGAAGTTCTTCAATACCTCGAAAGTGTAATTGTCAACAGTGATGTGTTGTCCAAAACGTCTCTGTTATCACACAATATAATAATACTAAAAACTTATTACGTTTTTAGTATTATTTTATTAGAGGCAGTCAACAAAAATACATATTGCTAGCCTAGTAATATAGTAGGAGAAATGAAAGCCAATGTCAACCATTTACTAAATAAACACAATTTTGCAATCAAATTCGTAAGAAGATGATATACTTGTCCCAGTATGTGCTGAGACCCTGACACCGGCCTTAAGTAAATGTGGCAAGATTTTTAAGGGAAAATAAGGTAATAAATCTAAATTTACTGTATCTTCTTCAATTAATTGCTGGTTGTATTTTCAGGTGCCAGTAAATACAATTTTCACTGACTTATGCGAATATTTAGAAATTATTGAAGGGCAGTAATATGAAGTGTTAGACACCAGAAAAGGCGTCTAGCGACCCATGTAGGCTCATAGCTGCCAATATGTATGATAGGAAAATTAAATTTAGAGTGCAAATAAACGACTACATTACATTAATCTCGTTGCAAGCAGCTACATAAATATTTAAATAATATAAATATATATTGAAATAATGTGCATTGTGTATTTCCATATATACCAATAAGTAAATATTTTCGAGATTTTTAAATTTTGAAACCAATTTAGTTAAGTTAATATTTTTGTGTATTTTCTTTTACGTGTATAAGGATTTCCTTATTTAATTTTCCTATTTTTATAAACATTCTTATTCTGGAAAATAATTTCTTAATATTGACATCATAATCAATATTGGAGGCTTTCTTCATTCAACTCTACAAAAATTGATTCCAGACGGCTCAGGTATTCCATCATAATTGCACTGCCCACTGACAAACCGTCTTCACTGATTTACTCATGTGAGCGATGAATCATCATTGTTTCTAAATGAAGTGCTAGTAAAATCATCGCATAGTCTATGGTATATATAATCGGTTAAATTTTGTAGCCCATCGTACTCTACATCGTCGAACTCCCTGTCGACAAAACTGCCTCCATTTGCGTACCAAATTTCGATTCTACAGAAAAAGAAATAAACTGCACTTCAGTGCCGTTTTTTATAGCCATTACGAATATTACAAGGAATATTACAAAATGAGCTTGGAATAAAGCCGTACAAATTAAAAAATTTGGTCGAGGTTCTCTTCCTGTACTCAGTACTGTTGTGCGTGTTAAATTTTGGACAGTATTAGAAGGGACCCGACCTGACATATAGATGGCGGCAGTAGTTTGAACAAAATTACTTTGGTGAAAAGTGGCAACCTTATAAAACATATGTTTTAAGTTTCAAGGCGTTGTTTAGTATTTTTTTGGAGTTAACGACCTCAGCGAATTTGTAAACATGGAAGAAATTTGTCGCCGTTATTTAATTCAATACTTTCATTTGAAAGGTCTCAGTCCATATATATATATATATATATATATATATATATATATATATATATATATATATATATATATATATATATATATATATATATGTATATATTGTATGAAACCCCGCAATTACAAAAACAAACTACAATGATGATGCACATATGCACAACTGTATATATGAAGTATTTTAATTTAAAAGAACAAGAGGACAAACAGGTCCGAAAGTATAGACAAAATGTGTTGTATATGAAAGAAAGATCTTAGTAGAAAAAACGGTCCAAAAAACACCGTACAGCCACACACACTCGTCTTCTTCGTTAATCTGCTGCCATGCTGACCTCAGCTATACAGCCAACGTGCTGAATGTCAGAAGTCAGAGTTCTTCTTCCAGACTTCTGGAATAACTGACTCTGTGTCCGAGTTCAGTGGACGGTCGTTAAGAAAATCACCAGGTGATAAGGCGGTTCCTCCTTCAGGGTCATCATGAAGTGGTAGTATAGACCTTGAGTTTAGGCTTGTCAACAAAAAGAGTTCTTAGCTGGTGGATTGACTGACTACCGACGACCCGATGTAAGTGCTTCTTGGCTGAACGGACTGCCGCATCTCTCAAGCCACCATGATGTGGCGCTGCAGGCGTAATGAAGTGCCATTGTACTCCAAGGTCAGACAGCTGTTGCTGTGCATGAGCACTTCTTCACTCACACACATCTGCCCATAATTGCCGGTCTGCACCCACAAATTGAGTTCCATTATCACTGTATAGGTTGACGCAGTAACCTCTGCGGCTCACAAAACGATCAAAAACGTCGAGAAAGGCTCGGGTGCTTAAATCTTCCGTTAGCTCAATGTGCGCTGGCTCATTATTATTATTATTGTTATTATTATTAGAGGGTTGTATTGCACTGCGACCCTAGGTCTATTGTGCACCCCATCATGGACTAGAGTATTTCTCTAAGTCCAGCATCCATAAGGAAGTTTAGTATAGATCCTACCCTAATGGACTTCAGATTCTTCGGTGCTATAAAATCCCCGAAGTTTTTCTTTTTTGTGTGCATAAGTACTGGGCACGTTCCCAACAGTTTCATTCCCTTCTCTGCAATGTCGGCAGGTTTCATCCGAGAAGATTCCGAGTTTCGTTAGGTGATAATTCAGCCTGCAGTGCCCTGTCATTAATCCTGTGATGATTATTATATTATTCTTGTTTAAACTGATACATTCCTCAAGTCGTTTTAGGTTAGAGGTCCTTAAAAGTGTCTTGGATTGGGACAACCCTAGTAGGTTTTCCCAGTATGATTATCTTTCTGATTCTTCACTCCTTTTAATGAGCATGGATAAAGCTCCTTTGCCCAGACTACAGAAGGGTTTTGAGCCTACAAAGGGTGTTGCTGCTTCCTTCCTGGCGAGTCTATCCGCTAGCTCGTTGCCTCCAACTCCAATATGTCCTGGAACCCAAAGGATCCGCAATTGGTTATTTTCAGTTTTGATTTCACCTGGTTAGAGTTCAGTGCCTTGATAGCAGCCTGACTGTCTGTCCGGATTGCAATCCTTCTATTCCGGTATTGGCGCATGATGTTGAAGTGGGCACACCTCTCAATCGGGTATATTTTCTCTTGAAAGACAGTAGTATTGTTACCTAAAGGCTCCGAGTATTTTATCCCCGGGCCTATCGCTCCAGCTCCTGCTTTGGTTGTGATACGTGAACGTTTGCCACCACAGCGTACGTAGTATGGACCTGCATAGTCTAATCCAGTATTGGAGAAGGGTGGTGCGACGAGGACTCGCGATCGTGGCAAAGATGCCATCTGTTGTTGTTGCTTCATACGTTGGTGCAACTTACAGGTTTTGTAGCTATGAATGCAACGCTTCACCAATGTTCTACCATAGACTATCCAGAATTGTCGTCTTAGATATTGAAGCATCACACGTATACCGCCGTGAAGTGTCACACGGTGAGCATCACTTACGACTAATGCACCAGAGGGCACTCTTTTGAGAGTATATTCGGATGCTGCTGATCATAGCTCAAATCTGAGTTTTTCAGTCGTCCACGGGCTCTTAAGACACTTTATTTGTCCGAGAATGGGTTCAGCGAAGTAACTTGCTTGAACGTGCAACACCGCATATGGTTTGTAAATTATTAATCTCGGGAGAGTATATGTTACCTTGAGGTTCGCGAACGTGTAGCATTAGTGCTTGTTGAATTTCTTGCGAAGTGACGACTGGAGCGCATCAGTAAGGTCGACCACATGGTCGAAAACGTAAAATATAGGCGGTGGTGTGTAGAACCGCTCGATAAGCGGAACAAGGGTACAGTGGTTAACTCGCACTTGCAACTTCGGTACCGCCAATAGACAGATATGAGTGCGTAATGGGCGCAGCTTAGTATCGTGAGCAATCTGCTCTGCTGGATTCAGTTGTGGCATTTCGGAAACCTTCATGTCTCTCTCGTAGAGATAGTGTGGGCCTCTCCACCATAGTGTGAAACGTGCAATGATTGCTGGTGCCAATCCACGGCTGGCACAATCTGCTGGGTTATATTCTGAACGTATATGACGCCATTTTGAGGCCTCTGAATGATTCTGTATATAAGCGACGCAAAGCAAAACGTAGTCGGTGGTTTTCAAATCCCAGATAACACGATTGTGGAATCACTCTAATAGGTGCAAATAACACCACCAAGTTGAAGCGATTCACGTGCACTGACCATACTGGACCCAAGTAGATGTGGGGCACATAATTCGAGTCTCGGTATTGTCAGGGCCTTGCGAGGGGGCCATCTTAGTACGGGCGGTGACGAGAATGACTTGTGTGCGACCATCAAGCTGAACACTGTGAGCATAAACCACAGCAGCATATGCCTTGCTACTTGCATCACAATACACATACAGTGTTATAGTAGAGGTATGTGGTATGCCCAGCCAACGAGATATGCGTAGATAGGTAATTACTGGAATCGCACTTTGAAACCTAATCAATTTTTCACGTAGTTCTAACGGCAGTGGTGTGTCCCAGTCAATTTTCGCTGCCCAGGTCAGCTGATTATACATCTTGGCAGTCACTATGACTGGAGCAAGGAAACCCATCGGATCAAAGATTCTGGATACGTCGCTCAACACATGGCGCTTGGTTCGAACTGGGTTGATATCGGTTACGCAACCGGGCGGCCACAGCCCGTTTTTTATCACCTATCACCATATGGTTTTCATAAGCATATTACTGTAACGCACGAATAGCGTTGCGGTCGTTAAGCAGTATGTTTAGAGAGGCTCATCTGGATGCTCGCGCCAGAGAATCTGCTACCACTTCCGATGTCGAGGACCAATTTGGATCTGTCTAAACATTTTCTCGACGTCTGCAGTGAAAGCCACGCTGTATCGACGGAAACGGAGATGAATGTTGATTAATGGGTCCTGAAGTTGTGGCCCTACTAAATGGGTGTCATTCAACCAGACACCGTTACTGGCCTTAGCAGAGGTATTGATCACCTCCCTGTATTTTACAGGGAGGCTCCAGCATGGTGAGGGATGTAGTAGACTCGGGAGGGGTCACCATGCGACTCCGTCGCCTTCTCTATATGCCCAAGTGCGGCATATTCCTTCATGAACTCGAAGTACCTTTGACGTAGCTTAACGTCATGAATTGTATTTGCCGCCCAACACGGGCGCTACAGGATTGAAAGAAATTTGGACCATGTATCGGCCATCTCGATTGCGAGATATGTTTCGTCAGACAATCCCTTCACAAATATCATTGGTACACGGTGCGCATGGAATCTCCTCACAAATTACCCAACCAAGACGTGTATGGAGAGCACACGGTTCAGCAACACCACCAGTGATTACTTCACCCAGCAGAATCATGCCCTAGATGTCGGCTTCAAGGTGCACATCAATACACCCAGGCATATTAATGGTTGGATCGGCGAGCTTGAGATTTCGTATGTGGTTGTAACGGCTCATGTCTATAGGCGCTGAGGGAATAGCCGACGTGATCGTCGTCAAAATGTCAAATTCATAACTTCATTCATAAAGTGACCGCATTGTCAATGTAGCCTCACCATGACAGAATGTCGGATTTTGTGCACCAATACCTTCTACAGCAATGGTATGGCGTCGTCTAGAATGGATGTATTTGCTGTAGCTAATGATGGTGCTGAGAAAGATTGTACGGCCTCAACACGCGGAAGAGTTTTAGGCGCTATAATTCGATTTGATGACAATGGGCGTGATATGTCCTGTGGGTTACCTCCCTGCGGCGTAACGGGCGTAAGAATCTTCTCTGGTGATGATGCAGCTTTGCTCAATAATGCGTTGTGCTTTAACTTGCATACGTGACAAAGTCCGGCGGTACTCTCACGAACTGTATGGCCAGCATTTCAGCAATTGAAACATAACGATGATTGACGAACCGTTGGTTGAGGTTTAACACACGAAACTGCTGATATTTCGAGAGCCCATGTGGCCCTGTATATTGTAGATAGGATTCCACAGATGTTGTCATTGAGTTCGTAGACGTTGATGTTACTACGTGTGACTTGATTGAACGTTGTGCTGGTCCACGTAGCTGTGTCGTCGATTCGCATCGAATAGTGTCTGCATTCAGCTAACGTGCCGTAGAATATCGTGCATATATATATATATATATATATATATATATATATATATATATATATATATATATATATATATAATATATATATATATATATATATATATATATATATACACATATATATATATATATATATATATATATATATATATATATATATATATATCACAAAGCTCACAAAGCTCATTTGAGAGATTTGCATTGCAATGCAATCATGCACTCTTTATGCGCTTAAAAAGATGTGCTTTTGAAGACAGCAGCGTATTTTAAAATTGCGTTTGAGGGTGCAGCATACGATTCGCTCGTCAATATCAAGCTGCTATGTTAACTATTCCCCCTCTCAAGCTCGAAACGTCCTCGATTCGATGTAGCGCAAATCTTTTGTTTTTCTTCAGCTCGCTGTACTGTTTGCAGCAACACTTGTGGGCTTAGGAGCTACTAATTACAAAATTTTAGTTAAAGCAAATAATAAATGGCTGATACAGTTTTGGATATTATAAATTTTCTTAAGACTTAGTTCTTTTTTTTTTTCATTTTCAAAAAATGGTTATTCAAATTTGATGAACGTTGGAACAATTCTTGAAGGCTTAAGAGCTATTAATGACAAAATTTTGTTTAAGCAAATAATAAATGACTGACAAAATTTTATATCATATGAATTCGTTTAAAACTAAGTTTTTTTTTTACATTTTCAAAAAAGTATGATAATTCAATGTATGATAAGTGGATTTTAAAATTTTTGGATTCACTTATAAATGTTTTTTCTTGTTTTTGTGTTTGTTTGTTTTTTGTTTAATTCGAGGGAACAAAATTGTAAGTAATAATTTGTTAGACAATTTTCAATACATTAATTTAGCAAAGAAATTTGTAAGTAATACTCAATAATTTGAAAAATTTTAAAACATGGAAAGGAAAACATGACCTGAGATTGCTTTTATGAATCTTTTTGCCTTCAATCAATACAGCTGTGCCAAGATCTTTTTCGATAATTTTTTCGATAAAAACTTTATCAAACTTTCCTCCCAACCTCCTATTTCTTCTAAGGAATACCTTTTCTCCAACATTATATGTTTTTAAATTTCTACCCTCATTCACTCTTTTCATAGTTTTTTCTTGAACATCGAGCAGCCTTTTCCTCACTAAATCAAGCTTTTCTGGTGGGTAATTGTGGAGCACATCTGTTGGTTTTGCATTTAGAACCGAGTGAATGCTGCTGTTGTATTTGTGCGTAGCTAATAATACTAAATCTGTAGTCTCGTCAATTTGTTGTTGGTCCTTAATGCAGCGTGCAATTTCTAGTAAGGTAGAATGGAATCTTTCCACCTGTCCATTGCTTTCACTGTGCAAAGTGGGTATAAAAAATTGATCAATAGAAAAGTTATCTCTTAATAAAGTTTTAATAAGATTTGAGTGAAAGGCTTTTTCGTTATCGCTAACGATAGTTTTAGTGTTACTGAATTTCAGCAATATTTCAAGTAATGTGTCTTTTAGATCAAGTGTAGCACGAGAAGCAATAGGTTTCACAACAGCGAACTTCGAAAATTTGTCCACGGACGTTAAAAAATGTTGTTTGCCGATTATTAATATATCGACGTGCAATATTTCCCCGGGAGCATTTGGGATAGGAGTTCTTCCAAGTCCAGGATTAGGAGGTTTACGCTGATATTTATTCTCCATGCATATCTTACAGTTTGCTATTAACGATTTCAAAAAATTTTTCATCCCCGGAAAAAAGTATTCAGCAGAAATCTGCTTAAAATTTTCTTGCAGACATCGATGGGCTCGGTTATTTTCTGTAGCTACTGTTTCTAGCTGGTCGTTTTTGTTGATCAAGTCTATAACAAGCCTTTCCGTATGGACAAATTTAATCCCTTGAAATTGTGACACTAGAATGTTTTGTATTTCAGCCAAAGTGGGTAAATCGCAATGAATTCCATTTGTGACATTCGGATTAATAACATTTTTTAAGCATCGCATGAGATTTTCTATTGTGTCAAAGCGGATTGTGTGGCGTATAAACTTTTGAAAAAGTATTTTCGTATTTTTGCTAAACGAGTTTGATCTAGATATTATTAGCTGATTTCTAAATTGATTAATGGGATGTGAAATAGTTTTGATAGCATAAGATGAAGATTCCTCACTATGAATCGTCTCGTCTAAATCTGGTTCGATTAAATTATTGAGAAATTGTCGGGAGAGAGCGTCGGCCACCTTATTCTCTTTGCCAGGCTTATAATGAAAACGGGGTGAAAACTCCTCTATAAACGCCCGCCATCTCTTCATTTTAGCATTAGGACTTTTCTCGGAAATGGCGAATATAAGAGGCTGGTGGTCGGTATAAATGTTTATATTTCTGATACCATATAGGTAATGACGAAGTTTATTCAGTGCCCAGACTATGGCCAAAAGTTCTCGCTCATTTGTGGCGTAGTTCTGCTCAGTAGGTGACAGCGTGCGAGAAATTAACGTAATTGGCCTGCCATTTTGGGATAACACCGCCCCTAAAGCACTAGAGGAAGCATCCGTCGTAAGCTCAAAAGGGCGAGTATAGTCGGGATATTGCAAAAGTACGTCCTCTGAGGCCAGTATCTGTTTAATTTTTTCGAAGGCTCGCATCGCTTCCGTGTTAAGTTCTATATTCACATACTTCGACTTTTGTGTGCCTACTTGGCCATTTTCCCCACGAAGATAAAGTGTCAATGGTTTGACAATAGCGGCGTTGTCTTTCACAAAACGCCGGTAGTATCCTGATAAGCCTAGAAATGAGCGTAGTGCTAGAAGTGTTGTTGGGGTTTTAAAATTAAGAATGTCTTTAACTTTATCTGCGCAAGTTTTAATCCCTTTTTCTGAGACTAAAAACCCCAAAAACTCAACTTCTGTTTTAAAAAACTTAGATTTCTCTGGTGAGACTCTCATTCCCGCTTTCTCTAGCTTTTTTAGGATAACATCTATATCTTCCAAATGTTTTTGTTCATTCGGTGAGTATATGATAATATCGTCTATATAGACATGACAGCATTTCCCTATATTTTCGCGGAGAACATCGTCGATGGCTCTTTGAAAAATGCTCGGAGCATTTTTTAATCCAAAAGGCAACCTACAAAATTCGTATTTCCCATTGTTTATGCTAAATGCAGTTTTTTGCCTATCTCCTTCATGCATTGTTATTTGGTGAAATCCTGATTTCAAGTCCAATGTTGTAAAATATTTGGACTTGCCTAAATTTGCCAAAATAACAGATGTATCTGGTATGGGATATCGATCCGGGATCGTTCTCTCGTTTATTTTACGAAAATCGATCACCATGCGCAGTTTGGGTTTTCCTGTTTCGTCTAACCCTTTTTTTGATACTACATGTACCGGTGAATTATATGGCGAGCATGATTCTCTGATTATGCCATCCCTAAGGAGCGCTTTTATTTCATTATTAATGAATGGGGCAACGGAAATTGGATACGGATAGCTTTTGGTGTAGATGGGATCCGTAGTATTTGTGCGAATTTTGGCAATGACAGATGTATTGTAAGGCAGTTCTCTATTTGGATCAGCAAAAGCACTAATATTACTGCTAATCATTTGACGAAATTGAGCTCGATTTTGATTTGGAACAGTATCTTCTTCAATAGTTATCAAGTTCACTTGATTACACGAGAGATGCTGGAGTTTAACCTCGCCATTTCGGTAGAATAAATACCCCATTTCGGCATCAATTTTTGCTTCAATTTCTTTTAAAAGGTCATATCCTATAATACCATCGAACGTTTTTAAATTTGAAAGTATAAAAAACGTTGAAGTATGATCTAAGACATTAATTAAACATTTTTTACTTATAAGGTTCAAGCCATTTATTGAATTTAATTTAAAAGGCTCTTCCATTGTTTTGACTCCTTGAAGAAATGAAAAGTCTCTAACGTAATTTTTCGCAGTGCCAGTATCAATTAGAAAACGAAGCTCCTGGCCATTTTTGGTTTTTTTCGTGATAAATGGTAGGAGCGATTTTAGTTTAAAAAATTTATTTCTTCGGAGTCATCAGTAGCACCAACCTGATCATGTAACCATATTCTTTTATGTAATCGTCATTTTGATAATAATCGTCGTGATTATGCTCGTATTCACTATTCGACATTGCATAAGGCATATAGTTTATTTTTTGCATTTTTTGGTATGGTGATCTATTCGAATGAGATTGCTCACAAGAGCGCTTAAACGCAGGTACCGAATTGCTAGCGAATTGATGTGGCCGGAAAAATTGATTATTTTGACGAGGTGGCGGTACACTGGGGTTTTTATGCTGATAAAAAGATGTCCCCTGATCCACTTCCATATGCATTGGTGTTGGACCATTAGCATTTGGATGAACGTGGAAATTTGGCTGATTGACACGGTTTAAAAATTGATATTGGGGCATAATCATTTTGGGTTTATTCACTTTTGTCGAGCTACCTACTGCAAATGCTTGCGCGAAGTTAGAGCGCATATGGTTTGTTTCAAGTTCTTGTGAAATTGCCAATGCGGTAGGAAGATCTGCTGGTCTCGCAGAAAAGAGAATATCGCACATTGGGCGGCGAAGGCCTGATATAAATACACGCAATGCGTTCTCTCTTGCACGTTCATTGAGTGCCGTGACAACTTCATTATTACCACTGTAAGACATTAGTTGCTTATTAAGAATAAGCGTTAATTTTTTATCCACCATGTCATCGAATTCTGCAACTGATAAATTATCCTGCCTCAGGACACTTAGCTCATTTTCTAATGCGTACAGAGGTCTCTTATCAGCGTATGCTTGATCTAAGCGTGCAATAATGGCTTTAAAATTTAGAACAGTATTGAACGAAGAAAGTGTAGCATTAGCTGAACCAGTGACCTTGTTTCTAAAAATTCCCATGGCTATGTAGTACTTCTCTGTACCCTCTTTGTAGTAATCTATAGCGAAATGAGCAGCACTCCTCCAAGCAGGGTAGGCTGAACAATCTCCATTAAACTCAGGCAGAGATTTTATTAAGTCCAAGCTAGCATTGCTAGCTTCAACTGTGGGACTTATACTGACAGCGGCATAAGGTTCAATACTAGGAGGCTCTAAGCGCTGAAGAGCTAAAGTTATTTGGTTTAACTGTTCAGAAAGCTGCTGCCTAACCTACTCTGTAGTTGAGTGAACTAATTCCAAAACCTGCTCTTTAGTGGGAAACATTTTGTTATATTTTTTATAAGTAATTTTATAAAGTTTTGATAGTATTGAAAAAGTTTTTATGAAAAAAGTACGATAGTAATTATAGTAATAGTTTGCCTCTACAAACACTCTCGTTATCCAAAAGCAATTTCAACTAAAATCTTCACGTTTCTTTAAATTCTTAATTTAATCAATTTGAAACAGAAGGAATTTAAGCAATAAAAATTTACATTAGAAAAAACTGTACCCAATTTTTTCACAATGGAGTATCACTTATAGAAATCTTTACACGTGTTCACAATTTACACGTTTTTTATTCTTTTAGAAATATTCTTGAATATTTTTTTACAGAAATACAAAAAAATCACAAAACACAAATTCTTTGCAGTTTTTAATAACTTTTATAAAGTTTTTTTGAACAATATAAACTTGTCTTTAACACAAGTTTATAATTTAGAATTAAAACTAATTTAAATTTTCCACTTCCTCAGAATTGAATAATCACTTACAATTAGAAATTTTTGATGAGTTGATCCTTATGATCCCCTTTCAGAGCCGTTGGTCCTTCTTTCTTGTCCTTGTGATCTATGATCAGATTTCTGGAAATTTTTAGAAGGCCCCACGTGGTTGGGCGCCAGTTAATATAAAGCCGTTATTGGTTTTTTTATGTTGAATTGACTCGCTTTTATTTTTTAGCTCCTTCTTATTTGCTATCTTATTTTTAAGTGATCGCGCATTCCGCTATCATGATACTGTGTTGCTCAGTAGCTTAAGTACAGTAGCAGTAGCTTTTCTGAGCGCGGATAAACTCACAAAGCTCATTTGAGAGATTTGCATTGCAATGCAATCATGCACTCTTTATGCGCTTAAAAAGATGTGCTTTTGAAGACAGCAGCGTATTTTAAAATTGCGTTTGAGGGTGCAGCATACGATTCGCTCGTCAATATCAAGCTGCTATGTTAACTCTTATATATATATATATATATATATATATATATATATATATATATATATGTATATATATATATGTATATATATATATGTATATATATATATATATATATATATATATATATATATATATATATATATATATATATATAAATATATATATCATGCTTCTCGTTATATATGAGGCACTGAACACTTTCGTTAAAGGACGCAGACGAAGAGAAGCACTAAGTACTACAGAATCTGTTAGTTCCTGGAATTTCTAGTTGGTGGCAACAAGCAGAATACCTTTGTTGTTGTTATTTAAGTTAATTTAATTGTACTTTAGGAAAGAATAGAGGAGGTGGTAGTTGCTGTACATCACAGTATATATCACCTTTAATAATGAAGAGAAATTATTTTATTTATTATTATTTTTATCATAAGATTAAGAAACTTGGTGAAGAGATTAACATCACTCAAACAGAAAACCCAATGTCACAAAAAATTAGAGAGAATCGGCAAAACTCTACAGCTGTCATTAAGTTACCTCTACGGGAATAAAATTAATGGGGGTGGTAATTTCTAGGTAACTAAGGGGTTATTATCTATTTTCAAGAGTCCTTGGGTTTATTTTGTGAGAGGAAATGTTGGGAGAATAAATTAATTTGGGTCGGTTTATTATTTGTCCATTTTCCTTCCACCTATAGCACTTCGAATTAGCACTCATTTGTTTACGAAACATCACAAAATAGGATCAATGTGGTGGACCATTGTATATTCTACATACTTACTATATGAAGATTTATTTATTAAAGTTATATTTTGTAAATGAATTTTACATATGAATATATTAAATTGAAATAATTTCTTTTAGTTATCCATTGATGAATGTACCTTTACCGGGTACGATACCAACGAAAATTGTTCTACCATTCGAGGGTAAGTATACTCTCTTTGGTGATGCGGGTGGTCTTGCTGTAGGCGACGATACAAACAGCGGTGCTACTACTGACAGCAATTATTCGATGGTCAGAAATATATTTAATCTAAACAATTTCACCTATGATCCACCATTTCCGTGGGCCCAAAGTTCACCGATATTCTATGTTCAACAAATAACATTGCGTGCCAGTGTATTGCCATGGACAGATGATATGCAACTAATGGATGCATTTCGAACGCCACTTTATGAAGTTTTCAAGTTACTTGAAATTGTACGTAATCACGAAAGCACAGAAAAGTAAGTTATGCTCAGCTCTGTATAATTACGAGTATATAATCTTTATACATACACTTATGAATTTATTCTAGTAAACGTACATTGGATCGTATATGCTTGCATGTGGAGAATGTTAAACGTGCCTCCCAAAATGAGCAAATATTTCCCGAATATAATTGTTTAGTATTGTCTCCAGCAAATCTATGGGCGCAAAATGTACACAACTTTACCAGGGACACAAATATATTAAATACAATATTTCAATATCATGTAAGTCAATTTCATATCAATTACTGCAATCGTTCAGTCTATTCATTGTATGCACGGACAGTATCTTAAAAAATTATTGTTTACAAATTAATTTGTATTTGTAGCACACACAGAGCTCATATTCAAAAATGAAATTTAAATCAAATAATCATATTAATACATTAAGGTGTACAAAACATAAATATAATTAAAAAATTTTGACTAGAGATCCAGAGTGAAGCATTTCTCAAAATAACATTGCCATTGAATTGATACTTGAACAAATTGCTAGTTTCAAACGATAAATATATGGCTTTCGTCAGTCCGACCGGTAATTAATTATATCTCTTGAATAGGAATGTGATTTCAAACTATACCAAAAAGAATCCTAAACGAGGAATAACGTTTGTTATGGTCGCGGGTATCTGTTAGAAATATCAATCATCAGGTCCATAAGCACTAATTCCTCTGAAAATTAGGCCTTTAATTTAAATGAACTCTTATATAATTATCAGCGTAACGCCGTACAATGCCCAAGTGGGTCCATATGTGTTTTTTCTCGATAACTCGAACAATCTCAACATCTATATATCTCTGACGTATTTTCCAAAACAGCTGAAGCCATTTGTTTATTGACACAAGGTACTCTAGTAAGTTAGATTCCATCGACGTGACTTGGACTATAATACAGTAAATGCTGCGCGGCATATACCAGAAACGAGTGATACCCTTATATAGATCAATTTCAGTTTTTATAATGTTCTTCTTTACTGTGTTCATGAAATTACAATTCTAGTATTGAATTGAGCGAAAGACCTTTTCTATCTTCAGTGCCTAAGCCGACATAAGAATTCAAGAATATCAAGTTATAACATATAACAAAAAAAAAAACGCTAAAGAAGCTTATATTTTATAAACCACTACTATACTTAGTAACATTCAATTTGCCCATCACAGCCGATCACGTAAATAATCGTTGGTTGGTGCTTTTTCCTATGCAAAACATCTGTTTATTTCTTAAATCTATATTCTTATCTCGTTGAACCACGCTAATGTAAAGTATAGTATACATCAATAGTTTCAAACGTTATATATTTTCATACAGGCATATCCATTCATTTCAAAAGTGATATTTAAAATTTCTTGGATCTTGTCATTATTATTTATGGTATATTTATAAAATAATTTAAATTTTCTTTAATTTTATTTCAAGAGAGAGAGAGAGAGAGAGAGGTTTGTTTGCACGCATAAACACAACTTTTAAGTTCTGAAAGCCAGTTGATATCGCCAAAACTTGAAATTAGACATCTCTTGTAATGGAGTCAACATTCGTGGTGTTGTGAGACATAGCTTCATTTTTAGCATGATAATGAAATGGCCTTTTCAATAAGAATTGACAGTAACAGGCTATTTTGCAATTCTCGAAAAAATACGGATGGATATTGTCATTAGTCAGTTACTTAGAAGATGCATTGCTCTATCCTGAGATTTTTCTATTCCCCAGATATGGCAATGGCAATTCTGCTTTTTCAAATATTCTCTAAGGGAGAATATTAGCCTGGTGTTCTAGCATCAAATCGGGAGCCATGACCATAAGACAATCACCACTTTCGTAGTAAGTTATTAAACCTGTGGTTGTTAAACAATCTATATTGTAAAAAAAAGAGCTTGAACTAGAGAAATGTCACTTTTGTGTACATTTATGCTTGATACTTGCCAAAAAACAGGGTTATACATTGAAACTACTATATGGATAGCCCTGTATAAAACTTAATTGGTTGCATTTGTACTCGAGGCATTAAGAGCAAACACAATATTTTTGATTGTGATGCTCTCTATAATACTGACAGGCAGGCATTTAAAGACAAGTACCTACCGAAAATATTTAAACATAAATCTAGTATTGTTTTTATCACAGTGTTTTATATGGTACATTTATATACTAATTTAATACTATTTTTAACCTTCAATCTCTGTCTGTGTTAATTTGACACAATCTTTCCATTTCATTCAATAATTTCTTTCAGTATTTATTCAATTTTGTATCAATTTTGTATCAATTTTGTATTTTTATTTGGAAATAAAATTTAAATCAAAATAGGAATTATTCAACTAATCAGAGTGTTGATTAATAACCTATTTTTCCTTTAGAGATTTTCTTTGTTGTTGAAATTTCATTTGGAAATGAAAATTTAAAACGCATCCTCATATCCGGTACTTTATATTGAATAAAATATTATAAATACTTTGATTATTTATTCTTGTTAATCGGATAATTTCAATTTTTGAATATTCACACTGTTTACACACATTTTGAAAACTTTTTTTAAGTACGATATGATTTTTCTATTATATATACAAACGCCATAGCCATTTTAGCTGTTCACTGATCAGCTGTTTAGGTGATTTTGGGATGTGTTATTTAGAGAAAGTAATTCTAATAAAATTTTTATTGAAATTAATGTGAATTTGTTGTCAGTAAGAGACTGCGATATCTTGTCTCGCAGTTCACACCTCTGAACGAGCGGCGGCAACAATCTGTAAGCAATTGAGAATTCGGGCCCTCTCTCGAGCAAAGAAAACCATACTCTACAAAGTCTCTGATCATGCCTGTCCTCACATATGGCGCCGAAGCTTTGGATATTTCCACCTCAGATCAGAGAATGCTCGGAGTTTTCGAGAGAACTGTCCTACGCAAGATCTTTCGACCTATTTTCGTTGGTGAAGAGTATCGAATAAGGTAAAACTATGAGCTGTATGAGGTGTATGCCGACTCTGACATAGTAAAGCGCATTATAAATTAGCGAGTCGAGCGAATGGAAGAACACGTTTCAACTAAAAAGGTGTTATATTCGGAACTCGCTGTACGACAACCGGCGCCAGCTAGCGAAGAACAGAGATGGCTGGCAAAGTATGTTATATTCGGCCTAAATCCATATTCGGTTGTTTGATGCGCTTTACTATGTCAATACCGGCATACAACTTGTACAGCTCATGTTTGTACCTTATTCGGTACTCGCCACCAACGCAAATACGTCCAAAGATCTTGCGTAGGACTTTTCTCTCGAAAACTCCTAGCATTCGCTCATCCGAGGTGGAAATTGTCCAGGCTTCAGCTCCATATGTAAGGACAGGCATAATGAGAGACTTGTAGAGTGTAGTTTTCGTTATTCGAGAGAGGGCTCGACATCTCAATTGCTTTCTTAGCCCAAAGTAGCACCTGTTTGCAAGAGTGATCCTTCGCAATATCTACATGCTGACGTCATTACTGCTGTTAATGCTGGTTCCAAGATAGACAAAGTCCCTTACTACTTCAAAAGAGTAGTTGTCAACAGTGACTCGCTGTCCGAGACGACGGGACTCTTTGTTTGTTGACACTAGATACTTCGTCTTGCCCCTTGTATAATTTTTACACATTATTTTTTATTTCATTAAAAATTTCAAAATGTTTGTTTACAAATTAAAATTATATTCTGATTCTTGCCATAAGATTTTGAGTTTTTATTTTATATTTATTTTATGAAATAATCACTTTTCATGGCGATCATTAATTAAGCAGGGAATTCCTGTCGGAAAACGACCGTTCGTCCCGAAAACAAAAAAAATTGTATAATTGATTCTGATGTATTCGTTGAAAATTTGTAATTATTTTAAATTAAATCATATGTACATAACTAAAACATTTAAATACTTTTAGACATTTGCTTTGATATACATAAAGATATATTTCATAATTGATACGAAGAAAAAAGAAGGTCAAATTAATTAATTATTTATTTTTATTTATTTTATTATTGATTGCGGACGATACTTTTTTCTGAAGAAATTAAAACGCAAACATGTTCTATAGCAAACAAATGCACTATTATAAAAATGTTTAGTTCGGAAACAATAATATCAATTCCCGAATTACTCGGAATTAATAATTCTAATTTCCCGTCATGCCCTCGTCGGCAACCACGTCGTACTTAATTAATGAGACGGTTATTGTTATGACTTGACTGCACCGCTCCACAGCCTCCGCGTTAAAACTAACTCTCCTAATGTAATATGGCCACGCTAAATCCAAAAATTGTCTTCATTTTGCTCCATAAGCTCTAGTTTTTCCTAGTCTAGATTTTTTGAAAAAAGATTTTCTTATATGGGCCGAATCTGAAACATCAAATCCTGAAATTTGCGCGATTTAAAAAGAATGACCCATATGCAAATATATTTAAAAAAAAATTTTTTGTTTCGATTTTTTTTCGAAAGATGTAAATCATATAAAAAGTATTAAATCACATATTTTATTTCAACGAAGCTAAATTTTGTAGGCAATATTTGAGCAATATCACAATGCAAAGGTCTGTTATGTAAAAACTTGATTGAAATAAAATTCATTGATACCATACAATTCATTGTATGGCTACAACCATATTTATCTTCCTTATTCTGCAAAATTTTCAACGTGATGTAATAAAAATGAGCAAAATATCAAAATCAGCCAGATGTGTCAAAATGAATATGTATGTATTTTAGTCATTGTTCCTGGCAAACGAATGACTGGCTCATTTGCCAGAGAATTTAAATGCCACTAGAGAGAAGCAAGGTGAGCATTTTCATCAGGATAGGAAAATAATGGACTCATATCGTGGCTGACTATTGTTGGAGCTTAATAAGAGATCGCGCTCCAAGTATTCATAGTAGAATGTCCTTTAAAAGGAACTTTGTAAATGTAACGTTGTATAATGACTAATAGGGGTGGAAATCTACGTTTGTCAAAAACACAAATTTAGATATACCAGATATACATTTTGACATATCTGGTTAATTTTAATACATGTTGATCATGTTGAAATTTTAGCACAATAAAGGGGATATACAATATAAGGACATAATTTTTAATGCGTATGTGTTAAATATTACGCTTTCATTGCTCTCCTTATATACTAATTAATTGAATTGTTTTTTTTATCTTCGATTTGTTATGTATACCTATATGTACTTCTTTGTATATAGTGTATACATGGTGAATATAACTAATCAAATGAATATCTTATGCACATAGATGAATTTACCTAACTTACTGATGTACCTAAAAAGTGTAGATCTCTTGTTTCGTGAAGTCACAGTTCACATCATCTCTAATAAATATTGTAACAAGTATCGATGGTTCTTCATCACTAATTGTGAATAACACGAATAATGGTTGCATCGAAACAAATGTCAACAAAAAGAAATAGGCGATAACCAGAACAAGCCAACAAGAAAGAATGAGAACAAATTAGATAACGATAAAAGAATATTATTGGGTTTTGCCACAGAGTATAAATAGGACAAGTTGTTGACAAAAGAACCAATTCAATTCCGAAAGGGATAGAGATAACATAATAGCCTAGACAGACGGCAGCCTAATTCCGGATTACCGGCGTACTTAATCCGAATAAAATAATAACCTGACAGACGGCAGTATTGCGGATTAACTAAACAGCTGATTGCTGTTTTATTAGCTCTGTCCACTTACATTACTATCACTATCAATTTCTGTCATCTATCACTCTCGATATGAGAAAATCTACAAGAATTACTTGAACTGAAAACTATCAGAAACTTGTAAATTGACATTCACAGTTCTTAATTGACAGCTGGATTTATTTGCTCGCCAACGCTTTTCATGTTGAAAACTGTTAACAATTGTTGAAAGTTTTTTATAAGCGAACACACCTAATTTTTTGTAAAATGGATCGAGAAAAATTCACAATAGACAATTTTCAGCGGTGTTGCCAACGCAAATTGACCTAATCCTCCTTTATTTTGAGAATTAACTCATAGAGTTTATGAGGATTAGCTGCAGTTAATGCCCGAGTTAATTCGAATTAACTCGGTAATCCGGAATTAGGCTGCCGTCTGTCTAGGCTATAACACTATCAAGTGATCGAGGCAACATCACACGATAGCCAGTTAAATTAAAGAGCGATTGTAAATAGAAGTATCGATTAAATAAATTGTTCTTGCACATAGTTAGTACATAATAAGTGTTGAAATTATTATTGACAGAATCCAGTGGACGAACACGGTTGATTCGAATAGTTCCGCAAAAGCGGAACTGCTGGTGAGGCTAAGGCAAGCCATGGGGATAAGGGTCTTAATGTAGAAGAACGTGAGTTCTCTGAGAAAGCCGAGATATATACAGTTGTGCACGCAGAGGAAAAGAGCAAGATAGATTCAAGTGGTCAAATAATGGAATTCATGAAAACCATAATGCAACAACAGCTACAAGACAATGCGACTTGCCGAGACAGCGTTTTTGGAGAATTCCAGAAAACAATTGACTACAGACTTCAAGAAATTTGTGGTGCTATTTATTAAAAATGGCAGAACTAAAAGAACACGTAGATGAAATTTTAATTCATTGGTTTAATGTCTATTTGACCCTAAAAAGAAACACAAACTAGAATTAGAACCTTGCGTATACAAGATATTTCACAGTGTCCTATCGGCTGCGCCAAAATGTTGTGTACTATTTTTCCATAACACCACGTTACCCATCGACTAAGCTTCTAGTCGTTGGTCAACGCCCTTTTCCCTTAGCACCCACTTGAATCTAGCTACTTCGCTTCGTCAAACAGAACCACCAGTACATGAATCGAGAGAACATTGGTTTTTTGCTTGCGAATAAAGGCCTCCTCAAAGAAACGCGGTACGGTATTGTTAATATTTTTTTTGGATTAAGTGCGCCGGTAATCCGGATTAACGCTGCCGTCTGTCTAGGCTATAAAGCATTTCCAATTCAATTTCTTCATTCCTTGCACTTTATGTAGATGACAGAGTGCTATGCAGTAATAATTTGAGATTTATCAAAAGTCTATTAGCAAATCTAAGGGTGTGTGCGAGTTCGTCTAAATTTTAGGACCTAAATTGATATGACACTGGAATATTACATCACTGCTTCGAAATAGGAAAGATAATTGACAAAAGTCTACGAGTTCGTTTCTAAACTGTACATTTCCTAAATGGAGAAACGAACAAGCAATTTGAAAATTTTCGTGTTTAAAAATAAAGAATATGGCTTCTCTTTTTCCATTTTTAATTTGTTCTGGTTCAAAACGAAAAATTACGATAATCGAAATATAATACATGGTAATACAGTTCGAATTACCATGTAATTCGAACTGTAATTTCGAAGCTAGTAATTTAGGTATAAAAAGGTTGCTTGAAAATTGCCTAAATTGTTTCTATCCTCTGCATTATCGAGATATTTCCAATAATTGAGAAAAAGGCGAAGTCGCACACACCCTAAATACAACATTTGAAATCGAATTGATGAAGCTGAATTCTTTGTAGCCATGCAGATTACGAGAAATCGAGAAAACAAGAAATTTAAAGTTTTTCATAGTGGATATATAAGAAGGGTGTTGGAGATATTCAGTCATGTTGAATGTGTTCCAGTTACTACAACCCGCACAACCTCGAATCAAATTTTCAACAAATTTTAACCAACCTGTCGTAGAACGATAGGTTGGTTAGCATTACTGAATGGCGGTCCCATTGCATGGAGTTCACGAAAACAAAGTGTTACAGCAAAAATTATTGTCAGACTAGCAAGCAACTGACACCAAAGTTGATTAAGTTATGTTAGATAAGCAAAGAGCAATCACTATTGTTAAAAGTCCAGAGTCATCGAAGAGAACTAAACACATAGACACACAATACTTCTACACCTGTCACATGCAGGAAAAACATGAAATTGATGTGCAGTTTATATCCATCAACTTGCCGATTTTTTGACAAAACATTACCCAGAGAGAAATTTTAATCACTCATCACTTAATTGATTTTTTTCTCTTCGATTATGTTAGCTGCGTTTTTTGGCACGCGAGTTGCAAAAGAACACTCGCTTATTTATCGAATTGCTTAAGCGCCCTGATTTATAGGGTTGCAAAGTAAAAAAAAAACTATTGTGGATAGGCTACTGGAATGTGCTTGAGAAATTTCAACTAACGTCAAATTATTGAAAATATAAACAAAACTAAGCAAAATAAAGCATGTGCAAATAAAAATTTATTTTAAATAAACGAATATATTTACCACAGATTCCGCAGAATTGCTTCTTTTTTGTTTTTATTTCGTTTATAAATTTCACAAACAACCATAATACCAGCAGCGTTGCTAAGTAACTAAAGGGAAATTATAAGCAAGTAAAGGTTCCGTGCCGTGGCTCAGTGGTTAGTGTGTTGGCCTTCTGATCTGTAGGTCGTGGTTCAACCCCCGGCTGATGCATAACAAATTTAATATCGAAAAGATTTTTCTTTCGAACGGTACCCACCTGTCGGCAAGCAATTGGCAATTCCTCCGACAGTAACAACTTGCCACGAAAAAGCTCCTAAAAGAACTCTGTGACAAAGCCCAGAAAAAGTGATGTAACAAGGGTTCTGCCGTTCGGATCCGACTAAAATAAGTAGGTCCCTTCTAATACTGTCCAAATTTAACACGCACAACAGCAATGGAAGAGAAGCTCGGCCAATGAGCCCTTCGGGGCTTTTAGTGCTACATATATATATATATATATATATATATATATATATATATATATATATATATGTATATATATGTATATATATAATATATATATATATATATATATATATGTATATATATATATATATATATATATATATATATATATATATATATATATATATATATATATATATATATATATATATAAAAGGAAAATTATAAGCGAGTTAGTATTCTTTTGCAACTCGCTTGCAAAAGAATGCAGCTTTTGTATATAGTGTATGCATTCCTTTTAATAACTGAATATAACTATCTGTTTATCTAGTAAATAGTAGTACGAGGGCGGTCCCAGAACTAACAAATTTGGAAAAATTTTTCTTTATTTCGCAAAATAATCTTTTAGCTCTATACACTCACCCCAGCGATGTTCTATAGCTTCGATACCCTGTTTATAGTATGAACTGTCTAGCTCATTAAAATAGCCAAGCCATTTTTTCACATTTGGAAATAGAAAATAATCCGAAGGAGCTAAATCTGGCGAGTAAAGTGCGTGCTGAAGCAATTTGATCTTTAACTCATTGATTTTGGCCATCGCAATTGCGGATGTGTAAACTGGTGTATTATCTTGATGAAACAACACTTTCTTCTTCGCCAAATGCGGCCTTTTTTTCAATTTCATCACTTAAATGCTGCAACAAATTAGCACAATACTCGCCGTTCAGTGTTTTTCCTTTTAGAAGATAATAGAAACTCTATAGAAACAACTTCACGACGTTGTTTTTGTTCTATTGTGAGCAAACACGGCACCCAACTTGCACACAGCTTTTTCATCTCCAAATTTTCTGTCAATATACGATGTATAGCACTTTTTGAAATGCCTGTAATTTCACCTAGCTCATGCACCTTCAGTCGGCGATCATCCAATACCATTTTGTAGCCACCTCAATTGGTTGACCGCTACGGTGTGCGTCTTGGCAGCTCGTACGACTTCGTTTAAACTCTGCCACCCAATATTTTATGGTCGTAAACGAAGGAGCAGACTCTCCCAGATTGGAATCTAGTTCGGCTTTAATATTTGTTATACTGAGACCTTTCAAATGAAAGTATTGAATTAAATAACGGTGAGAAATTTTTTCCATGTTTACAAATTCACTGAGGTCGTTAACTCCAAAAAAATACTAAACAACGCCTTGAAACTTAAAACATATGTTTTATAAGGTTGCCACTTTTCACCAAAGTAATTTTTTTCAAACTACTGCAGCCATTTATATGTCAGGTCGGGTAGTTCTGGGACCACCCTCATACGTAAATGATTTTACCCTAACTTGCACATCATCTCTAATAAATATCTATTACATATCCATACCAGGTGTACAAGCTTAAATCCGCTGTTTGCTCGTAGATGGCGTTAGTGAGCATATGGAGCTATTATCGACTGTGCATCCTTTTTATTATGAGTTCGACATCTGTTTACATCACTTAGTAAACATCATACAGTGATTTCATACAATAACATACATTTTTCCTCGTATAATCATGTCTAGTTTCGTGCCAGAAAGAGAGCATATGCGGGAAGCTCTATTTTTTTGCTTCAATTTGAAGAAATCTGCTGCTGAGTCGCATCGAATGCTTGTGGAAACAGTGCGCTATCGGAAACCACTTGCAGAGACTGGTTTCGTCTGTTCAAAGGCCATTTTGACTTGAGTGACCAGAAGCGTGAAAATAAACCCAGAAAAGTTGAGGACCATGATTTGCAGGCTCTTCTGGATGAGGACGACACCCAATCGCAAAAAATGCTTGCCGAACAGTTAGATGTTACTCAACAAGCCATTTCCATGCGTTTACGAGCCATGGGGAAGGTTCTAAAATTTGGAAAATGGGTACCCCATGAATTGAATGATAGGCAGATGGAGCGACGCCAAAACACATGCGAAATCTTGCTTGCTAGGCAAAAAAGAAAGTCGTTCCTGCATCGTTCTTGTAGTGACTTGTGATGAAAAGTGGATATACTTTGAAAATCCTAAACGAAAAAAATCGTGGGTCGATCCCGGCCAACCAGCAACATCTTCTCCAAGACCAAATCGCTTTGGACGCAAAACGATGCTGTGCATTTGGTGGGCTCAGCAGGGTGACATCTACTACAAGCTGTTGAAACCCGATGAAACTATCAATGCTCACCGCTACCACCAACAACTAGTGAAATTGTGCCGTGCTTTGGGTGAAAAAAGGCCTGGTTATGAACAAAGACATGAAAAGCTGATTTTTCTCCACGATAACGCCCCATCGCACACGTCAAAACTGGTCCAAAACTACTTGGACACACTCAATTGGGAGGTGCTACCTCATCCCGCTTATTCACCAGACCTGGCCCCTTCTGACCATCAACTGTTTTCGTCGATGAGTCGCGATCACCGAACAGCACTTCGATTCGTATAAAGACGTCGGAAAATGGCTTGACGAGTGGTTTGCCTCGAAAAATGAGGAATTCTTTTGGCATGGTATACACAAATTGCCCGAGAGATGGGAAAAATGTATAGCTAGTGAGGGCAAATACTTTAAATAAATTAATTTTTGGTTTTCTATGAAAAAAATGTGTTTTTTTTTTTACCAAAAAACAGCGGATTTTAGCTTCTACAGGTGGTATATTAAACAAATTGCATCTTTGCTTCTTTGTATGATTTAATGTTTTTTAGATAATTTGGGACCTATACAAATAAATATATTTTTTTAGAAGCTTTCCATATAAGAAAATATCTCAGAAACTAGAACTGATGGAGCAAATGAAGGCCATTTTTGGATTTAGCATGGCCATATTAAGAGTTACTTTCAACCCGGCACCAAACAGAAAAGTTGTTTCTGTGGAGGTGTTTTATAGTTCCTGTTTAAAATATCGTTTCTCCTTTCTTGTTTTAGAACCTGCAAAAATCCAAAGTGTCAACAGCTGAAATGCTATTCGGTTTACCGATGCAAGATACTGGCTTCAAACGCTATCCGCTGCGTTCGCGTTCACGTATTATCCAATATGCAATTACATTGATTTTAAAACAAAATGATGTGGAATTTTTAAAATCATTAAAAGAGAAACTTTTGCGCCATTATCCACCAATGGCAATGCATGCAAATGGTCAACAACAACAACAACAATCACAACGTGAAGCTAAATCTTCAATCACATACATTTTCTATCCAGGCGAATTTAAAATCTGGGAATTTTTACCATTGCTCACTGCATTTGTATTGCTCTTTACATATATATATTTTTCGGTGAGAAAAATTGATGTGATACGTTCACGTGTGTTGCTCGCATTTTGTTCGGTTGTCACTGTATTTGGCAGCCTGGTAATGTCATTGGGATTATGTTTCTTCTTTGGCCTAACAATTAGTTTACAATCAAAGGACATTTTTCCGTATCTGGTTGTTTTGGTGGGCTTGGAGAATTGTCTTGTCATCACCAAGAGTGTTGTATCTACTGACGAGACGTTCGATGTTAAAATACGTATTGCACAAGCGCTCAGTAAGGAGGGATGGCACATCTCAAAGACTCTATTAACTGAGATTACAATACTCACCGTCGGTTTGGCAACATTCGTTCCAGTCATTCAAGAATTTTGCGTTTTTGCCATTGTTGGTCTGCTGTCGGATTTTATGCTGCAAATGCTGCTTTTCTCAACAATCCTAGCGATGAATATCAAACGCATTGAGTACACAATGGAGGCCAAACAATTGCCAAAAATGATGTTTAGTTGTACCGGCACAGCTATGAATAATGTGAGAGTGCCGTCCTGTGGTAGTAATGAATTTCGTTTCTTTTCAAATACAACGACAACTGGCGGAGGAGAAGGACCAGCAGGCGCATCCTTTGTGTCGGGCATGTTTCATCGTTCGCAGTCGCATCCAAAGTTGACGTTCGCTGATTTGAATGCGCATCCAAGTGGGGCAGGTGATTTGTCGAAACGTTCATCACTTACCTCGAATTCAAATATGACTCAGGAGCACCGCATACCGAAGCGTTTAAAATTGGTCAATTTTTGGGCACGCACACGTTTCTTTCAACGTGCATTCATGATATGGATGAGTGTATGGATATGTTCCATAGTCTATAATTCCGGATATTTGGAACATCTATTCATTAAGGATACATATCGCAATACTGCTGCTGATGATTTGCAATGGAATTCGGATAGTGGGCGTGGTGCAGTTTCGAGTTTCTTCTCGAACGTACAGCAAGTAATCAATTCGGCATCGTCATCGTCATCGGTGTCCGATGATTTTTCGCATGCATTGGATCAAGAACAACATCAACAATTTGGGCGTAAGAATAATTTTCAGCCTGAAGGTAAGTAGATACATACATACCATACACTATATAATACTGAAGCACAACTTTTATTTTCTATATACCTAGCTGATAGCATTAATGCCCATTTAAATGAGACGGACAATGAGATGCGTCGTCTAATGTATCCAGATTTTGAATTAAACTATTTTCTATCGAATTTTCATTGGTCAACCATCATGAAACAGTATAATATCTCGCTAAGTGGTAGGTATATTACTATTTTGCCAACAATAAAACTATCACGTGCGATTTCACCCGAAATGGCTGCACTGATTCGTAACCCCAATGAGAAACTGGTACAAAATTTTCAATGGAAGGCATTAGCCGCAGCATTAGATCCACTGGATTTTAGTGACGATGAGAATCGTGAATCGCCTTTGGTAATGCCCGGTGGTACGCCGCTCTTTCCCAAAAGTCCGATGGAGATATTCTTTGCCATCACATTGTGTTGTATCAGCGTTTTTGTTCTATGCTATACAATGGTTGTGTTCTATCGTTGCATCTGTACGCGTAATTACGCCGAATGGCGTTCGAGTTGGAATGAATGCTCCGAGTTTGTACAGAAAACCGAACAAATATTGGAAGGTGTTCCAACACAAATACCAGGACATAAACATCGTATTGAATGTCTAGTTTCGGATGGTATGAGCATAATTAGCTGCTGTTTGAAAGGACAAATTAAGGTTTGGGATTCGCGGACTGGTGAAAATTTGACAACTATTAATCGCAACGATATGCAAATTGAAACACTGCAAAATGATGGTCATGTGATGCCGATACAACGCAATCTAAACACATCTCCAATATGGTGTTTGGACTATTTTGATCATCTAATAGCGGTGGGATGTGCAAATGGACGTGTAGAACTATGGCAGACACCAGCTGGAGTTTTAAAAGTTGGAATTTTTTTCTCGTTTTTGCTGAAATATGTACGGAATAAATTGTTTGGTCTTTTTCAGTGTGCCTATCAAGAAACTTCCATACGCCATCAAGGCATTACTCACATACATTTGAATGGTGATCGTGTGATTGTGGCACGCTTGAGTGGTCGACTAGATTTTTATCGTTTAGAAACATACTATAAGGGCAAGCAAATTGATTGGGGATTCACATCGGCCTATAGAAGAAGTAAGTATTACGTACATAATTTCAATTTTGTCATTCATTTATTCATTTGAAGACACACTGGATTTACGAAACCCGTCAAATTGAAGGGTTTTCGATTTAATGCTTAAAAATTTTTAGCATGGAAATATTATTTTTTAAATATTGCATATTGATTTGTAATAATCTAATGCAGCGCATATATATTTCAAGTAATTTGTCTGGAAGACCTTTATTTTATTATTTCCAGATGTAGTATAAGGGAAAAGTTATATAGGTATACCACATGTGGAAATATTCGAAATAAAATTATAATGAATAAGAAAAAACCACCTCAAGCAAATGTTGGTTATTTTACAGTAAATAAGTTTGGACTTGTCTACATTTAGAGTAAATCTTATCATATCACAAATAATCACACTTCATTGGTGAACTTTGCAAAGAAAACAAGTTATTTTTGGAAGTAAAGTTGTACTTATTATAAACAAGTAGATCAAAGTGAAAGATTATTTCAATAGTGTATTTTGTTAAAAATTATAAGTACTCTTTGTACCCTCAGCAAAAAATATATTTTCGTAATTAAAGATATATATATTGGTTATGGTTATGTGGCTAAGGGTATTATGGGCAAGTCTTCTAAGAATATAGAAATGATAAAAAGAATAACCAACATAAATGAAGACCAATCTAGATCTGAATCTCTTATAAATGAATTATGCGAGAGCGATGGTGAGCTTGATAATATCATCGAAATTGAAGATTATTTTGACAGTAGGAGTGAAAATTATCATAATACCTACAGTAAAAGAAAAAGAATGCGTATTATTTCAGTACTGAAAGTGAAAGTAAAATAAAAAATGATGATAGCCGCATTCTTTTGCACGCGAGTTGCAAAAGAACACTGACTTATTTGCCGAAATGCATGCAAAGCAACAACAAAAATAAGCGATATCGTCTATTTTAACCGAGTTCAATTGAAGTTGCTTATATTTTAATAGACCTGAGTTATAGTGTTGGAAAGTAAAAAAAAAGCACTATTGTGAATAGACCACTGGAATGTGCTTGGGACATTTCAACTACACGTCAAATTATTGTAAATATAAACAAAAATAAGCAAAATAAAGCAAGTGCAAATAAAAACTTATTTTAAATAAACGAATATATTCACCAGAGATTCCGCAGAATTGATTCTTTTTTGTTTTTATTTCGTTTATAAATTTCACGAACAACCATATATACCACCAGCGTTGCTAAGTAACTAAAGGAAAATTATATTCAAGTAAAAGGGAAATTAAATGCGAGTTGATGTTCTTTTGCAACTCGGTTACAAAAGAATGCGGCAGATGTTGAAAAAAATCTGATCAACCGTTCCGTTGATGGAACCTTATGGAAACCATTAGAGGAAGGTGGAGGTTGTAGTAGAAAACCACTTTATAGTAACTTCAAAGATGTATCAGGACCAACTGCGTATACAAAACGAAATATTATGCTTAGGAATGTAAGGAGTGCTTTTGAACTGATAATTGATGACAGCATGATTTCTCATATAAAAATATGTACTGAAACAGACGCGCGTAAAGTTTTGAAAAAAGACGATTGGTTGGTTACAAAGGCACAATTAAAAGCTTTTCTAGCGATTTCGTATGCTAAAGGTGCGTATAAAGCTATAAAGGAATGGGGATCTGGTTTCTTTGCACAAATAATGACCAGAGACAAGTTCATGGAAATTCTTCGCTTCATACGTTTAGATAAAAAGAACGAACGAAGTCAGAGAATAAACACTGATAAATTTGCTTTAATTTCAGCAATATGGGACATATTTATCCAAATATTCAGGCATGTTACAAGCCTGGCGCGATTCTTACAATCGATGAACAATTGTTTCCTAGCAAAACTAGATATATGCCCAATAAGCCAGGCAAATTTGGCATAAACTTTTGGCTGGCAACGGATGTTACAAGCAAATATCTAATAAATGGCTTACCATATTTAGGGAAAGACGAAAAACGATCATCAGACATACCTTTGAGCGAATTCGTCGTGTTAAAACTTGTTGAACCATATTTATGCCATGGCCGAAATATAACTACTGACAACTTTTTCACAAGTACTTCGCTGGCAAAAAAGTTCCTTGAAAAAAAACGACTCTTGTGGGAACTTTACTAGGATAATATAAATGAAGTGTGCAGTGGCAAGTTGCCATAACGATAGTTCCGTCAAATCGTTATTAAAGAACTATTTTACCTTTTCGTGTGATGTATATTTGGCACAAAAGTGGATTAGTTTCTGCCGGCGATTAAGTCCTTTCAACCACAAAAATAGTGTGATTTGCAAGGGCCATTTCATAAATTATGATTTTATAAACCTCAAGCAATATGAAATGGTTAAAATTTATTTATTTTATTTGCACAGCGTTGTCATTTCTGAAATGTTCCTAATTTTCCAGGCTTTGCGTCGAAATTTAAATTGAAGCGCGGGGTTGTTCCAACTGTCTACCGAGTATCTGGTGGGATAACTCTTCGGGGACAGCAGGTTCAGCGAAGAGAAAATAAGCTCATCGTTGCTATGTCGTTGCATCAACACAGTTCGGAATTTGCAGTTAATGGTAACAAAAAATCGTTGGTTATTGTATGGAAATATTCTACTCTTTAAATTAACTTATTAACAGAGCTCGGATTAGATTGTTTTGAAGTTGACGACAATGTCGGCCTCGAAAATATTGCTGGCTATATATGTCATAATTTACGACACGAAGTGGGAGATATTGCGATTCAGGATGGCGCTGATTCAAGTTATACATGGGTAAATCACCTGAGTGAATGTGATTTATCAAAACCTACAGAAGAACTCGTGGTTCAATTGAACCTTTTTGAAAATATTTTTAACGCAATTAATGGAAATGGGTTGCTCATAACAAATAATTTTGTACAAAAACATATTGAGCAATCTTCCAGTATTAATTGCAATATTAAGGTAAAGAAATTGTTCTTCCGGGCGAGGATGTCCTTCAAAGTTAGAAAACTAAACAACAAAATATAAGAAACTGCTTACAAGAAAAAAATAAAATGAACTAAAATAGTAACTTAGTATTTATTAATTCTTTTTTAAATTATTGATATAATTATTTAATTTTTTTTTTAATATTTATACATGTATACATATGTGCACAATAAAACTTGTAATGAAAACACGAAACCACTTTGCTTTTATTTATATATTTTGATCCATAGCTTTTCCACTTAGGCAACTTCTGGCCACTTTAGGTTACATACATATATATTTTCACGGTTTGTTTATTTACTTGTTTCTTCTAATATTTTCCATAATAAAGTAATAAATATTGGTTATTTTACAATTTTGTATAAACGTTCGCAATTTTATTTACCTTTTGTATGGGATTTTGACACTTCTTGGTTGCCTACTATTCGTACTATTTCGTTTATGATGTCACCGGGCGCAATCTGTATTACTATCATTCTTGTATATTGAAGAATTTACTAAAAAAAATTTTACGTTATCATGGATACATGTGTACATGATTGTATGATGTAGCCAAATTTTGTATTTCATATTTTGAGAAATAAAAATTGAAAAATAGAATTGCTTATTGTTTCCGCGCGCTCCTGATGTATTCAATTTCGTTTTGTACAAAATCGTAATTATTAAAAACTTTTTATTTCAAATATTCAAAATTATTCAAATATATTTTCCATTTTTCATATAAAAATTCAACGTAGCATTTTCAACATAAATAAAATTTCATAAATAAATAAATATCAACTTTCGCATAAAGAAATATATTTTCAAATGAGTAGGTAACTCATCCAAATGCGGGAGCATTACACAAAAATTTTCGGTTTTTAAGTCAAAATTTTCATTTCTCCCTCCATATGCACCTCGTGCATATTCTTTAGTTCAATATTCTTTGTTATCACCTCGTTCTATAAGCTTTTGAAAAAATAAAACTTAACGTAAATACGTATTTTACGTATTTGTTAAGCAACCAAGATATTATAAAAAAAATGTTTTTCCATGAGAGTTACTTTAGTTACTGGGAGTAGCCCAGCAATTTTTATTACTATTTATTACTATATTTTATTACTGAAAAATTGTTATCTTAGGTGAAGAAATGGCGTTTTAAAGCTTAGAATAATTCCGCGACTTTATATGGAAGCCACATTAAAAAGTATGCGTGGCTCGCAGTTTTCTTGCAACATTATTTCTTAAAAATTAACATACATATGTTAAATATTACTGACTTAAATAAAAAACCATGTTAAGTATAGCGGTTCAAATTTTAAAATGTATTGTAATAAAATGGCAACTTTATTTCACTTCAAAGATCAATTCAATTTCAAAATTATTGTAAATACTTTTTTTCATTTTGAAAAGCCATAATTATTTGAAGTGAAACTTCAAAATTTTGGGATTCTTTTTAAAAAATATATGGCGGCATAGTATAATTAACAAAGTAAGACAATCCGAGAGAGGAATCATGACGCTCTCATTTTGAAATAAATGTTTAGAAGAAAAGTGAAAGACAGCTCTGTGAAATCTATTAAAGTGAAAAGTTCGCAAAAATTTTGTCACATTAACCCCCAGGTTGTATTAAAGGGTCGAACATGTCAATGCATTTGTCTATTTTTTCTTTTCTATTATTAGTAATGTTATTTTAATCACATCAACTTTTAAATATTTTTTTTAATGGTCACAATAATTAAAATAACAATAAACTTTGTTAAAGACCATTGATTTTCTTTAAACAATTTTCAAAAAAGAAACAAAATTTGTACTCAACCATTTTGACACTTCCTTAATATGTCTTGGCATATCCTGTCCTTGACATTAGAACAAATATTACGATTGTCTTACTTTGTTACTTTGTGGTCTGGTGGTGTTTTCGGAACGTAACGTGTCTAACTGCCTCAACCGGGTGGGGCTAGCGCAATCCTTGTTGAATTCATCCAAAGTCAACTCACTGGACCTACATGACGTCCATGTTCTGTGATGGCACCTTCACTCTGTAATGAGGGTGCCATAATGTAGCCAGCTCTGCTTGCTGTGAAGTCACCTTCATTTTTTATGGAGGTCCTCCACGTGGCGACCACCGGGAAACGTCTTCCTGGCACCCATTGAGAGGCGGCTAAAGTAAGTGGCGAAAACCTCCTCGGTTAGAGGTTGTGCGATGTGCTTGGGACCCACCACATAAAAACTCTCACCCAATGAAAAATTAAACCGTACCTCGGATAAGGATTACCCCTTTTGTTGACGACTCCCGCAAACGAAATAAGGACCACGATTTACGGATATGCACGTGGAATGTTCAGTCCCACTACAGGGAAGGTGTCTCTATCCAGCTGGTTTATGTTCTCGAAAAACCGCTCTTCAGGAAATGCGATGGACGGGACAGGGCTGCTCTAAAAGAGCATCCTGTGATATATATTACAGTTGCTATGCGGAGAGGCACAAACTCGGATGTGGATTTGTTGTCAGTAAGAAACAACATCTCACAGCTGGCAACAATCCGCATTAAGGCAACATTTGCGCTCCACGCATCAGCTCCTTCTTTCAGAAATTTATGACCGCTGCCCCCGCTACGATATCAAAATCGTGCTTGGAGACTTCAATGCCGGGTGGGCAAGAAAGGTACCAACTGTCGGAAAATTCAGCCTCCACCAGAACTCCTCACGACGCTACCGCAGAGAAAGACACCACCACGCGAGTTTTTAAGGAGCGGTACTTAAAGTACAGTACGTCTTTTCAGGCATAAGAGAGTGCTAGAAAGACGCGAGTGTAAGGATTTCGAGATGTGTAGAGACAGGAATGAGACTCGAAAATTCTTTGAGATCAGGCGCCTGAGTGGTGGTTTAAACCCCGGAGCCTCTTCCTTTCATGACAACAATGGGAATATGGTTACAGATGTCCAGAGTGTACTGAGCTTATGAAGGGAACACTTCACGGTACTAAATGGCGACACCTCGAACAAACCCGTCAATGGAGGAGATCTCCTGAACTGTCCAATCACGGATGGTGGTATAGATGTTCCACCACCCGACCATGATGAGGTCAGAAAGGCCATTTCTACGCTGAAAAACAACAAAGCTGCAGGTGCTGATGGCCTTCTCGCCGAGTTGTTTAAGACCGGAGGCGATGAGCTGCTCACCAGCATGCACCAGCTCATAAGCAGAACTTAGTCGGATGAAAGCATGTCCGATGATTGAAGGTTCAGTATTCTCTGTCCCGTACATAAGAAAGGAGACCTCACAATTTGCGCCAGCTACCGTGGAAGAAGCCTTCTTAGCATCGCATAAAGGTTCTATTGAGCATACGGTGTGAAAGATTGAAGCCTATGCTTAACAATCTGATTGGACAGTGTGGCTTCAGACCTGCTAAATCCACCATCGACCATATTTTCACACTGCGCCAAATCCCAAGGGTCCCTTTATGGGGAGGGTGCCTCTATCTAGCTTGTTGATGTCCTCGAAAAATACAGAGCTGACATCACTGCTCTCCAGGAAATGCGATGGACGAGACTGCTCCAAAAGAGCGTCTTGTGACATTAACTACAGTTGCCATGCTGAAAGGCACGAACTAGGATGTGGATTTTTGGTCAGCAAGAGATTACGACATCTTATTTCACATTTCACGCCTGTGAATGAACGGCTGGCCACAATCCGCATCAAGGCAAAATTCTTTAACATCAGCCTTATATGTGCCCACGCTCCGACGGATGAGAAGGACAATGTGACCAAGGAGAGCTTCTTTCAGCGCCTCGAAGAAGTTTATGACCGCTGCCCCCGCCACGATATCAAAATCGTGGTTGGCGACTTTAATGCCAGGGTGGCCAAGGAAGGTACCTTTGGTCCAACTTTCGGATAATTCAGCCTCCACCAGAACACCTCCGATAACGGAATGAGGCTGATCGACTTCGCCGCAGCACGAAACATGGTAATTGGTGGTACCAGATTCCAGCATCTCGACATCCACAAAGCGACATGGTTGTCTCCAGATCAACGTACAAGAAACCAAATTGATCATGTGGTGATTGACGGAAGGCATGCTTCCAGTGTGATGGACGTGAAATCGATCCGTGGTGCCAACATCGACTCGGATCACTACCTTGTTGCAGCTAAGGTGCGCACACGTTTATGTGTCGCAAATAACAAGAGAAGTCCCACACAGAGAAAGCTCGACGTCAGTAAGCTGCGATCACCAGAGACAGCAGATGCATTTTCCACTCGACTATCGGATCTGCTTATGCAGAACACTCCCCCACTTGATGATACATGCGCACGTTGGACACATATATCCCACTCCATGACTACTGCTGCCGAGGAGGTTATCGGTTACTACCGGCCTCTGAGGAATGAATGGTATGATCAGGAGTGTCGCGACGCTACCGCAGAGAAAGACAGAAAAACCCTGCGTGCAGGCGAAACGCGAGCTGTTAAGGAGCGGTACAGAGAGAAAAGGAGTGCAGAGAGACGTCTTTTCAGGCGCAAGAAGAGGGAGTTGGAAAGACGCGAGTGTGAGGAGATAGAGATGTGTACCGACAAGAATGAGACTCGAAAATTCTTTGAAAAGATCAAGCGCCTGAGTGGAGGTTTAAATCCCGGAGCCTCTTCTTGTCGTGATGGAAATGGGAATCTGGTTACGGATGTCCAGAGTGTACTGAGCCTATGGAGGGAACAATTCTCCACGTTACTGAATGGCGATGCTACGAACAATTCCGCCAGTGGAGGAGAATGCCCGATAACCCCAATTACAGATGATGGTGTTGATGTTCCACCACCCGACTATGACGAGGTTGAAACGGCCATTTTAAGGCTGAAGAACAACAAAGCTGCAGGTGCTGATGGCCTGCCTGCCGAGTTGTTTAAGACCGGAGGCGATGAGCTGCTCACCCGCATGCACCAGCTCATAAGCAGAACTTAGTCGGATGAAAGCATGTCCGATGATTGAAGGCTCAGTATTCTCTGTCCCGTACATAAGAAAGGAGACCTCACAATTTGCGCCAGCTACCGTGGAAGAAGCCTTCTTAGCATCGCATAAAGGTTCTATTGAGCATACGGTGTGAAAGATTGAAGCCTATGCTTAACAATCTGATTGGACCTTATCAGTGTGGCTTCAGACCTGCTAAATCCACCATCGACCATATTTTCACACTGCGCCAAATACCAAGGGTCCCTTTATGGGGAGGGTGCCTCTATCTAGCTTGTTGATGTCCTCGAAAAATACAGAGCTGACATCACTGCTCTCCAGGAAATGCGATGAACGAGACTGCTCCAAAAGAGCGTCTTGTGACATTTACTACAGTTGCCATGCTGAAAGGCACGAACTAGGATGTGGATTTTTGGTCAGCAAGAGATTACGACATCTTATTTCACATTTCACGCCTGTGAATGAACGGCTGGCCACAATCCGCATCAAGGCAAAATTCTTTAACATCAGCCTTATATGTGCCCACGCTCCGACGGATGAGAAGGATAATGTGACCAAGGAGAGCTTCTTCCAGCGCCTCGAAGAAGTTTTATACCGCTGCCCCCGCCACGATATCAAAATCGTGCTTGGCGACTTTAATGCCAGGGTGGGCAAGGAAGGTACCTTTGGTCCAACTTTCGGATAATTCAGCCTCCACCAGAACACCTCCGATAACGGAATGAGGCTGATCGACTTCGCCGCAGCACGAAACATGGTAATTGGTGGTACCAGATTCCAGCATCTCGACATCCACAAAGCGACATGGCTGTCTCCAGATCAACGTACAAGAAACCAAATTGATCATGTGGTGATTGACGGAAGGCATGCTTCCAGTGTGATGGACGTGAAATCGATCCGTGGTGCCAACATCGACTCGGATCACTACCTTGTTGCAGCTAAGGTGCGCACACGTTTATGTGTCACAAATAACAAGAGAAGTCCCACACAGAGAAAGCTCGACGTCAGTAAGCTGCGATCACCAGAGACAGCAGATGCATTTTCCACTCGACTATCGGATCTGCTTATGCAGAACACTCCCCCACTTGATGATACATGCGCACGTTGGACACATATATCCCACTCCATGACTACTGCTGCCGAGGAGGTTATCGGTTACTACCGGCCTCTGAGGAATGAGTGGTATGATCAGGAGTGTCGCGACGCTACCGCAGAGAAAGACAGAAAAACCCTGCGTGCAGGCGAAACGCGAGCTGTTAAGGAGCGGTACAGAGAGAAAAGGAGTGCAGAGAGACGTCTTTTCAGGCGCAAGAAGAGGGAGTTGGAAAGACGCGAGTGTGAGGAGACAGAGATGTGTACCGACAAGAATGAGACTCGAAAATTCTTTGAAAAGATCAAGCGCCTGAGTGGAGGTTTAAATCCCGGAGCCTCTTCTTGTCGTGATGGAAATGGGAATCTGGTTACGGATGTCCAGAGTGTACTGAGCCTATGGAGGGAACAATTCTCCACGTTACTGAATGGCGATGCTACGAACAATTCCGCCAGTGGAGGAGTTTGCCCGATAACCCCAATTACAGATGATGGTGTTGATATTCCACCACCCGACTATGGCGAGGTTGAAACGTCCATTTTAATTCTGAAGAACAACAAAGCTGCAGGTGCTGATGGCCTGCCTGCCGAGTTGTTTAGGACCGGAGGCGATGAGCTGCTCACCAGCATGCACCAGCTCATAAGCATAATATGGTCGCATGAAAGCATGCCTGATGATTGGAGGCTCAGTGTTCTGTGTCCTGTGTACTGCATAACTCCCGTTGTGCAGTGAAAATTGGGAAGGACCTCTCCACACCGTTTAGTACCGAACGGGGTTTCAGACAAGGTGATTCGTTATCGTGCGACTTCTTCAATCTTATTATGGAGAAATAATACGAGCTGCTGATCTACGACATAATGGCACTATCTTCAACAAAAGTGTCATGCTGTTAGCGTATGCCGACGATATTGACATAATCGGCATGAACACGCGAGCAGTCAGTGCAGCATTCTCAGAGTTGGAAAGAGAGTCGCGTCGGATTGGTCTTACGGTGAACGAGGGCAAGACGAAGTATCTAGTGTCAACAAACAAAGAGTCCCGGCGTCTTGGACAGCACGTCACTGTTGACAACTACGCTTTTGAAGTAGTAAGGGACTTTGTCTATCTTGGAACCAGCATTAACAGCAGTAATGACGTCTGCTTGGAGATCATGCGTAGGATAACTCTTACTAACAGGTGTTACTTTGGGCTGAGTAAGCAATTGAGAAGTCGAGCCCTCTCTCGAAGTACGAAAACTACACTCTACAAGTCTCTCATCATGCCTGTCCTAACATATGGCGCTGAAGCCTAGACAATTTCTACCTCAGATTAGCGAATGCTTGGAGTTTTCGAGAGAAAAGTCCTACGCAGGATCTTTGGACCTATTTGCGTTGGAGGCGAGTACCGAATAAGGTACAACTATGAGCTGTACGAGCTATATGCCGATATTGACATAGTAAAGCGCATCAAAATCCAGCGGCTGCGCTGGCTAGGTCATGTCGAGCGAATGGAAGAACACGCTCCAGCTAAGAAGGTGTTATATTCGGAACCCGCTGGAGGACGACGCAGAAGAGGAAGACCTAACCTCCGGTGGAAAGACCAAGTACTGGAGAACCTAACGGCGCTTGGAATTTCTAACTGGCACCAGCTAGCAAAGAACAGAGATGGCTGGCGAAGCATGTTATTTTCGGCCTAAATCGATATTCGGTTGTTATGGCCACATAAGTAAGTAAGTAAGTAAGCTTACATTACATCAACACAATGTTTCAGTTTGGTATTCCTGCGAAGCTTATTCGTCTTTGCAGAATGACACTATGCAACTCCCGTTGTGCAGTCAAAATTGGAAATGACAATTTAATACCGAACGGGATTTCAGACAAGATGATTCGTTATCGTGAGACTTCTTAAACCTTTTTATGGCGAAAATAATACGAGCTGCTGATGTACGACATAATGGCATAATTTCCATCTCAGATGGGAGAATGCTTGGAGTTTTCGGGAGAAAAGTCCTATGCAAAATCTTTGGACTTATTTTCGTTGTTGGCGAGTACCGAATAAGGTACAACCATGAGCTGTACGAGTTGTATGCCGATATTGACATAGTAAAGAGCATCAAGCATCAAGAGCTGGTTAGGTCATGTAGAGTGAATGGAAGAACACACTCCAGATAAGAAGGTGTTATATTCGGAACCCGCTGGTGGACGACGCGGAAGACCTGACCTCCGGTGGAAAGATCAAGTACTGGAGAACTTGTCAGCGCTTGGAATTTCTAACTGGCGCCAACTAGCGAAGGAAAGAGCTGGCTGGCGAAGAATGCTAGATTCGGCCTAAATCGATTTTTGGTTGTAATGGCCACATAAGTAAGTAAGTTACTTTGTTACAATGCGGTTACACAATCAATAACTTTCTTTCAAGTTATTCACACATACTGCCTGTCAAAAGTTATTGGATTTGACAGCTGTGACGTAAGCTCCACGTAACTTGATATTCAATTTTAGTTTTTAATTATACTTACTTACTTACTTATGTGGCCATAACAACCGAATATCGATTTAGGCCGAAAATAACATGCTTCGCCAGCCATCTCTGTTCTTCGCCAGCTGGCGCCAGTTAGAAATTCCAAGCGCCGTCAAGTTCTCCAGTACTTGGTCTTTCCAACGGAGGTTTGGTCTTCCTCTTCTGCGTCGTCCTCCAGCGGGTTCCGAATATAACACCTTCTTAGCTGGAGCGTGTTCTTCCATTCGCTCGACATGACCTAGCCAGCGCAGCCGCTGGATTTTGATGCGCTTTACTATGTCAATATCGTCATACAGCTCGTACAGCTCATGGTTGTACCTTATTCGGTACTCGCCACCAACGCAAATAGGTCCAAAGATCCTGCGTAGGACTTTGCTCTCGAAAACTCCAAGCATTCGCTCATCCGAGGTGGAAATTGTCCAGGATTCAGCGCCATATGTTAGGACAGGCATGATGAGAGACTTGTAGAGTGTAGTTTTCGTTCTTCGAGAGAGGGCTCGACTTCTCAATTGCTTACTCAGCCCAAAGTAACACCTGTTAGCAAGAGTTATCCTACGCATGATCTCCAAGCTGACGTCATTACTGCTGTTAATGCTGGTTCCAAGATAGACAAAGTCCCTTACTACTTCAAAAGCGTAGTTGTCAACAGCGACGTGCTGTCCAAGACGCCGGGACTCTTTGTTTGTTGACACTAGATACTTCGTCTTGCCCTCGTTCACCGTGAGACCCATCCGACGCGACTCTTTCCAATTCTGCGAATGCTGCACTGACTGCTCGCGTGTTCATGCCGATTATGTCAATATTGTCGGCATACGCCAACAGCATGACACTTTTGTTGAAGATAGTGCCATTATGTCGTAGATCAGCAGCTCGTATTATTTCTCCATAATAAGATTGAAGAAGTCGCACGACAACGAATCACCTTGTCTGAAACCCCGTTCGGTATTAAACGGTGCAGAGAGGTCCTTCCCAATTTTCACTGCACAACGGGAGTTATGCAGTGTCATTCTACAAAGTCGAATAAGCTTTGCAGGAATACCGAACTCAGACATTGTTGCGTAGAGGTAATCCCTTACCGGACTGTCGAAAGCGGCTTTATAATCAACAAATAGGTGGTGTGTGTCGATCTGTTTTTCTTGGGTCTTCTCCAGGATTTGGCGCAGTGTGAAAATCTGGTCGATGGTGGATTTACCAGGTTTTAATTATATTTTCTATTAATCGCAATACTCCACTGTTTTTATTAAAATTATTGATTGTTTAATCACGGCATAATCTTTATAAATCGAAGCACGTACATTTATTTACAAAAACAGTGATCAGCTGTTTGAAATTAATATTATGTTGAAACGTGACGTGATAGGAAAATTTTATATCAAGTCGATGATCAATTTCTAAAAGTGCCAGTTTATTAGTGAAAAAGTGTGAGTTAATTAAAACTTGAAAGTAATTTGTTGATGATTTAACTCCCAAGCACAAAATATATGTTTTCTATTCTTGTCGTTGACGGTTAATATACAAGTTTTACGTACAGGTGATGATTGTTTACATTTTGATAAAGAAGAATTACAAGGAAAAATTAAAAATGGAATATTTAAGAAAGTTAGAATTGAAGTGCTCCCCTGGAACATTTCGTGTTAATTTGAATCTTGACATAAAGGAGTATTTACTTTCCTCTTGCATTTTTATTTTGGTTTTCCATTTACAAATACAATTTTTCTTAAATTTCGGACAGCTGTTGTTTTATCAGCTGTTTTCTTGCTGGAAAATTGCTGTTAGTAAAAATTTTACCAGCAGAACCTAGTAACTTCTCTTCAAAATAAACTGTCACTTTACTCTCTCATTTCCCTCATTTTGCTGGATGTTTGTGTATGCGAACAGCAAAACTTGATAATTTGTGATAATTATCAGGTACGCAAATGCAAGTAATGTCTAAAAATAAATAATAAGCACTAAAGTTGATTGCATTAAAAACAAATTTGGACGCAACCATTATACAAATACAAAGCTCTTTTTGTGAGCCATATTAACCGTCAACGACAAGAATAGAAAACATATATTTTGTGCTTGGGAGTTAAATCATCAACAAATTACTTTCAAGTTTTAATTAACTCACACTTTTTCACTAATAAACTGGCACTTTTAGAAATTGATCATCGACTTGATATAAAATTTTCCTATCACGTCGCGTTTCAACATAATATTAATTTCAAACAGCTGATCACTGTTTTTGTAAATAAATGTACGTGCTTCGATTTATAAAGATTATGCCGTGATTAAACAATCAATAATTTTAATAAAAACAGTGGAGTATTGCGATTAATAGAAAATATAATTAAAACCTGGTAAATCCACCATCGACCAGATTTTCACACTGCGCCAAATCCTGGAGAAGACCCAAGAAAAACAGATCGACACACACCACCTATTTGTTGATTATAAAGCCGCTTTCGACAGTCCGGTAAGGGATTACCTCTACGCAACAATGTCTGAGTTCGGTATTCCTGCAAAGCTCATTCGACTTTGTAGGATGACACTGCATAACTCCCGTTGTGCAGTGAAAATTGGGAAGGACCTCTCCGTACCGTTTAATACCGAACGGGGTTTCAGACAAGGTGATTCGTTATCGTGCGACTTCTTCAATCTTATTATGGAGAAAATAATACGATCTGCTGATCTACGACATAATGGCACTATCTTCAACAAAAGTGTCATGCTGTTGGCGTATGCCGACTATATTGACATAATCGGCATGAACACGCGAGCAGTCAGTGCAGCATTCTCAGAATTGGAAAGAGTCGCGTCGGATGGGTCTCACGGTGAACGAGGGCAAGACGAAGTATCTAGTGTCAACAAACAAAGAGTCCCGGCGTCTTGGACAGCACGTCACTGTTGACAACTACGCTTTTGAAGTAGTAAGGGACTTTGTCTATCTTCGTACGTACGTTTTCCCTTTCAAATAATAGTGTTTAACTGCACAAAATTCGCTTTTTACCATTTTTCAAGAAACACAAAAGTTGGTTACTTTAAACGACTACAACAAATAAACTAATCGATGAATTTGGGTGAAATTTTAACAGCTGACGTTTGACAGATCGCAATTTCAAAAAAAAAGAAGTTTTTGTATTTGTGCTGCCTTTTTCGTACTTAGGTAGCTTCTTTATCAATCCGCCCTCGTATGTAGTAGTAGTAGTATCTTTTATTTTAAACTTCAAAAAAACAAATCATTAACATAACATCTTAGTTCATTACAATATAAAATTTCACATACATACATACTATCATAGAGATAAACAATAATTATTTAATTATAAAAAGTAGTAATAGAAATAGAAAATAAAAGAATAATATTTAAATTACTACCTGCAGCTGCCCCAATCTTCGTGGAATACTGCATCTATTAGATGTTGTTGGCGTGAATAGTGGCTAGTGGAACTAAAATGTCAGTTCTAACATCAACATTAGCATTGAAATTAATTACAGCTAGTGTAGTTCTTCGGAACAAGTGCAGAATAGCACACCCTGAGGGAAATTTTTTTTTTTCCAAAAATAGGCTATTTTTATTAACATAACGAACCTAACAATTTTTGGCGGAAACGCATAAAGAAGGCGTGGCTAATTATGAAAGTTCAAATTTGAAATTGCAATTACTCATTAACCTTGCAATTGTTTTTATAATGTGGGTATCAAATAAAAGCTCTTTTTAATAGCTTTCTTACTTAAATTACTTTGTTCACTATAATCAAGCTTTAATACAACGAACTTAAAATGTTCAAATTAAGCTTTTCCTTAATCAGAATTTTCGTATTAGTCTTTTTAAGTAGCCGCTAAAAAAATAACCCTTATATGGCCGAAGTCAGTTTAGCCACCAACAGTATTTTAGGACCAAAGTTTTTTTTTAGGGCGCTAAAAAAATAACCCTTATATGGCCGAAGTCGGCTTTGCGATCAACAGTATTTTAGCATCAAAGGGGACATTGAACAGTGTAACCAACGAAAATGTAAAATTCGCGGCCAACAATGTTTTTGCGGCCAGCACATATGTGTAAACATTGTCTTATGTTTCTCTACACTTAATTGACACCAAACTAAATATTTTAAAAAATTATTAAAAATATAGAAAAATTATTTAAAAATATGTATTATATACCACGGAAAAGGAAATTCAATGGCCTTTAATTCGATTCTAAACTTTTGACAGGTTAATAAAAATTTTTTGGAAAAAAAAATTTTTGTTTAAAAAAATTTTATAACAATTTTTTATTTTTCATTATAACTTAAAAAGCCTTAATTATTTATATAAAATGTTATATATGAGTAAAATGCTATTAAAAAGAGCTTTTATTTGATACCCATATTATTATTATTATTATTGAGTATTGGTTATTGAGTAATTGCAATTTCAAATTTGAACTTTCACCTTCAGCCACGTCTCCTGTAGGCGTTTTCGCCAAAAAATATTTGGTTCGTCATGTTCACAAAAATAGCCTCTATACGAATCAATTAGTTATTTTTTTTTTTTTGCCTTAGGGTGTGCTATTCTACACTTATGCCAGTTCTTCCGTATTTAGCCCCTCTCCTTGTATTTCTCTTTTTTATTTTTTCCTCCTCAATATTAGCCATCACACTTAAATATATTATTAATATTTCATCTGTATTGAAATTTATATTTACAGCACATGTGCGCACGAGTTCGACCGGTAGTATTGGACTTCTACACAATCGTCATCATCACCAACAACAGCAGCATCAGCACCAGCACAAAACGCAACAACAACAACAGCATGAAGAGCAAGCAACAACAGCAATAGAAAAAGAAGAAATGATATGTACACTAGAAAGCGTACGTTTGGCACATCAACAACCCATCACTTGTATGGAAATTGTGAATGGTATGGTTTTTACTGGCAGTCAAGATCACACACTGAAAGTATGTTTAACAGAAAATGTCTAATTGGAATGAAAACTAATCTTATCTGTATTATAATTATTATTATTATTATTATTATTATTTATAGGTATATAGTCTAAATAGCTGTGATATGGAGTATACATTACATGGTCATTGTGGACCAATAACATGCCTTTTTGTTGATCGTTGGCAGCCTGGCACTGGTGGTTCGGGTTCTCAAGATGGTATGCTATGCGTGTGGGATCTCTTCACTGGTGCATGCATGTACAATATACAGGCACATGATGGTGCTGTCAGCTGCTTAGCTTGTGCACCCAGTTATGTTATATCACTGGGTACAGATGAGCGAATATGTGTGTGGGAACGATTTCAAGGAAATCTACTAACAACCATTAATATATCGAATGCATATTCGAGTTTACTCATGTTGACACCATCACTTTTAGTCACCAGCAAAATGGGTGAGTGTCATATAATTCATATACTTATAATATAAGCATATCAAGTTTGCTTTTATAATATTTTTGAAAAAAAAATATAGGTTCTCTCATTGTTTGGGATGTGCGTACCGGTGAGCCGGCTCGTGAGGTTAAATTGGATTGCTCCAATTCACATCTTTGTCCAAAAATGATGATGCTTGCTGGTGATTCGGTCATATGCGATTATGGCAATGAGATACGTGTTGTTCGTTTTCCCATTGTTGCTGATAAATGCAATTGACTCTATAAATGTATATGTTTTTAATTTTTAAATATAAAATTATTTCTTATATGTTTTTATATGATACATACTTGTATATGTAACTTTAATTTTGCACTGAAAATAACCCAAGTGAATATAATTAATAACACATGCACGTATAATACGAGATTTTTATAGCTACAATCGTAGTAGCACCCTATTTTTAAACTTATGTTCATAAGCTAGATAGAAGAATATATATGTACATATGTAAGATTGCTGAATACATATATTGAATTAGTTCCATAAGATCTTTTATTCTTTAACTATTTCACGTTGTAACTGGTCAGTAATGCTTTTATTTGTGTATTTTGTTTTTACTTACTTAAAAATTATCAATCAAATTGATTTAAAATTAATTGTAAATAATTACATTTATAGGAATTATAACATGTAACACTATACATACATACTCTGTAAACTGATGAGGTTGGTTCCTGGTTATTTTTAGTAAAAAGAAGAGGTTTCATTGATAAAAAGACTCCATCTTCATCGATTTATTCACTCAACTTTATTGTAACACATATTCTCATCTCATTTTTAATTAATTTCAATGAATTGTTTTTCATCTACTCTTTAGTGTAATGAATATTTACTTGGCAAATTTACTTCACATCAAAGTGTGAGTTGCCCTTTAAATTTATGCAGTGCAATAAAATATAAGAATAATAAATAAAAGAAAACATGCAAATCAAAATCGGTGTAAATTTTCGTAATGTATTCCAATGTGTGGAACATGTGCAGAATAGCCCTCTGAAACAAAAAAAATAAATGTGTTCTGTAGAGCCTATTTTTGTGAATATGATAAACCAACAAATTTCAATCGGCAACCCATATAAGGCGTACCTCTAGGTCAAAGCTCAAAATTGCGATCGAAATTATTGTACTCAATAAATTCAAAATCTTATTTTACAAAATCGGCATCAAAAGAAATGTATTTTTTATGTCTTTTTGCTGATATATTTTATAACATTTATAACAAATTTTGATATTTTAAACGTTATGATCAAAAAAGACTTTTATCCTAAAATACTGATGGTCGCGAAATTAAATTTGAACACATATGTTACATGTAATTCCACCATTTATATGCCATTCAAAAGGTAATTATATGACCTTTAATATAGCGCTATAGTAATTTAGATCGCAAATTTTAAATTTGACCATGAGCCACGCCTTATATGGGCGTTGCCCACAAAAAATTTCAGTTTTTTTTTTATTCGCAAAGAAAGGCACTACGAAAAACAATTTTTTTTCGTTTCAGTGGGCTAGCACTTATGCAAAATATGCTCATCTTCTGTGAATTTGAAATGTCATGTATAAACGGTTGAAGCCAATTTTTCATTTTTTTAATTTAATAAATTGTGATGAAAATTCGGAAATGCCTACTGAATTTTTATTCTTCTGATCATAGTCGACCCAATCGTCTTCGGACAAATCAACATTCTCAAATACTTCACCATTATCTATGGAACGAACTATCCAACCGGTGCGTGGTGAAAATTCCACTGGCTCAACACCACGGCAATCAAAAATCACAATAGTTTTATATTTGCCTGCATCATCCTGTGTATAAGCACCTAAAAAGAAATGCATGTGTACAATAATTGACATGTATTAAATATACTTTAATTACAATTGGATTTCTCAACAATATCGATGGTATTTTCCCGGCTACACATTTTACATTTCATGTAGAAATTAAATCCATCCGGACAACGGGTGTTATGTTGTGTTCGCTCCGATTCAATAATATCATGCCATTTTTCTGATGTCTCACCACAATTCGTACATGTTAATTTCAAAAAGAATGGATACTCTGGGTAATTCGTTTTTAGCTCTTCAACATTTTCGAACGATGCAGAAATTTGTAAACCAACACGCACCATATCTATGAAAGCAATTCGCTTGTTTTGTCCGGTTCTAGAGGTTATTAATAAGCAACGTTCCTATTCAATTTTTGTTGTAGTAGAAGAAACTGCCCACATGGTCTCTTTTTACAGGTCACGTAATCATCGATTTTATAAGAAAATGTATGGCTTCTGATGACGTAGTACTTTTAAAATTCTTCATTTTATTTACATCTCATTTTTCTTTTACATTATCGTGATTACTTGTTAGCGATTTGACGATTGTAAACCGCTTCCTCTCATGAAAACTATATTTTAAAGCACTTTATTAATTTTCAAACAATTTTACTTTCTTTTTTCATAATAAATTCCATTAAATATCGCACTCAATCACAGCACTTTTTTTGTTTTTTTTTCTTTGTACCAAACAAACGAGGCACTAAAAAAGTGTTGTACAACAAATTGGAACGTTTATACGCAGATTGTACAACAAACTTCTTTACATTAGTCATTATAGTTGATTCCACGAGAAAAGCGGTTTCATGGCAGCGATTGAGGATAATGAAATTATTCAAAATTTCATAGATACGGAGGGACTAACAAAAGTTCCTTAAATAGTCGATATTTTATGTAATTTTGAAGAACTAAAAAATAGTACACGTTTTGTAGTAATCTAATTATATTTCACTCTAAATTTCAGAATAATCGGTAAGAATGGAGATGAGAAAACGTAAAATTACTGACGAAAGATTGGTGGAAATTCCGCTACCAACGACAGAAGATATTCGACATGCAGGAAACCCAAAATCTTCAACCGACGAGATAAGTGTGGCTAAGGAAAAAATTGACGATGATCCACGAATGACACAAGAAATGATAGCCAGTGAATTGCATTTAAATGCTATGTCTGTATCACGAATATTTCGGAATGATTTACAATACACGAAGAAATCTGCTCGATAGGTCCCACGAATGTTGAATGATAGTCAGAAAGAAACTCGTGTTTTTTTTACGGAGAGTCTAGCAACTTCAGTACGATCGCAACAGGATATCAAGCTTGGTTTTAAAAGTACGACCCGGAAACTAAACAGCAGTATGAAGCTGAAGAGGAGAAATTCCACCTGTTAAAGCAAGGCAACAAATGTCAGCAATGAAAGTGATGATTGCGGTTTACTTCACTAGAGCAAGAATTGTAGCTGTTATTACCCTAAATTCTAGTCAGACAGTAACTGCGAAATGGGATACTGAAGACTGCTTACTAAAAGTGTTCGAAAATTTGTCTGGTAACAGAAACAAAGAGAACCTGCACAGCTACTTATTGCAACATGATAATACGCCAGCTTACACTGCTGAAATGACAAGTAACTTTATTGCGCTTTCTGGCATCGAAGAAATTCACCCGTCGCCATATTTCCGGATTTGCCGTCTTATGGTTTCTGGTTATTTCACACACATTAGAAAAAATTTGAGGGGAAAAGTACTTGGTAGCATTGCAGAGATAATCAATGCGGTTAACGTAGAACTTAACAATCTACAAAAACGTGATTTTGAAGATTGCTTTGATCAGTGGATCTGCAGATTTAAAAAATGTATTGAAAGTAATGGCGATTATGTAGAAAAGATAAAAAATACTGAAGATTAAAAATAACAAATAAAAAAATTATTTTGATGTTTTTATTCATGCAGCTTACCGAACTTTCATATGTATGTCCCTTCATAAATATAGAAATCTTCCAGAATTGTGGAATGTAGAAAATGAAAAATATAAAAATAAATTTATACACTCAAAATATAACGAAACATTATTAGAAGAGTACAAAAAAAAAAATTTAAAAAGAGGTTAAACAATATGAGAATTTGGGATCTTATTTTCTCTAAAATAGACACATCGTCCATCCTCAACAAGTTTTTGTAATCGGCTGGGATGTTTTGAATTTATTCAAAATTTTTTGGTCGGAAAACTCATCACTTTCCAGGAACCACTCATTACGCCAAACTTTCGTCATTTTCTTCTTTTTTTTTCGTACCTCTTCCTCACCAAATAAAATTTTATCAATAATTATTTAGAACAAATTTCACTAAATTCTTGCATTCTGCGAAGTGTTCAAGCCGATGAATATGAGAATAATAAAGTTGTACAACGCATTGTACATTTGTACATCGTGTACCAAACAGCAATCCAACTCATTATACAACCACTGCACAACTAACACACCCGGATGTTCGTAAACGTCGATGCTTGAAAAAGTTAAAAATTGAGCAACTTTCGGCATGCTTCAAGCGTCGAGACATGATGCATACTTTTTATGTTGGCACTTTCATAAGGATCAGTATATTTTAACTTCGTTTAAAAGATGAAAGATACATGCATACTTTTTATGTATTTAGTCCTTTAGTGCGTGTATACCTTCGAACTCAGAGGACTACACTGCAAAACGCGCTTTGTGTACCTCGATGACATTATCGTGATGGGAAAAGACTTTAGCGTCCACCTGGAAAAATTGAAAGAAGTATTTAGGCGTATTTATACAATCAGCAGGGCTTAAATTTAATCCGAAAAAGTGTTCACTCTTCAGGCGAGAAGTTAAATACCTTGGTAATAAAGTAACAACAGAAGGCGTACATACCGTCGAGGAGGTAGTAGTAGCAGTACAAGAATGGTCTATTCCGGCGAGTTAAGGGGCTTCCTAGGCCTGTGTACCTACTATACACGATTTGAACCTGGATTTGCAAACATCGCCAGCAGTCTGCATGAGCTAACAAGAAAGAACAACCCATTTGTGTGGGGCGAAGAACAACAGAAACCATTTGAACAGCTGAACGAAAGACTTTGTTCAGCACCAATATTAGCGTATCCAGTACCTGGTCAAAAGTCTGTGTTGGACACAGATGCGAGTGGCTATGGAATAGGTGAGTACTCTCTCAGATCTTAGATGGGCAAGAAAAAGTAATAGTACTACAGTAAAATCCTGTCGAAGCCAGAAAGAAACTATTGTTTCACTCGAAGAGAGTTGCTCGCAATACTGGAATGTGTAAAGTATTTTCATAAGTACTTATACGGTCAGTCATTTCATACGAACTGACCACGCAGCGCAGCACCACGCAGGTGGTTATTACAATTCAAAAATCCAGAAGAGCAATTGGCGCGCTGGACTGAAAGACTGCAGAGTTATGATTTTACTACCGAGCATCGTAAAGGAGGACATCATAGTAACGAGCAAGCTTTACTCGTCGTCCTTGCAAAATGGAATATAAACATTGTTCTCGAGTAGAAAGCAAGTAGCACATTGTTGACATACGACTTACGAATATCTTGACCGAAGAGTCACGGGTCATCGAACGAGTGCAAGAAGATCAGTGGAACGACCCAGATCTCGTAAAGATTATGGAATACAAGATTGGTACGTCCAGATTGGCAAGAAATGACTAATGAGAGTCCAATAGCAAAAGCATACTGGGCGCAGGGGCAAAGCCTGCACTTACGAAACAGATGTCTATTCCGATTATGGGAAAGTGAAGATGGAAAAATCACTAATGATCTTCTAGTGGTACCCAAGGCAAGAATAAACGAAGTAATAGCTGTGTATTACAATCCTTCCAGTGGAGGGCATTTGGGCATCACCAAAACCATCGAGAAAATAAAGAAACGATTTTATTGGGTTAGATGCTGATTGAATTTGGAAGTGTGAACAATCTGTGAACAATGGCCAAAGGTCCCACTAAAAAAAGCCGAGGGAAAATTCATCAATACACCGTGGGTGCTCCATTTGAGCGAATTGCTATGGACATAACTGGACCATTTCCAACAATCAACGCAGGTAACAAGTATTTTCTGGTAGTTATAGATTACTTCAGTAAATGGCCTGAAGTATACGCCATTCCAAATCAAGAAACTAGAACAGTTGCGGTTGTATTCGTTAACCAATGGATTACTCATTTTGGTGTACCGATGGATTTACACTCAGAACAAGGCCGTAATTTCGAATCAGGAGTATTTTAAGAGATGTGCCGTATGTTGGGTATACACAAGACATATAACACCTTTGCATGCGCAATCAGATGGCATGGTAGGAAATTATGAACGTACCTTGGAAGAATATCTGAGAAATAGCTTGGAATAAAATAGCCAAGTTTAAGCGACTTGCGCCATACCAGGCTAAAGTATAGAAATTTGTTCGTGTAACGAGTATCGATGGTTGGTTATTCATCACTAATTGTAAATGCCACGAATAATGGTAGCATCGAAACGAATGTCAACATAAAGAATAGGCGTTAACCAAAACAAGTCAAAGACAAAGAAAGAGAAAAAACCAGTAACGCGTTAGGTACGGTATCGTACAAACGTATGATTGGCCGTTGGTTTTTGTTTAACTATTCGTGTTTTTGTCTACTCTTATATAAAATGGCGTACAGTGATTTTTAGTTGCGGGAAATTAAATTTACAGTAAATGTAAAATCGGTTATGAACGGTACAGTTGTACTTAAAATAAAAATAAAAAATAAATATGTGGCCACATAAAGCCCCAAAGGGCTCATTGGCCGAGCTTCTCTTCCATTACTGTTGTGCGTCTTAAATTTTGGTCAATATTAGAAGGGACCTACTTATTTTAGCCGGTTCCGAACGGCAGAACACTTGTGACATCACTTTTTCTGAGCTTTGTCACAGAGTTCTTTAAGAAGCTTTTTCATGGCAAGTTGTTACTGTCGGAAGAATTGCCAATTGCTTGCCGACAGGTGGGTACCGTTCGAAAGAAAAATCTTATCGATATTAAATTTGTTATGCATCAGCCGGGGATTGAACCACCGACCTACAGATCAGAAGGCGAACACACTAACCACTGAGCTACGGCACCCACAGTTGTACTTGCTGATAAAAAATTTAACATATTTACAATTTCGAATGATAAAAGTGAAAAATTTTTTGCAAGGGAAAGAAGCATAGTTTTTGATACAGATACTATTAAACTAAATAAAGAATAAACCAGGATAAGAGAAGAATTTATCAAGATGTTTTTTGTTCAACGTGGTGGAAAAATTTTTAACGGTACTCCACTTGGTCTGTCCTGGGTGTGGGAAGATTAGTTCAGATCCAAGAGATTGTAAATAGTTGATTAAATAGAGTTGAATAAATAAATTGTTGTTGAATATTAGTACAAAATAAGTGCAATTATTATTGTCGGAATCCAGTGATCTAATAGGGTTCGAATAGAATTAAAGGTTCACAAAATAAACACGTAATAATATAATTTTTAAATAAATTGAACAGGAAAAAAAGTGTAAGAAAACCTATCCGACGGGAATGCAATAGCATTCATTTTCATGGTGTCACAATATGACATGAATGCCATAGCCAATTGATTTATTAATTATTTGAAACACCACTCTTGCATGCTTTCAAATTTCGCTTGATTTTGTATGTAAATTTTTTTCTTTATTTTTCTCATTTAGAGTTTTTATTTTTGTTTATATATTCAAATGTCATCAGTTACTTTTAGTGTAATCAATGCAGGAAATTATCCCATATAAAATATTGACAATTTATAATTAACCATTAGTAGGCAACGGTGGGTGCCGTAGCTCAGTGGTTAGTGTGTTGGCCTTCTGATCTGTAGGTAGTGGTTTCACTCCCCGGCTGAAGCATAACAAATTTAATATCAAAAAATCGCGTCGTATCGAGTTTTTTATAATCTGGATGTAAATAATAAAAACAATCTAATTTAACAAAATTGTGCAATAAATCTAAATGAATTTGCACATCACAGACAAAAACAGCTGATTCGAACATCGGTTTTATTTACATTTGAAGAGAGGTAAATCAATATGCTTTTATGACACTAAATGAAATCAAAATTGATTTGCCATTCCCACAAATAGCAATACCGACTTGGTTCCTATGACAGCCCTGAATGATTTCTATCACTTACTATTGGCTACTATGATATGCTCAGTTATCTCAACAGATATCTGACTTTTGTGATGATGTGATTTATAATTCACACTACAGCAACTGATGAACATTGATATCGAGCACTCGCATCTTACCATCAGAACCGGGAACCACGTTGACTACTCTGCCGAAACGGTGGTGTAGTGGAAGCAGTGAATACAGTTGCGAACTGCTTTCTGCACCAATTCTCTGGCATTTACTACCCACACCTTTTCTCGCAGCAAACTTATAAGGATCTTGGAGCAAATATGTAAAGGTTTCCTCATTGGCCGTTGATACTGCAAATCTGAAGGAAACGTTTCATCCCGTGCCAATTTCTGTATCCGAATTTCCTGAATTAGTATTTTTCTGCACCGGTGACTGGGCTCAACAGACCGATGATATTAAATATTTTGGTATAGTTGAGAATACAGATCTTTCTGTATCTATTTGGTGCTCTAGTAAATCGTAACGAAAACAAAATATATCCCTCGATGGTTTCCGATGGATATTTCTAAAGCCATTATTATGTTTCCTTCATTAAATTTTAGTGAAACGTCTGTGGACGTGAAATCGGGCATCTGTGTACAATTGGAATGCTATTTTGTAAGAGTTAAATCAGAAGACTGTACAACTTTTATGATGAGAAGGTCATTTTCATAAAAGATATTACGAAAAGCTCTTGGTCCCACCGGGTAGGTATTGTTGTTTAGCTCAGCGATGTGAAATAGGCTACGAGTTGCGATGAATGGCGCGGCAGCCAAACCATGTGTGTTGGTGTGAAGTTGGCATAGTTGTAACAGCTCTTTTTGTAATGATTAACTCAGGTTGGATAGTAACTCCTACCATGAGAATATCATTCAATGCAACATTTGTCGAAGAGCGCACAGAGTCATGGAAGATAACATGCAATTTTGTCGTTGTCCTTAGCGAACGAAGAATACAATGGAGTGGAATCACATCGGGCAATCGAACCAGTATAAGTCCGTCCGGTTGTGCCTGCACATTTTTACGAAATTGGGCATCACACTGACCTTCTTCGGATTGAACTAGTGCTGGATGATTTCCAAAAACGTTGAAAAAATTAATTTCTTTTGTGGCAGCAACTACGTTACACATGAAAGAACCTGGAATGGTGTAATTATCACAGCATCCTCCTACTATTCAGCTAAATGAAGTGTTCTGAACATTTTACATTGACAATCAAAGTGTTTCTCTTACCAGCTGCCTTGTTTTCGTGGTGAGCTGGCATTGATGATTCTCTTTTATTGCAGCTTCCCAAGTATTGACAGTGAAGACTGAGCATCAAGCGAGCGTTTAATTCTATTTGAATTACCTTGTTCGATCACTGGATTCTGTTAATAATAACTGCAACACTTATTCTATACAACTATATACAGCAACAATTTATTTAATAATCTCTATTTACAGTAACACTCTAATGCACTTGCAACTTTTGCCTCTGTATCAATGTTTTCGCAATCACGTTCGGAATTAGATTGATTGTCAATTCTCAACACTGGCTCTATTTATACTCTGTTGGCAACACCCCAGAATCTTCCTTTATCGAGATTCTTCTCTTCCTTTCTCGTTGGCTTGTTCTGGTTATCGCTCATTTATTTTTGTTGACATTCGTTTCGATGCTGCCAATAGTGTCAGTCACAATAGTGATGAGTAATCAACTATCGATACTCGTTACACTGCCCTCCTCTTAACCTTGTTCGTCCCGAACAAGTTTTTATACTTCCCCTCGATATGGCGCAAGTCGCTCCAAGTGCACTACTTTAAACTTTGCTCTTTTATTCCAGGCACGTTGAATGCGATACACTACGTCATTTATCTTTGCTATAATCTCATATGGTCCTTCCCAATGAGTCTGTAGTTTAGGAGACAGGCCTTTCTTTCGTTGTGGATTATGAAGCATTACAAGCTCTCCTTCATAGAACCCTTTTGAATATGCTTTCAAGTCATACCTGGCCTTCATCTTATCGCTTATCATCTGCGACCGCTCTCTGATGAACCGATGTACTTCATTCAACTGTTCCCGCTTTTCGCTAGTATAATTACCTTCGGTTGATCTCGTTGGGGTTACGACTCCAAATTTTAAATCAGCTGGCAGTCTTAACTCGTTTCCAAAAATTGCCATTGCCGGTGTAGTAGCCGTCGTATCATGTTGTGCGCATCGATATGCCATGAGGAACATTGGTATATGTACATCCCAGTCTCTTTGGTATTTATCTACGATTTTTCTCAAATATTCCTCCAAGGTACGGTTAAATCGTTCTACCATGCCATCAGATTGTGGATGCAAAGGTGTTGTACGAGTTTTGTATATACCCAGCATACGGCATATCTCTTGGAATACAACTGATTCGAAATTTCGACCTTGGTCTGAGTGTAACTCCATCGGTACACCAAAACGAGTAACCCATTGGTTGACGAATACATCCGCAACTGTACTAGCTTCCTGATTTGGAATGGGGTATACTTCAGGCCATTTACTGAAGTAATCTATAACCACCAGAACATACTTGTTTCCTGCGTTGCTTATTGGAAATGGCCCAGCTATGTCCATAGCAATTCGCTCAAATGGAGCACCCACGGTGTATTGGTGCATCTTACCTCGACTTTTCTTAGTGGGACCTTTGGCCATTGCACATTGCTTACATTTCCGAATCCAATCAGCGACATGGTCATGACATCCAACCCAATAAAATCGTTTCCTTATTTTCTCGACGGTTTTGGTGATTCCCAAATGCCCTCCACTGGAGGCATTGTGATACTCAGCTATCACTTCATTTATTCTCGCCTTGGGTACCACTAGAAGATCATTAGTGATTTTTCCATCCTCACTTTCCCATGCTCGGAATAAACATCCGTCTCGTAAGTGCAGGCTTTGCCACTGCGCCCAGTATGCCTTTGCTATTGGACTCTCATTAGCCATTTCTTGTCAATCTGGACGTATGCCCTGCTCCTTGTATTCCATAATCTTTACGAGATCTGGGTCGTTCCGCTGATCTTCTTGCACTCGTTCGGTGGTCCATGACTCCTCCGGCAATATATTCGTAAGTCGTATGTCGACAATGTGCTCCTTGCTTTCCACTCGAGAACAATGTTTACATTCCATTTTGCAAGGACGACGAGATAGAGCATCCGCGTTGCCGTGATGTCCTCCTTTACGATGTTCGATGGTAAAATCATAACTCTGCAGCCTTTCAATCCAGCGCGCCAATTGTCCTTCTGGGTTTTTAAATTGCAATAACCATCTTAGCGCTGAGTGGTCAGTTTGTAGATGAAATGACTGACCGTACAAGTATTTATGGAAATACTTTACACATTCCATTATTGCGAGCAACTCTCTTCGTGTGACACAGTAATTTCTTTCTGGCTTCGACAGGATTTTACTGTAGTATGCTATTACTTTTTCTTGCCCTTCTATGACCTGAGAGAGCACACCACCTATTCCATAGCCACTCGCATCTGTGTCCAACACAAACTTTTGACCAGGTACTGGATACGCTAATACCGGTGCTGAACAGAGTTTTTCTTTCAGTTGTTCGAATGCTTTCTGTTGGTCTTCGCCCCATACAAATGGTTTGTTCTTTCTTGTTAACTCATGCAGACTGCTGGCGATGTTTGCAAATCCAGGAACAAATCGTCTATAGTAGGTGCATAAGCCTAGGAAGCTTCTTAACTCGTGAAGATTCGACGGGATAGGCCATTCTTGTACTGCTGCTACTTTCACCTCGTCGGTATGTACCCCTTCTGTTGTTACTTTATGACCAAGATATTTAACTTCTCGCCTGAAGAGTGAACACTTTTTCATATTCAGTTTAAGCCCTGCTGACTGTATACGCTCAAATACTTCTTTCAGCTTTTCCAGGTGGTCGTTCCCATCTTTTCCCATCACGATAATGTCATCGAGGTACACCAAGCACGTTTTCCAGTGTAGTCCTCTGAGTACACGCTCCATCAAACGTTCAAAAGTAGCTGGCGCATTGCATAAGCCAAATGGCATAACTGTAAATTGCCATAAACCATCGCCAATACTGAAAGCTGTTTTCTCTTTGTCTTCCTTACCAAGTTCCACTTGCCAGTAGCCACTTTGCAAATCAAGAGTTGAGAACCACTTCGCACCAGATAGTGTGTCCAGAGTGTCATCGATTCTTGGCAGTGGATAGCTGTCTTTTTTCGTAATATCATTTAGCTTTCTGTAATCCACAAATAATCGATTACTTCCATCCTTCTTCTTTACCAGCACAACTGGTGAACTCCATGGACTCGCTGATGGTTCAATAACACCTTGTTTCTGCATATCGGAAATCAGCTTAATGGCTTCGTCTCTTTTGGCCAATGGAACTCGTGGTGGTGTTTGACGAATTGGTCTAGAATCACCGGTGTCAATGTGATGCTTCACGATGGTTGTTCGTCCTCCAGTTTTTCCATTTGAAGAAAAGATTGAACTGTACTTCTCCAATAGTTGTAAAGCCTTTTCTTTTTGCTGGTTGGTAAGCACGCCTGCCCATTCTTCCATCTGTGCTTTTATTTCCACTCTGACAGTTCCTGATCTTCCACTTTTTATCGACGAACCCTTTTGGCAGTCTACTATGGCAGTAACTTCCTGGCAATGACCAATCACCATTCCTTTCTTCACAACTGTAGATGTATTAGTTGGATTTAATATTCGCACAGGTACTATTCCATTTTCTTTAGGTTCCACTAACGTCCTACCAGGTATGATGTTTTTATTTTGTATTTCTTTATCTGCTTCCACTAACCACAACTTGCCTGTCCCATCATCCACATTTATCTGTGCCCAAATCACCGCTTCTGATTTTGCTGGAACCTCTTGGCGTTGACATGCCAGTACTCGTTTGATGTTTCCACTCCGTTTGTAACCGATGTTCACTGGTAATTCGACATTTGCATAACGTAGTATCCGTTGATTTAAATCTAATGTAAATCCGTTGTCAATCATAAAATCAACACCAATTATTACGTCATCGATGATGTCGGCCACAATGAATTCATGTTCCCATGTGCAATTTCCAATAGATACTCGTTTCTTTATCTTGCCCAGAATTTGTGCATCCTCACCCGTTGCTGTACGCAATTTTATTCCCATTAAAGGCTCAAACTTCTTTACCAAATCGCTCTTGATTATCGAATGTGATGCACCAGTATCCAGGGTTAACATGAATTCCATATTGTCCAATTTTCCATCAATAGTCAAGCTGCTTGGCACACGCTGTAGTTGTGAAATGTGAATGATGGGGCAACCCACTGTTGGAGTCAATTCACGCCCCGCTGAACTGACTCGATTTAGTTTAACGATGGATTTGTGTTAGTGGAGCGATCGCTATCCACCTTATTCTCCATCTTTTGTCTTCCTGGAGAATTCGATCTTGATCGTTTTGTCGGTTTGTCACAAATGAAGCACTTACCAGTAAACTTGTTTTCGCGTCGACCTGTTGTTCTTCCTTTAGGCTGCGCTACAGATTTGAATGCCTGACACACTGCTTCAACCAGATCTGCTGTTTCTGTTTCTAGTTGGCGTACCCGTGGCACTGGTCGACACATTAAGCTGGCGGCTTCATACGTCAAAGCATTACTGACTGTTTCGGCATATGTATTCCTTGGTGACATGACTAGGGCACGCTTTGTCTCTCCATCACGTATGCCATCTATGAATGCCTCTATTTTTATTTTTTCGACGAACTCTTCCGAATTACTGGAGAACGCTAGATGACATAAGCGCTCAATATCGGAAGCGAATTCCTGAAGGCTCTCATTACTCCGTTGCACTCGCGATCTCAATTCCACTCGATGTAATTGACTCTTGTATTCATTTCCATATTTCCGCTGGAGTGTGTCCATCAGTGATTGGTAGCTACCACGATCTTTCTCTGGAATCATCTGTAACACTTCGGAAGCATTACCTTTTAATGCGACTATTAAAGCAGCAGTCTTGTCGCTATCATCCCATTGATTCTTCGAAGCTGTTGTCTCGAATTGAAGCTTAAAGATATTGAATGGCGTGCTTCCGTCAAATGTTGGTGGCTTTAGTTTAATTGTAGTTGACTCTCTTATCACTGATGTGGTTGCTCCACTTATTTTTATTTTATTAAGTTCGCGCTCTAATTTCTCAAGCTTTTCTTCCAAGTCATCATGTCTGTCTACATGTTCCTTCAGTTTATCATCCAAATCATCCACATGTTCTTTCAGCTCTGTGACTTTGTCATTAATAGCTCCGGAAATTTCCTGAAATCGAATCTCAATTCCCTTTTGTAGTTTTTCGATGACATGTTCTGGACGAGCCGAATGTTCTTGAAGCTTGGAGTCAATTGTTTTCTGGAATTCTAGCGTTTTCTTGGCGAGACGAACCTTCTTGAATTTTCATACGCAATTCAGCCGAATGTTCTTGTAGCTGTTGTTGTTGCTGCAGCATCATGGTTTTCATGAAATCCATGAGTTGACCACTCGAATCTATTTTGCTCTCTTCCTCAGCGTGCACAACTGCTTGTATATCGGCTTCCTCGAAGAATTCATGTTCTTCTACATTAATTCCCTTAGCCTCCATAGCTTGCCTCAGCCTCACCAGCAGTTCCGCCTTTGCACCTGATGACGATAGATTCATCTCTACCAACAGCTTTTTAAGCTGGTCCACTTTTAGTTGGTCAATTTTCACCATTTTTACAGAATCCCACTTCTGACACCAATTGTTACGTTTTTATTCTGTGAGCGTTTAATTCTATTTGAATTACCTTGTTCGATCACTGGATTCTGTTAATAATAACTGCAACACTTATTCTATACAACTATATACAGCAACAATTTATTTAATAATCTCTATTTACAATCAACTATTTACAATAACACTCTAATGCACTTGCAACTTTTGTCTCTGTATCAATGTTTTCGCAATCACGTTCGGAATTAGATTGATTGTCAATTCTCAACACTGGCTCTATTTATACTCTGTTGGCAACACCCCAGAATCTTCCTTTATCGAGATTCTTCTCTTCCTTTCTCGTTGGCTTGTTCTGGTTATCGCTTATTTCTTTTTGTTGACATTCGTTTCGATGCTGCCAATAGAGTCAGTCACAATAGTGATGAGTAATCAACTATCGATACTCGTTACAATATATTTAATTTTATTTTTTCTTTGTAACAAAAATATAAAAATTTTATTGAAATTGAATTTTTGTATAAACGTTAGAATATTTTGTTTAGCTATTTCGAAAAGGCCTATTTCCGTTACCAATTTTTCAGTTCGCCGCTTCAAGTGTCCAAATCATTAGGTCTTCCTGATGAGACCAGTGTGTTTCAAGCTGGCCATAAAGGAGGCATGTACATTCGTTTCAAGTGACAGAGTCTCATGGTCGAAGATAGCTATCTGTACAGACAGTCAAGCTGCTATCAAAGCCCTAGATGCTGAGACAATACCTTCAAAACTGGTCCTACAATGCAGACAACAACTCGCAGGTTCCAGGTTCCAGGTCACAGGAACGTTGAGGGGAACAAAAGGACAGACGAATTGGCTAAGGCAGGTTCTGCGTTGGACGTTTCACTGGCGCAAACAGTCGCAATGGCGTTCAGCAAAATAAAAAGTGTCATAGCTTCTCATTACTGTTCCATTGAGGAACAGAGGTGGAACCGGTTGACAACTTGCACAGTATCAAGACAGACATGGCCAGGGTATAACATTCAAAGGACGGATCAACTGCTAAATTGTTCTCGCCCACACATCACACGCATTACAGCAGTTCTTACGTGCCATTGGAAGGTAGGAAAACATGCAGAAAGACTGAATCTTCCCTTCAATTCATTCTGTCGCTGCTGCCAGGATGAAATTGAGTCAGAAAGCCTCTCTCACTACATATGCCAATGTCCTGTATCAGAAATAGAGATTAAAAGAATATTGGTATTCCTGGATCTCACAAAGTGGGTGAACACTTTAAGAGATAGGAACCTAGAAATTATGTCTAGTTTCTACTGTTCCAATATAGTAAAATACAACACTTAAGAAACACTCAATGAGTATACGTTTTTCAGTAACGGACTTAACAGAGAAAGTTCATAAAACCACACATCGCTAGTGGCGGGAAAAAATATACTAGATTCCATGATAGGTATCCAGCGCATATGTATTGAACAATTGCATTGGTGTGTGTGACTATTTTAAATCCCTACAAACCATGGCTAACCAGTTTTCCTAAAAATTTCAATACGATCACACATTTTTTCTCTAAATACCAATACCAATACCAATACACATTTATGGGATATTTCTCAAAAAGGAGAAACTTTGATATTCTCACTTTATCATCTTCTTGAATGAGTGCGAATGTAGCAGTATGACTGACAATGAAACATAGTGACAAATGTAAAAATCCCAAAAAATGTTAATTTTATTTAAAATTCAAATTCAAATTCAATTTCAAGTTTGTGTGTCATTTGAGAATTTTATATAAATGAATAATAAAATAATTAAATTAATAATTTGAAACAACATTTTATTATTAAATAAATGGCATGTAGGTATGGGGTGGCCTAGGTCATCATAGGCCCATTGTGTTACCACACAGTCTCTATCCCTAACTCGCTAACTCAAACCATTTTGAGCTTAAAATGAAGCATGTGAGATCCCATACTTTTGCTTTTGAAAGACTAGTGAGGCTGTCTAAATTGTGGAAACCTAGATGTAGCATGTGCCGGGCATGAACACAGTGTAGGATTGACTCCTCTTTTTCCTCGTCTCTGCAGCTTCTGCAAAATTCGTGCATTAGGTGGCCAAATCCTGTCCTTCCATGAACGCAATGGCCTGTAATTACTCCGATCGTGACCCTCAATACACTTCTATCTAGACTGAGCAGACTTTTTGTGCGGTTCCAATGCAGCCGTGGCCAGACCTGTTGCGCAGTCTTGCCCATGATAGAGCGTATCCAGAGGTCATTTGTGTTGTCTGTCATTCTCCCCTTTATTGTTAGCTTACAGGTACTCAATGGAGTGCCCAATCTTGCAAAATCAGGGGAGGGTTCTAGAGTCGAGCCATTTCTGTCTAGTTCTTCCGCCCTGCAACTGCCTGGAACGTCACTATGACCTGGCACCCACATTAGGTGCAGATTACACTGCTCAGCCATCTCGTGGATAGATCTGCGTCAGTGAATCCTGATCTTGGATGTTAAAATGCGCGATCCAAGAGCTTTGATATCACTGAGGCTCGTTATGGCAGCAGATTGCATACAGAAAAGGTCCAGTGGAATTAGATGAAGCATTATCTCTAAAGCATTTGTTGATGTAGTTCTTAATGCGCCTGTAATTATTATACAAGCCGACCGTTGTATTTTACAGAGTAGTCCCATATGTTAGGACAGGACTAACTACAGCTGTATAGTTCCAGTGCATGACATTTGGTTTAAGACCTCTTGTCTTGCCTATTGTCCTCTTTCAGGCATACATTTTTACATATTTACTATTTTTAGTGAACTGTTTCCAGTTTAGCTTCTTGTCTATGACTAGTCTTAAAAACTTAGCCTCTTCTTTGAGCTCGAGGTTTGTGTCGTTGAGTCTGAAAAAGATTCGGGCTTATATCTTCTGCTGAAGAGAACCACTTCCGTTTTCGAGGGGTTTAACTTTAAGTCACGGGTAATGACCCATCTCCTAAGTTTGTCTAACGAGTTTTGCATAAGGTCTCTTATAGTGTCCGGTAATCTGCAGGTTACAGTAAGGTCTATATCGTCCGCTTCCTTGTTGCGTTCCCCTACTAACTCTCTTTGAGAGGGAGGAGCCACCCAGCTCTGGGAGAATAGTTCTACTTAGTAGAAGATATTCTATCAAGTGTACCAGGTGCTCCTCCAGCAGAAGTCGCGTCAATGCTCCTGTTATTGCTTTTAACTCGACATTGTTGAAGGCACTTCCATGTCCTTGAAAGTTGCCAACATGTAGTTCCTGTGGTCCATAGACTTCTCTATCGTATGTATTAAAGTGTGCAGGGCGGTTTCTACTCACTTTCCCTTTATGTAGACATGCTGACAGTCGGATATATGACGTGGTCAATCGTTTGTCTGAGATGTAGATCTATAAGCCTTTCTAACGTATTTAATATCTTCGCAGTAGGTTTTCCACGAATTTCGTTTAATAGAGAGTTATGTTGCATACTAGTAAATTAGTATTTGCTAAATAATGAAAAAGTGACTCACCTCTCTCATTGATATCGGAGCTGCCCAAAATAAGCACAAGCACGTGGTCTACCTGCACACTTTCTGTGAAACAATTTGTATTTCAAGAGTTTGTCGCGTTTTCGACAAGACGACTGTCAACAGGAATTTTTCAGATGTGCTGCGCTTGCCACATACAGAATTGGAAACCTGCTTTTGGAAAATCGCAACAAAAATTCAACGTCATAGGAAACCTTCACATACTGGCCCCAAGATCCTTATAAGTTTGCTGCGAGAAAAGGTGTGGGTAGTAAATGCCAGAGAATTGGTGCAGAAAGCAGTTCGCAACTGTATTCACTGCTTCCACTACACCACCGTTTCGGCAGAGTAGTCAACGTGGTTCCCGGTTCTGATGGTAAGATGCGAGTGCTCGATATCAATGTTCATCAGTTGCTGTAGTGTGAATTATAAATCACATCATCACAAAAGTCAGATATCTGTTGAGATAACTGAGCATATCATAGTAGCCAATAGTAAGTGATAGAAATCATTCAGGGCTGTCATAGGAACCAAGTCGGTATTGCTATTTGTGGGAATGGCAAATCAATTTTGATTTCATTTAGTGTCATAAAAGCATATTGATTTACCTCTCTTCAAATGTAAATAAAACCGATGTTCGAATCAGCTGTTTTTGTCTGTGATGTGCAAATTCATTTAGATTTATTGCACAATTTTGTTAAATTAGATTGTTTTTATTATTTACATCCAGATTATAAAAAACTCGATACGACGTGATTTTTTGATATTAAATTTGTTATGCTTCAGCCGGGGAGTGAACCCACGACCTACAGATCAGAAGGCCAACACACTAACCACTGAGCTACGGCACCCACCGTTGCCTAATAATGGTTAATTATAAATTGTCAATATTTTATATGGGATAATTTCCTGCATTGATTACACTAAAAGTAACTGATGACATTTGAATATATAAACAAAAATAAAAATTCTAAACGAGAAAAATAAAGAAAAAAATTTACATACAAATACAAGCGAAATTTCAAAGCATGCAAGAGTGGTGTTTCAAATAATTAATAAATCAATTGGCTATGGCATTCATGTCATATTGTGACACCATGAAAATGAATGCTATAGCATTAACGTCGGATAGGTTTTCTTACACTTTTTTTCCTGTCAACAACTAGCGCTATTTATACTCTGTGTCAAAACTCCAGAATCTTCCTTTATCGTAGTCGAGTTTCTGATCTTTTTTTTGTTTTCGTTTTTTGTAGCTCTAATTTAATGGCGGAGCTCAAGGCTCGCATATGCCAGGTTGTCCCACAGTAAGAAATAGCCGATTTCTCTTGAATTACTCTTTATTTTCCATTCAGTTCAGTCTTTAGGTACCTCTTGGATCTGAACTAGTCTTCCCACACCCAGGACAGACCAAGTGGAGTACCGTTAAAAATTTTTCCACCACGTTGAACAAAATCATCTTGATAAATTCTTCTCTTATCCTGGTTTATTCTTTATTTAGTTTAATAGTATCTGTATCAAAAACTATGCTTCTTTCCCTTGCAAACAATTTTTCATTTTTATCATTCGAAATTGCAAATATGTTAAATTTTTTATCAGCAAGTACAACTGTACCGTTCATAACCGATTTTACATTTACTGTAAATTTAATTTCCCGCAACTAAAAATCACTGTACGCCATTTTATATAAGAGTAGACAAAAACACGAATAGTTAAACAAAAACCAACGGCCAATCGTACGTTTGTACGATACCCTACCTAACACGCTACTGGTTTCTTCTCTTTCTTTGTCGTTGACTTGTTTTGGTTAACGCCTATTCTTTTTGTTGACATTCGTTTCGATGCTACCATTATTCGTGCCATTTACAATTAGTGATGAATAACCAACCATCGATACTAGTTAAATAAATAAATAAATATGTAGCACTTAAAGCCTCAAAGGGCTCATTGACCGAGCTTCTCTTCCATTACTGTTATGCGTCTTAATTTTGGGTAGTATTAGAAGGGACCTACTTATTTTAACCGGTTCCGAACGGCAGAACACTTGTGACATCACTTTTTCTGAGCTTTGTCACAGAGTTCTTTTAGAAGCTTTTTCATGGCAAGTTGTTACTGTCGGAAGAATTGCTTATTGCTTGCCCACAGGTGGGTACCATTCGAAAGAAAAATCTTATCGATATTAAATTTGTTATGCATCAGCCGGGGATTGAACCACGACCTACAGATCAGACGGCGAACACACTAACCACTGAGCTACGGCACCCACTCGTTACACGAACAAATTTCTATACTTTACTCTGGTATGGCGCAAGTCGCTTAAACTTGTCTATTTTATTCCAGGCACGTTGAATATGATACATTACGTCATTATTTTTTGTTATTATCTCATATAGTCGTACCCAATGAGTCTGTAATTTAAGGGACAGGCCATTCCTTCGTTGTGGATTATAAAACATTACAAGCTCTGCTTCATAGAACCCTTTGGAATTTGCTCTTAAATCATACCAGGCCTTCATCTTGTCGCTTATCATTTGCGACCGCTCTCTGATTAACTAATTTATTTCATCTAACTGTTCCCACTTTTCGCTAGTGTAATTACCATCGGTTAACTTCTTTGGTGTTGTGACTCCAAATTTTAAATCAGCTAGCAGCCTTAACACGTTACAAAAATTGCCATTGCTGGTGTAGTGGCCGTTGTATCAAGTTGTGTGCATTGATATGCTATGAGGAACATTGGTACATGCACATCCCAGTCCTTTTGGTATTAATATACGACCTTTCTCAGATATTCTTCCAAGGTACGGTCATAATTTCCTACCATGCCATCTGATTGCGCATGCAAAGGTGTTGTATATGTCTTGTGTATACCCAACATACGGCACATCTCTTAAAATACTCCTGATTCGAAATTACGGCCTTGTTCTGAGTGTAAATCCATCGGTACACCAAAATGACTAATCCATTGGTTAACGAATACATCCGCAACTGTTCTAGTTTCTTGATTTGGAATGGCGTATACTTCAGGCCATTTACTGAAGTAATCTATAACTACCAGAAAATACTTGTTACCTGCGTTGATTGTTGGAAATGATCCAGTTATGTCCATAGCAATTCGCTCAAATGGAGCACCCACGGTGTATTGATGAATTTTCCCTCGACTTTTTTTAGTGGGACCTTTGGCCATTGCAGATTGTTCACACTTCCAAATTCAATCAGCATCTAACCCAATAAAATCGTTTCTTTATTTTCTCGATTGTTTTGGTGATGCCCAAATGCCCTCCACTGGAAGCATTGTAATACACAGCTATCACTTCGTTTATTCTTGCCTTGGGTACCACTAGAAGATCAATAGTGATTTTTCCATCTTCACTTTCCCATAATCGGAATAGACATCTGTTTCGTAAATGCAGGCTTTGCCACTGCGCCCAGTATGCCTTTGCTATTGGACTCTCATTAGTAATTTCTTGCCAATCTGGACGTACCAATCTTGTATTCCATAATCTTTACGAGATCTGGGTCGTTCCACTGATCTTCTTGCACTCGTTCGATGGTCTATGACTCCTCCGGAAATATATTCGTAAGTCGTATGTCGACAATGTGCTCCTTGCTTTCCACTCGAGAACAATGTTTACATTTCCATAACTCAGCAGCCATTCCAGGCCGCCAATTTACCTTCTGGGTTTTAAAATTGTAATAACCACCCTAGCGTATCCAGTACCTTAGGTACTAGATACGCTAATACTGGTGCTGAACAGAGTATTTCTTTCAGCTGTTCGAATGCTTTCTGTTGTTCTTGGCCCACACAAATGGTTTGTTCTTTCTTGTCAACTCATGCAGACTGCAAGCGCTGTGTGCAAATCCAGGAACAAACCATATATAGTAGGTACATATGCCTAGGAAGCTTCTTAGATCGTGAAGGTTCCACGGAATAGGCCATTTTTGTACTGCTGCTACTTTCTTGTTATTTTATGTCGAAGATATTTAACTTCTTGCCTGAAGATTGAACACTTTTTCAGATTCAGTTTAAGTCCTGCTGACTGTATACGCTCAAATACTTTTTTCAATTTTTCCAAATAGTCGTTAAAATCTTTTCCCATCACGATAATGTCATCGGGGTGCGCCAAGCACGTTTTCCAGTGTAGTACTCTAAGTACACGCTCCATCAAACGTTCGAAAGTAGCTGGCGCATTGCATAAACCAAATGGCATCACTGTAAATTGCCATAGACCATCGCCAATACTGAAAGCTGTTTTCTCTTCGTCCTCCTTACTAAGTTCCACTTGCCAGTAGCCACTATGCAGATCAAGAGTTGAGAACCACTTCGCACCAGATAGCGTGTCTAGAGTGTCATCGATCCTTGACAGTGGATAGCTGTCTTTTTTCGTGATATCATTTAGCTTTCTGTAATCCACACAGAATCGAGTAATTCCATCCTTCTTCTTTACCAGCACAAGTGGTGAACTCCATGGACTCGCTGATGGTTCAATAACACCTTGATTCTGCATATTGGTAATCAGCTTCTTCTCTTTTGGCCAATGTAACTCGTCGTGGTGCTTGACGAATTGGTCTAGAATCACCGGTGTTAATGTGATGTTTCACGATGATTGTTCGTCCTCCAGTTTATCCATGTTATATTCGCGAAAGTCACCAATAAGAGTGGACGTCTTTCTTTTGATTTTTAGAAAAAAAAAAAAAAAAAAAAACAAATAAAATAATATCGTTTGCAAACAATTTGTTTATAATATGAGTGTTCAGCGCTCTCCTCCCCGGCAACGGCAATCGCCTATTAATGTGTGTGTAAACAATAATTTGCAATCACCCGCGCAAACCCCCGCGATAAGTGCATTATCAAATAAAACAGTTGATACACACTACACAAGTGAAAGTAACAGTGCAAATCTTTTGCCTGCACATATTAAAAATTTTGCAACAACAATAAATACAGACAAAAAAAATAATTTGTTCTATCGTGATATACTATCTCCCTCTATACCGTGGAGTGTACAATGTGCTTCTCCTGCTGTAACACCAACAGCTACAACATCAAAGCAATCAAATAACGGCACTTCTACTGAAGTGCATGACCCAGTAGTTAAAGCAACTAGTGCGATGACTAATAAAGAACCAGTTGCTGTTCAAACTGGTATTGATCGCTACATTACTGTAGTAAAGCGAAAGAGAAGTCCGCAAAATTCAAAACAAATGAATTCAACAAAAATTCAAAAACAGAACACTGTCCCTATTAGTTCGGAAAATAGATACGCTCTGCTTTCAGGTGATGAAAGTGACGAAAATATTATCTCCAAGAAAAATTTCAAACCCCCACCCATTTTCTTGAGAGAACGCAACTCAGATAAGTTGATTTCTAGAATTACAAGTCTTATAGGACCAAAGAATTTCCATGTTGTTCCTATTCGCAAAGGCCAAATTGAGGAAACCAAAGTGCAAATCTACAGCGAAACTCATTATCGCAAAGTAATAGCGGAATTTGATGCTGTAAAAAAGAATTACTACACATATCAGCTAAAAAGTAGTAAGGGCTTAATCGTTGTACTCAAAGGCGTCGAACCCAACGTTGATATTAACGAAATCAAACTTGCCCTTCAGGAAGAAGGGTTTCAAGCCAAAACAGTATTCAACATTCTCAACAAGAGCAATATACCTCAACCGTTATATCGTATTGAGCTTCAGCCTGAAACAAAACCCCTAAAAAAAGGTGAGGTACACCCCATATATAAAATTCGATATTTATTGCATCGCAAAATCACAATCGAAGAACCCCATAAGAGAACTGGACCTCCTCAGTGCAGCAACTGCCAAGAATATGGACATACTAAGACATATTGTACCCTGCCAGCTGTTTGTGTGATTTGTGGAGATCTCCATAAATCAAACATATGCCCAAAATCTAAAGGCGATGCTAGCATGAAAAAATGCAGCAATTGTGGAGGTAATCACACCGCAAATTATAGAGGTTGCCCAGTATATGCAACCCTAAAGCTAAATTTCTCCGCTAACAATCAACCTCTAAAACCAGTTGAGCAAACTCAGATAGCCAACTCAAGTAAGAGACAAAATATTGATGCAACACAATTCTTCTCTGCAATCCCAAACAAGAATCAAACCAATTCATACGCTAGCGTGTTAAAACAAAACCTACACCAACAAAGTAACGTAAATAATGAGCAGAAACACTCACTGCCAACCCAACAGCCAAGTACTCTTGAACATTTGCTTCAAACATTAATTCAGAATATGAACCAATTCATGAACTCAATGCAAACAATGATGCAAGAAATGATGAAAAATCAATCGATGTTACTCCAAACATTGCTATCCAGACCATGAGTTGTCTCAAGATATGCCACTGGAACGCCAACGGCTTAAGCCAGCACCGTTTGGAGCTAATTCAATTCCTTGAATCCAACCAGATCGACATAATGATGATATCTGAGACCCATTTCACTGACAAAAATTGCTACCAAATACCATATTACAAACTGTACACTACAAACCATCCGCATGGTAAGGCACGCGGTGGAACTGCCATATTGATAAAAAGCAGAATAAAACATCATGTTCTCGAAGATTTCAGTAGCGTCTACTTGCAAGCAACATCTATATGTCTGGAAGAATACATCTCTAAGCTAGTAATATCTGCGATATACTGTCCCCCAAGATACAGTATTACCGAACAGCAATATAAAGAATTTTTCTCAACTCTTGGTAGCAAATTCTTGGTTGCTGGCGATTTCAACGCCAAACACACTCACTGGGGCTCCCGCTTAATAACTCCAAAAGGCAGAAGACTATGTTCAATCATCACTAACCATGGCTACGATGTTATTTCGAATGGTCAACCGACATATTGGCCGACGGACAAGAGGAAAATACCCGATCTCATAGACTTTGGAGTCGCCAAAGGTTTGCAGATGGAAAATATCTCCACAGAGTGCAATTATGATCTATCATCTGACCACTCACCCACGGTAATATCTATAAAATCACCAAGCCCCCAAGGCAATTGCGTTAGAAAGAAAATAGACTGGTTAAAATTCAAGAAATATATAAATTCCCATCTTCCTCTAAGTACTGTATTAAGAAATGGACACGATGTAGACTCAGCACTCGAAAAATTCAACCAGCTACTCTCATTAGCTCTCAGCTCAGCCACCTGCACTAAGGTATGCAAGCAATCAAAATATAGCCAATACACACCAGCAGACATTGAATTGCTAGTAAGACAGAAAAGAAGACTCCGAAGACAATGGCAAGAATTCAGATCACCGAATCTGAAAACACAGCTACAGCACTGCACTCGAAAGTTAAAGCAAGCCTTGAAAAATAAAAACAACAAAGAGTTAGAAGAGCACATAGCGAAATTAACACCTGGTGAAGCGTCAGACTACTCTTTGTGGAAATCAGCAAAAAAATCAAATCGGCCAATTCTCACTGATTCCCCCATCCGTTTGAGTGACGGTAATTGGGCTAGAAGCAACTGTGAGAAGGGTTTGGCTTTTGCAAACCACCTAAAAAGTGTGTTTACACCCAATCCACCTTCTTCACAGTCCTCATTACCAAAATTAACTTCTCAACCTTGCTCAATAACGCTCAAAATTAAAAAAAAGGACATATTCAAAGCAATTTATAAAGATTTAAACCCAAAAAAATCACCTGGTCCAGATAAAATTACCGGTAAAATGATAAAAGAGCTACCTCCGGCTTCAGTAATTCATCTGATGCACATTTTCAATGCTATCCTTCGTATTAAACACTATCCCAAATGCTGGAAAACTTCAAAAATTATTATGATAGCAAAACCAGGAAAAGACCCTACAAAAGTTGCATCGTACAGACCTATCAGCCTCCTGCCTCTACTTTCTAAAGTATTCGAAAAGCTACTTGTCATGAATATAACTCCATTTATTAATCTCAACCAACTGATTCCTCAACATCAGTTTGGATTTAGAAAACAGCACGGCACAATAGAACAAGTCCACCGCATTGTAACTCTGATAAGGAACACTTTTGAAGAAAAAAAGTATTGCTCAGCTGTCTTTCTTGATATCACTCAAGCTTTCGATAAAGTATGGCACGATGGCCTTATTTACAAACTCAAACTATTACTGCCTGCAAATGTCTCCTCATTGCTTAGTAGCTACCTCACGAAAAGACAATTTCTCGTACATCACAAGGATTACACAACAAATCCATTGGATATTCACGCTGGCGTTCCTCAAGGAAGCGTTTTGGGTCCCTTACTGTATCTCTTATACACTTCAGATATGCCCAACAATAACTATACATTCATATCGACCTTTGCTGATGATACGGCAATATTGTGCTCTCGCTCTAACCCCATAGAAGCTACTAAACTCCTGCAGACTCATGTCGATTCTCTCGAAATCTGGCTAGCAAAATGGCGTAAAAAGTCAATGAATCAAAGAGCGTACATGTAACCTTCACGCTAAGGCTAGATACATGTCCCCCACTTAAAATTAATGGCCAATCAGTTCCACAATGTTCCTCAACAAAGTACTTGGGTATTCACCTCGACAGAAGGCTGACATGGAAAAATCACATAGAGGCAAAGAAAACTCAGATCAAGCTTAAAATGAATCAGTTATGGTGGCTGTTACACAAAAGATCAAAGTTGAATCTTGAATACAAAGTGCTATTATATAAAGCAATCCTGAAACCAATCTGGACTTATGGTATTCAGTTTTGGGGCACCGCATCTCCCTCTAATATCGAAAAATTGCAGCGAATACAATCCAAGTGTCTGCGAATTATTGTAAACGCGCCTTGGTATATGAGGAACGTTAACATCCATCGAGATTTAAATGTATCCACAATTTCTGAGGAAGTTGCAATGTACTGCAGAAGCTACATTCAAAAATTACACAATCATCCGAATCCTCTTGCTAGGCAATTGTTGCTGAGCAAGGGGCATCGTCGATTAAAAAGAAAAGACACACTGAATATGCTGTAAAATTGCTACATCTCGCGACTCACCAAATTGTGATGGAACGTAGGGGATATCACATAGTTTTATTTAGTTTGTAAGATTTGAATACTTATTGTTAGTTTCTAAGTATTTAAGAAAGATTCAATAAAAAAAAATAAGCTAACAAAAAAAAAAAAAAAAAAAAAGTTTATCCATGTGAGAAAAAGATTGAGCTGTACCTCTCCAATAGTTGTAAAACCTTTTTTTTGCTGTTTGGTAAGCACACCTGCCCATTCTTCCATCTGTGCTTTTAATTCCGCTCTAACAGCTCCTGATCTTCCGCAGTCTACTACGGCAGTAACTTCCTGGCAATGATCAATCACCGTTCCTTTCTTCACAACTGTAGATATATTAGTTGGATTTAATATTCGAACCAGTACTATTCCATTTTCTTTAGGTTTCACTAACGTCCTACCAGGTATGATGTTTTTATTCGCTTCCACTGTCCACAACTTGCCTGTCCCATCATCCACATTCGTCTGTGCCCAAATCACCGCTTCTGATTTTGCTGGAACGTCTTGGCGTTGACATGCTAGTATTTGTTTGAAGTTTCCACTACGCTTGTAACCGATGTTCAATGGTAACCCAACATTTGCATAGCGTAGTATCCGTTGATTTAAATCTTACGTAAATCCGTTGTCAATCATAAAATCAACACCAATTATTACGTCATCGGTGATGTCGGCCACAATGAATTCATGTTCCCACGAGCAATTTCCAATAGATACTTGTTTCTTTTTCTTACCCAGAATTTGTGCATCCTCACCCGTTGCAGTACGCAATTTTATTCTCATTAAAGGCTCAAACCTCTTTACTAAATCGCTGTTGATTATAGAATGTGATGCACCAGTATCCAGGGTTAACATGAATTCCATACTGTCCAATTTTCCATCGATAGTCAAGCTGCTTGGCACACGCTGTAGTTGTGAAATGTGAATGATGGGGCCACCCACTGTTGGAGTCAGTTCACGCCCCGCTGAACTGACTCGATTTAGTTTAACGATGGATTTGTGTTAGTGGAGCGATCGCTGTCTACCTTATTCTCCTTTTGTCTTCCTGGAGAATTCGATCTTGATCGCTTTCGTCGTAGACGGCAGACACGCGTCATGTGTCCTGGTTTGTCGCAAATGAAGCACTTACCAGTAAATTTGTTTTCGCGTCGACCTGTTGTTTTTCCTTCAGGCTGCACTACTGACAACTGACTGACACACTGCTTCAACTAGATCTGATGTTTCTGTTTCTAGTTGGCGTACCCGTGGCATTGGTCGACACATCAAACTGGCGGCTTCAGACGTCAAGGCACTACTGACTGCTTCGGCATATGTATTCCTGGGTGACATGAGTAGGGCACGCTTTGTCTCTCCATCACGTATGCCGTCAATAAATGCCTCTATTTTTATTTTTTCGACGAACTCTTCCGAATTACCGGAGAACGCTAGATGACATAAGCGCTCAATGTCGGAAGCGAAATGCTGAAGGCTCTCACTACTCCGCTGCACTCGAGATCTTAATTCCACTCAATGCAATTGACTCTTATATTCATTTCCATATTTCCGCTGGAGTGTGTCCATCAGTGACTGATAGCTACCACGATCTTTCTCTGGAACCATTTGTAACACTTCGGATGGATTGTCTTTTAATGCGACTATTAAAGCAGCAGTTTTGTCACTATCGTCCCATTGATTCTTCGAAGCAGCTTTTTCTAAGTGAAGCTTGAAGATGTTGAATGGTGTGGTTCCATCAAATGTTGGTGGCTTTAGTTTAATTGTAGTTAACTCTCTAATTACTGATGTGGTTGCTCCACTTATATTTGTTTTATTAAGTGCGCGCTCTAATTTCTCAAGCTTTTCTTCCAAGTTATCACGTCTGTCTAAATGTTCCTTCAGCTTATCATCCAAATCATCCATGTGTTCTTTCAGCTCTGTGACTTTGTCATTAATAGCTCCGGAAGTTTCGTGATATCTGAGGTCAATTCCTTTTTGTAGATTCTCGATGACGTGTTCTTGGCGTGCCGAATGTTTTTGAAGTCTGCAGTCAATGCGAGATGCATTTTCTTGTAGCTGTTGCATTATGGTTTTCATGAATTCCATGAGTTGGCCACCCGAATCTATCTTGCTCTCTTCCTCAGCGTGCAGAACTGCATGTATACCGGCTTCCTCGAAGAACTCATGTTCTTCTACATTAATACTCTTGGCCTCCATGGCTTGCCTTAACCTCACCAGCAGTTCCGCTTTTGCACCTGATGACGATTATTGCAAGAGAAATTTTCTGGCCGCGTAATTTCTTGTCGTGGCGATATCAAGTGGCCACCAAGATCATGCGATTTGACACCGCTTGACTTGACCGTGTTTATGCAGATAAACCTTTAACTCTTGAGCACCTAAAAACCAACATTCGTCACGTTATGGCTGAGATACCGCCCAATATGTGTTCAAAAGTTGTCGAAAATTACCTCAAAAGAATCGATACTTGCAACAATTCACGTGGTGGTCATTTAAATGATGTAGTATTTCACACATAATGTCAACGTTCAAACTTTATAATAAAAAAGAAATATCATGATAAAAAATATTTTATATGTGTTTTATTTACATTTACTTTTGAAACCGCAAAATGGATAACCCTTTATATAAAAAAAAAAAAAAATAAATATGTGGCACTTAAAGCCCCAAAGGGCTCATTGACCGATCTTCTCTTCCATTACTGTTGTGCGTCTTAAATTTTGGACAATATTAGAAGGGACCTACTTATTTTAGCCGGTTCCGAACGGCAGAACACTTGTGACATCACTTTTTCTGAGCTTTGTCACAGAGTTCTTTAAGAAGCTTTTTCATGGCAAGTGTTACTGTCGAAAGAATTGCCAATTGCTTGCCGACAGGTGGGTACCGTTCGAAAGAAAAATCTTATCGATATTAAATTTGTTATGCATCAGCCGGGGATTGAACCACGACCTACAGATCAGAAGGCGAACACACTAACCACTGAGCTACGGCACCCACCCTTTATATAAGGGTCAAATTTCTCAAATGCATTTGTATATTTTTTTCCTATCTATAATTACTATTTTATTTTAATTACATCAACTTTAAAAAATTTTTTATTGTTACTATAATTAAAATAATTATAAAAATTGTTCAAGCCAATATTTTTCATTAAAGAATTATAAAAATTATAAATTTTTGATAAAACTTTCTCTCTTTCATTCACTCAACCTGTACATGTTTTGGAATACACTCTCCTTGACATGACAACAAATATTACGTTTGCCCTACTTTGTTACTTATATTATGATCACAAACTATCAGCTCTTTTCAATTTATGTGCTCTCATATTTTGATTCTCTGTCACATAAACCGAGTACGCGAGCGTTTTCCTGTCGACGATTGCTAACAAATGTTGAAGTTAGCAGCTGCGAACGAGCGTAATATTACCAATTAATATAATTTGTGTAATATAAGCAATTTCGTGAAGTATCGTAGAATTCGGAATGACGTATGAGACTGTATCAATTCATAGCATTAATCAAGAATGATAGAATTAGAAGATTATGCCCATCAGAGAGGATTTGTGAGCGCTCTGATGTAACAGTGGTCCAGCTGAGAGAGAAATTACAAAGTGGTGCACAAATTGAAAAAAAAAATGTAAATAATGCGGAATAATGAATGAATAAAGCTACCAGAATAGAATAGAATAGATCTTTCTTTTATTCTCTCTAAGAATATATGAATTAGAATGAATAAAGTAGAAACAGAATGGAATGGAGTCGTAGAATGAAGAGAATCTTACCTTTGCAAATGTTGCGAAAGTATTTGAGAGTACTCCAAATATTAATTTTGCGTTGCTATGTCACATTACAATGCATACATTATAATACAACAGGAAAAAATGATGATAAGACAACATGATGCGGCAAGATGCAGTAATATAAAACATCGGTGTCTGTAAAAGTAAAGGGAATGATTCGAAAAGCGAAATAAATTCTTACAGCTATTTAATGTGTAATACGTCCTTTATATTTTTCTTTACTTTTTTTCAATATTTTGCATCTTTCTAATTAAAAATTTCTATTCAATATTTCTTCTTTTTAGAAAATTACAATGGATAGCAATTCTTTGAATTAGAAGGATTTTACAGTATTTTTAAATCCAGGTCAATGAATTTCAAATAGTCCGGTTAATGTTTATATACCGAAAATAAGATTTTCATTGCATCAGTTGAATTAAAAATCCTAACACATAGTTCTAATTGGATGAAATTACCCAAAGTTACTTCTACTCATAGCTAGCTTTACAGGATTCAAATTTCTTGAAGGATGATTATGCCGTGCTTATAAGACAAATCATGTGGATTCCAATAAAAAATATTGAGTTGACGGCAATTACATGTAACCATCTAATGCCGTGGTTATATTACCAATCAATTGAACATCAATTATGGTGTTCATTTTCCGTTTTACCAATTTAGATTGTTGGTTATTCCGTGTTATATTACCAATCAATTGAACGCTAATCAAAAATATTGTTGTTGGTTTCAATACAAAATGAAAAATGAATTCCAAAATTGAACAAATGCATGTGAATCAGTTCTGTTTGCTGTTGTCGACACCAATCAGACCAATTTCGCCAGTGTTGCCATATGCAATTTTATATAAAGAAAAACAAAATGTGAGAAAAAATATTTCTAAATAATGCAACATTTCATTGCGAGGATTGCGTACAGTTTTTATGTTGACAACTGCGAAGGATTATTAAATTTTAAACATTAATTATATAAATTCCCTTTAGAGAAAGCTTCGTGTTTGTTTTATATTCTGAGTATGTACTGATTCAGAGAATTTTCTCTTTACGCAAAGAAATTCTGTAACTTTAAATTTATTACTTTATTTAGAAATTATGTTTTCGTGGAGCAGACCTGAAGAACTGACCAACTTAATACTCTGCTGCAAATTAATGAACGCTTGTGAGATACAAGAAATCCAAGTTATTCTAATCGGGAAAAACGGGAACAGGCCCTAGATGCTATGCAACAGCAATTGTATAAAATCGCTAGCGATATAGCAAAACATGATATCCGGGCAAAACTTCAGTCTTTTGAAGTCAATATAGGAAAGAGTTGACAACTATTGACACCAGCACTGCCAGTTGTTGATCTGGCGGTATTGCATTTACAACTGACGTTTCACTTTTTTTATATCCTTTTCAATGAGTCGCTGGATGTTCTGGAATTTCGCATCGGTCATCCTTATGTAAGTCGATATGTTGTAATTCCTTTATCAGGAATGTGAAAGAGCCATTTGTACTTCGTTTTTTCGCTATTTTTTTATCCCACTTGATCGTTTTCTTTTTTGCCGATTCTTCGATGATACTTTTCTATTACCTCAATTACTTTTCCCAGTACACTTCTATGATTATCGTTCCAAAAACACACATTCTCAGCATATATGGTTGCTGTTTTTTTTAATCATTCATCGCGGTATCCATTATGAAATCAATTGAAATTTAATGCAGCAACATTATATTGATAAAATATTACACCTCTGTCGCAACAATCATGTGTAACCACCCAAGAATTTAATGGTGCAACTAGCCACGAACGTATCGCCCTTCCGTTCTGCCCGTACGTAATAGCCTAGACAGACGGCAGCCTAATTCCGGATTACCGGCGCACTTAATCCGAATAAAATAATCACCTGACAGACGGCGGATTAACTAAACGGCTGATTGCTGTTTTATTAGGTCTGTCCACTTAGATTACTATCACTATCAATTTCTGTCATCTATCACTCTCGATATGAGAAAATCCACAAGAAGTACGTGAACTGAAAACTATCAGAAACTTGAAAATTGACATTCACCGTTCGTAATTGACAGCCATGTATCACTGTGCGTGCATGCTTTTAATCACACTTACCATTTTCATGATCAAATTTCATAATATAGATATTAAAAACTAAAAAAAAAATTAATATATGTGAAGTATATTTTAATAAATAATAATAACGATGATAGTTTTGACTAATTAAAAAAAAAACTAAATTTTATTAGTTTATTTCTTATTTATTTATAAAAGTGTAATCTGGCAATCCTGTAAGCATAGAGAGTGATCAGCTGACACGGTTTTACGTAAAAAATCAAATTGCTGTTGATTCTTCCGCTACGGGCAACGGCTGCGTCACCGTCATACGGTGGTGAGTTTTCGTTAACACGGCAATCCCATAAGATAGCTCGTGTCAGCTGACACGTTCTACGGTTTTACGTTCGTGGCTATTTGCAATATAAATTGGTGCAACGGAAAATTAACGTCATGATTAACGTTCAATTGGTTGGTAATATAACCACAAATTACAAGTGATTACTGTGACATAGGTGTAATATTTTGTACCTTCGTGTGATGCAGCAACATAATGACTTCTAGGCCTTCAAAAATTACATAAGAATGACTAATGGGAAATTCCAGACTCTCCTCCGGCTCACTAAAAAGGTTATAAACTACTACTACTCCCAATTACTATCGTGTTCTGTTTCTGTTATTTATTTTGAAGAAGATTGATCCAAAATATTATTAAAAATGTGTATATTTTTGAACTAAAGTTTGTAGTAAATGCTGTAGCTTTATTTGTATTATCTTTTCTTTTATATTGTTACGTTTTTATTCTGTGAGCGTTTAATTCTATTTGAATTACCTTGTTCGATCACTGGATTCTGTTAATAATAACTGCAACACTAATTTTATACAACTATATACAGCAACAATTTATTTAATAAACTCTATTTACAATCAACTCTGTTTATAATCAACTATTTACAATAACACTTTAATGTACTAGCAACTTTTGCCTCTGTATAGATGTTTGCGCAATCACGTTCGGAATTCGATTGATTCTCACTTCTCAACACTGGCTCCATTTATACTCTTTTGGCAACACCCCAGAATTTTCCTTTATCGAGATTCTTCTCTTTCTTTCTCGTTGGCTTGTTCTGGTTATTGCTTATTTCTTTTTGTTGAAATTCGTTTCGATGCTGCCAATAGTGTCAGTCACAATAGTGATGAGTAACCAACTATCGATACTCGTTACACTGCCCTCCTCTTAACCTTGTTCGTCCCGAACAAGTTTTTATACTTCCCCTCGATATGGCGCAAGTCGCTCCAAGTGCACTACTTTAAACTTTGCTCTTTTATTCCAGGCACGTTGAATACGATACACTACGTCATTAATCTTTGCTATAATCTCATATGGTCCTTCCCAATGAGTCTGCAGTTTAGGGGACAGGCCTTTCTTTCGTTGTGGATTATGAAGCATTACAAGCTCTCCTTCATAGAACCCTTTTGAATTTGCTTTCAAGTCATACCTGGCCTTCATCTTATCGCTTATCATCTGCGACCGCTCTCTGATGAACTGATGTACTTCATCCAACTGTTCCCGCTTTTCGCTAATATAATTACCTTCGGTTGATCTCGTTGGTGTTACAACTCCAAATTTTAAATCAGCTGGCAGTCTTAACTCGTTTCCAAAAATTGCCATTGCCGGTGTAGTAGCCGTCGTATCATGTTGTGCGCATCGATATGCCATGAGGAACATTGGTATATGTACATCCCAGTCTCTTTGGTATTTATCTACGACTTTTCTCAAATATTCCTCCAAGGTACGGTTAAATCGTTCTACCATGACATCAGATTGTGGATGCAAAGGTGTTGTACGAGTTTTGTATATACCCAGCATACGGCATATCTCTTGGAATACAACTGATTCGAAATTTCGACCTTGGTCTGAGTGTAACTCCATCGGTACACCAAAACGAGTAATCCATTGGTTCACGAATACATCCGCAACTGTACTAGCTTCTTGATTTGGAATGAGGTATACTTCAGGCCATTTACTGAAGTAATCTATAACCACCAGAACATACTTATTTCCTGCGTTGCTTATTGGAAATGGCCCAGCTATGTCCATAGCAATTCGCTCAAATGGACCACCCACGGTGTATTGGTGCATCTTACCACGACTTTTCTTAGTGGGACCTTTGGCCATTGCACATTGCTTACACTTCCGAATCTAATCAGCGACATGGTCATGACATCCAACCCAATAAAATCGTTTCCTTATTTTCTCGACGGTTTTGGTGATTCCCAAATGCCCTCCACTGGAACAATGTTTACATTCCATTTTGCAAGGACGACGAGATAGAGCATCCGCGTTGCCGTGATGTCCTCCTTTACGATGTTCGATGGTAAAATGATAACTCTGCAGCCTTTCAATCCAGCGCGCCAATTGTCCTTCTGGGTTTTTAAATTGTAATAACCACCTTAGCGCTGCGTGGTCAGTTCGTAGATGAAGTGACTGACCATACAAGTATTTATGGAAATACTTTACACATTCCAGTATTGCGAGCAACTCTCTTCGAGTGACACAGTAGTTTCTTTCTGGCTTCGACAGGATTTTACTGTAGTATGCTATTACTTTTTCTTGCCCACCTATGATCTGAGAGAGCACACCACCTATTCCATAGCCACTCGCATCTGTGTCTAACACAAACTTTTGACCAGGTACTGGATACGCTAATACTGGTGCTGAACAGAGTTTTTCTTTCAGTTGTTCGAATGCTTTCTGTTGGTCTTCGCCCCATACAAATGGTTTGTTCTTTCTTGTTAACTCATGCAGACTGCTGGCGATGTTTGCAAATCCAGGAACAAATCGTCTATAGTAGGTACATAAGCCTAGGAAGCTTCTTAACTCGTGAAGATTCGATGGAATAGGCCATTCTTGTACTGCTGCTACTTTCTCCTCGTCGGTATGTACCCCTTCTGTTGTTACTTTATGACCAAGATATTTAACTTCTTGCCTAAAGAGTGAACACTTTTTCATATTCAGTTTAAGCCCTGCTGATTGTATACGCTCAAATACTTCTTTCAGCTTTTCCAGGTGGTCGTTAAAATCTTTTCCCATCACGATAATGTCATCGAGGTACACCAAGCACGTTTTCCAGTGTAGTCCTCTGAGTACACGCTCCATCAAACGTTCAAAAGTATCTGGCGCATTGCATAAGCCAAATAGCATAACTGTAAATTGCCATAGACCATCGCCAATACTGAAAGCTGTTTTCTCTTTGTCCTCCTTACCAAGTTCCACTTGCCAGTATCCACTTTGCAAATCAAGAGTTGAGAACCACTTCGCACCAGATAGTGTGTCCAGAGTGTCATCGATTTTTGGCAGTGGATAGCTGTCTTTTTTCGTAATCTCATTCAGCTTTCTGTAATCCACACAGAATCGAGTACTTCCATTCTTCTTCTTTACCAGCACAACTGGTGAACTCCATGGACTCGCTGATGGTTCAATAACACCTTGTTTCTGCATATCGGAAATCAACTTAATGGCTTCGTCTCTTTTGGCCAATGGAACTCGTCGTGGTGTTTGACGAATTGGTCTAGAATCACCGGTGTCAATGTGATGCTTCACGATGGTTGTTCGTCCTCCAGTTTTTCCATTTGAAGAAAAGATTGAACTGTACTTCTCCAATAGTTGTAAAGCCTTTTCTTTTTGCTGGTTGATAAGCACACCTGCCCATTCTTCCATCTGTGCTTTTATTTCCGCTCTGACAGTTCCTGATCTTCCACTTTTTATCGACGAACCCTTTTCGCAGTCTACTACGGCAGTAACTTCCTGGCAATGACCAATCACCATTCCTTTCTTCACAACTGTAGATGTATTAGTTGGATTTAATATTCGCACAGGTACTATTCCATTTTCTTTAGGTTTCACTAACGTCCTACCAGGTATGATGTTTTTATTTTGTATTTCTTTATCTGCTTCCACTAACCACAACTTGCTGTCCCATCATCCACATTTATCTGTGCCCAAATCACCGCTTCTGATTTTGCTGGAACCTCTTGGCGTTGACATGCCAGTACTCGTTTGATGTTTACACTCCGTTTGTAACCGATGTTCAATGGTAATTCGACATTTGCATAACGTAGTATCCGTTGATTTAAATCTAACGTAAATCCGTTGTCAATCATAAAATCAACACCAATTATTACGTCATCGATGATGTCGGCCACAATGAATTCATGTTCCCATGTACAATTTCCAATAGATACTCGTTTCTTTATCTTACCCAGAATTTGTGCATCCTCACCCGTTGCTGTGCGCAATTTTATTCCCATTAAAGGCTCAAACCTCTTTACCAAATCGCTCTTGATTATAGAATGTGATGCACCAGTGTCCAGGGTTAACATGAATTCCATATTGTCCAATTTTCCATCAATAGTCAAGCTGCTTGGCACACGCTGTAGTTGTGAAATGTGAATGATGGGGCAACCCACTGTTGGAGTCAGTTCACGCCCCGCTGAACTGACTCGATTTAGTTTAACGATGGATTTGTGTTAGTGGAGCGATCGCTATCCACCTTATTCTCCTTCTTTTGTCTTCCTGGAGAATTCGATCTTGATCGCTTTCGTCGTAGACGGCAGTCACGCGCCATGTGTCCTGGTTTGTCACAAATGAAGCACTTACCAGTAAACTTGTTTTCGCGTCGACCTGTTGTTCTTCCTTCAGGCTGAACTACTGATTTTACTGCCTGACGCACTACTTCAACCAGATCTGTTGTTTCTGTTTCTAATTGGCGTACCCGTGGCATTGGTCGACACATGAAACTGGCGGCTTCAAACGTCAAGGCACTACTGACTGTTTCGGCATAAGTATTCCTGGGTGACATGACTAGGGCACGCTTTGTCTCTCCATCACGTATGCCATCTATGAATGCCTCTATTTTTATTTTTTCGACGAACTCTTCCGAATTACTGGAGAACGCTAGATGACATAAGCGCTCAATATCGGAAGCGAATTCCTGAAGGCTCTCATTACTCCGTTGCACTCGCGATCTCAATTCCACTCGATGTAATTGACTCTTGTATTCATTTCCATATTTTCGCTGGAGTGTGTCCATCAGTGACTGATAGCTACCACGATTTTTCTCTGGAATCATCTGTAACACCTCGGAAGCATTACCTTTTAATGCGACTATTAAAGCAGCAGTCTTGTCGCTATCATCCCATTGATTCTTCGAAGCTGTTGTCTCGAATTGAAGCTTGAAGATATTGAATGGCGTGCTTCCGTCAAATGTTGGTGGCTTTAGTTTGATTGTACTTGAATCTCTAATCACTGATGTGGCTGGTCCATTTATTTTTAGTTGATTGAGTTCGTGCTGTAATTTCTCGAACTTATCTTCCAAGTCATCTACATGTTCCTTCAGATCCATGACTTTTTCATTAATGGTTCCGGAAATTTCCTGAAATCTAATCTCAATTCCTTTTTGTAGATTTTCGATAACGTGTTCTTGTCGAGCCGAACCTTCTTGAATTTCCATACGCAATTCAGCCGAATGTTCTTGAAGCTTGGAGTCAATGCGAGACGCATTTTCTTGTAACTTCGCATTAATTCCTTGCAGTTGCTGCTGCTGTTGTTGCATCATGGATTTCATAAAATCCATGAGTTGACCACTCGAATCTATTTTGCTCTCTTCCTCAGCGTGCACAACTGCTTGTATATCGGCTTCCTCGAAGAACTCATGTTCTTCTACATTAATTCCCTTAGCCTCCATAGCTTGCCTCAGCCTCACCAGCAGTTCCGCCTTTGCACCTGATGACGATAGATTCATCTCTACCAACAGCTTTTGAAGCTGGTCCATGACAATTCGCTCTCAACATTTTGTATGACGATCTAAGTAATTCGGTACGCGAATGGTGTGTGAGTTTCGAATGAGAGAGCGACCAACGTAAGTGTTGTGCCGTAGGAAAGAGTTACTAATTGGTAGCTATAAAAAGACAATTTGAATGTATTTCGGCGACGCTTTCCTAATTTTAATAGAATAGAATTGTAGTTAATCCTTCCGGTATTACATATAATTTTCTTCACATTGCTAGGGATAAAGAGATGTGCAAACCAAAAAAAAAAAATTATCGAAATAATTTTCGAGGCAAAAAGTTACTGTTGTTAAAAAAAAAATTACCAAAACGCATCATTGCTTATAACCACCGAATTACAAGTGATTGCTGTTGCAGAAGTGAAAATTTCGTACCACGAAATTATGAACTTGCTGTATGTTATAAACCCGCTTTTCCACTTGTAAACTTGTGTTTGGACAATGCACGAGTTTCCACGTGGAAAACTCGTTAATTTATCAAATATCTGGAATATGTAATTAGGGTATTCATAAGGTGTCATAACACGTCATATAATAGCATAACGACAACAAAAACAATTTGGTAACTTATATTTCTTGGTGTTGTAACTTATCAGCTGCTTCTCTTTACTTCTTATTCGTTTGAAAATTAACATGTACGCATAAAAGCACCTCATACTAAAATTAGCTGCATTCTTTTGTAAGCGAGTTGCAAAAGAACACAAACTGACATATAACTTCCCTTTTACTTGAATATATGGTTGTTCGTAAAATTTATAAACGAAATAAAAACAAAAAAGAAACAATTCTGGGGAATCTGTGGTAAATATATTCGTTTATTTTAAATAAATTGTTATTTATTTTGCTTATGTTTGTTTATATTTGCGGTAATTTGAAGTGTTTTTGAAATTTTCCAAGCACATTCCAGTAGTCTATTTTTTACTTTCCAACACTATAACTCAGGTCTATTAAAATATAAGCAACTTTATTTCAACTCGGTTAAAATAGACGATGTCGCTTATTTTTGTTGTTGCTTTGCATGCAGTTCGGCAAATAAGTTAGTGTTCTTTTGCAACTCATGTGCAAAAGAATGCGGCTAATATAGTTGTGTGAAAGTTTACAAGACATCTCTACATTACCAAAATTTGTTTTCAATTTAATGTTTTATGCTCTATGCCATATTCATGCTTAACCTTAAAAGTGCACTAACTATATTAAAGAATTTCAAACCATTATAAATATTACAATGCAATCAATAATATGTAATAAGCATTTATGTATCATTTTGAAACGTTTTACATAATTTATCAAATTGTAATTCCATTTTATTCTTTGTTCTACTTAATAAATAAAATGAAATCAGCTTTTTCTCAACCGATTTAAAATTACTATTCAAAATTGAGCAGCACTGCCAACCAATAATTTAAAACATTATTATTTCAACTATCGATGTCGATATATTAATATCACCCACCTCTATTACACATCAGAATTATTGTTCATTTAGATTTTCTGAAATCGTATTCTTCACATCTTTTCATATCGTAAGCCTATAATTAACATCCAAAACGGATTCTACAATGAAGGAAATGAAGCCCATACTTGCGGCTGATGAAATGTTTCCGGAAGGAGCTGGGTATATGGAAGAGGAAGTAAGTTTAAACTATCCGTTTTGTAAGCCATTACATATATGAATTTGGTAAACAATTTATATTTATAGTCGGGTAGTTCCGCAGGAATTCTAATTGATTTGACAACAAATGAGAGGCAAGTCCATGCTGGGTTCTACAATGATTTTGAAGATTTATTCGATGACGATGACGACTTACCTTTAAGTAGCACATAAATGTACATTTACAAAACTTAATAAAATTAAACATACATTGTGCACATACTTAAAACTAATTTTATTGCTGCGGTAAAATACATACAATTATTTCTTGAGATGAAACACATTCATATTGCGTATAAAATCAATTGTGCACATTTTATTTCTTTAGTATAAACTTGATTGATAACAAAAATGTATTTCACTTTTAGGCAATCTTTAAGAAAGAAATTAAACTAAACAAGGACTAGTGATTATCTATAAAATAATGAATTTTAAAATGAACACTAATAATTAGCAAACAATTTTCAATATAAAATAAACAACGAAATAAATTAGCCACATAAACTATAATAATTTAATGGGGAATGACACATCATATTAGAGCTTAATTCACAAAAGTGGATATTTTTCATTTCAGATTTTCTAAATGTAACTTTGAAATTTTGTATATACAACTTAAAATATGCAAGTTATCAGTGTTTTTCTTTTGCCATATTGTATATAATATTATAATTGCGAGTGGAAGTGTAATACATATAAATAATTATTTTAAACAAATTTTTTAATTCGAGAAATATATGATGCTTATGTACGTATCTTTTATCATGGTCATCTAGACGTCCAGTGTATATTTTATTTATCCATCTAAAGGCGGTCCCAAATAGACCATGGAAACTTCAGTATTGCCATAAACAGCAGAAACAGTCGGATAAAGTTTTTTGTCAGGCAGTCCTGCACTCAGAATTTTGTTATTAGACAATTTCTGTTGTAAACATACAAATTAGAAACCAACCTCGGAATGCAACACCTAAAAATTCATAATTCTTCTCAAATGATAACGTATTATCGTCACAGTCCAAAATCACGCGAATCCGTTCACCAACCTAAAGGTGCATAAGTGTATCAAAGCTAGAAGACATGTAGTTTTCGAAAAAGCACTTACTTGATATTTTGGCGCATTATTCAATAATGGATAGCTACCTTGCGTATCACCATTGTGCAGCAAATGATTTTCAACTAAATTCCACCCCCAACTTTGATAGTCTGAACCTAATAAGGAAACATACCCATGACACTGTAGAGATGCTTCTTTTGTTGAAATACCAACAACTGCAACTGTACCCAATGGCCCTTCCCATATCACTTCCCATGTGTGTCGACCTTGTCGAAAGCCGATTTTTCCACGTGCACCATCCGTACTCTGGGCAACAGGATTCCTGTTTAAAATATAAATGAATATTATATATATATATATATATATATATATATATATATATATATATATATATATATATATATACAAGTCAAAGCTATATTACCGATGCAACGTGAAACCATTTGGTTTAATGTATACATTTCTTGAACAGTCACTTGGATTCCACGCATGATAAAATGCACGCAGTTTTGATTTGTATGTAGGCACCGAACTTAGCAGCTCCAGTTTGAAAGCCTCTTTTGGCAATTTACACAAACAATGCATTCGCCATACATCACTGTTTTCATCGTTTAGAAAATTATACCAATTTCGGCAAACCAGTGAACAGTTACGCACATCCCGCAAATCCAAATATGAAAATATCACCTCCAGCACATTATGATTTATCATCGAAGCAATCGGATCCATTTTGTTTACTGTATAAACGCTGCCTTTGTTTCGACGATGTTTCAACTTACCCTTTTGTCGGCTTAGAAATGAGTAAATTATAATCACTTCCTTCTCCTTTTTTCCTTAATTCAATGTTAATACCATTTTGTTTGTTTGCAATCTCCAATTAATTATATATGTATATATATATATACATATGTACATATATATAAAAACAAAAAACTTATCCCGTTGCATTAAAACTAACAATGTCACTTCAAAATGACACAAAAGGGGTATTGATAAAGTGGTTCCCAAAGAGTGACTAGATTAGTTGTGCCCTGTTATATTATTCAGTGGTTATATTACCAATCAATTGAACGCCAATTATTATATTCATTTTCCCTTTCACCGATTTAGATTGTTGGTTATTCAGAGATATATTACTAATCAATTGAACGCTAATCAAAAAAATTGTAGTTGGTGTCAAAACAAAATGAAATATGAACTCCAAAAATGAACAAATGCATGTCAATCAGTTCTAATTGCTGTGTCGACGCCAATCAGACCAATTTCACCAGTGTTGCCATATGCAATTTTATATAAAGAAAAACAAAATGTGAGAAAAAATATTTCTAAATAATGCAACATTTCATTGCGAGGATTGCGTACATACATGTTTATTATGTTGACAACTACGAAGGATTATTAAATTTTAAACATAAATTACATAAATTCCCTTTAAAGAAAGCAATTCGCGTTTGTTTTTTATTCTGAGTAAAGTTCAGCAAAGAAATTCTTTAACTTTAAATTTATTATTTTATTTAGAAATGGTGTTTTCGTGGAGCAGACCTGAAGAACTGACCAACTTAATACTCTGCTGCAAATTAATGAACGCTTGTGAGATACAAGAAATCCAAGTTATTCTAACCGGGAAAAACGGGAACAGGCCCTAGATGCTATGCAACAGCAATTGTATAAAATCGCTAGCGATATAGCAAAACATGATATCCGGGCAAAACTTCAGTCCTTTGAAGTCAATATAGGAAAGAGTTGACAACTATTGACACCAGCACTGCCAGTTGTTGATCTGGCGGTATTGCATTTACAACTGACGTTTCACTTTTTTTATATCCTTTTCAATGAGTCGCTGGATGTTCTGGAATTTCGCATCGGTCATCCTTATGTAAGTCGATATGTTGTAATTCCTTTATCAGGAATGTGAAAGAGCCATTTGTACTTCGTTTTTTCGCTATTTTTTTATCCCACTTGATCGTTTTCTTTTTTGCCGATTCTTCGATGTTACTTTTCTATTACCTCAATTACTTTTCCCAGTACACTTCTATGATTATCGCTCCAAAAACACACATTCTAGGCATATATGGTTGATGTTTTTTTTAGTCATTCATCGCGGTATCCATTATGAAATCAGTTGAAATTTAATGCAGTACAATTATTTTGATAACATATTACACCTCTATCTCAAAAATCATGAGTAACCACCCACCAATCTAAATGGGAAAACGGAAAATGAACCCCATTGAACCCCATTAGCGTTCAATTGATTGGTAACATAACCATACAAAATTGTAAAATAAGCAATATTTATTACTTTATTATGGAAAATATTGGAAGATACAATTAAATACATATACCTCAAAAATATGCATGAAACCTAAAGTGACCAGAAGTTGCCTAATAACCTAGACAGACGGCAGCCTAATTCCGGATTACCGGCGCACTTAATCCGAATAAAATAATAACCTGACAGACGGCAGTATTGCGGATTAACTAAACGGCTGATTACTGTTTTATTAGGGCTATCCACTTACATTACTATCACTATCAATTTCTGTCATCTATCATTCTCGATATGAGAAAATCTACAAGAAGTACATGAACTGAAAACTGTCAGAAACTTGAAAACTGACATTCACCGTTCAAGCTGGATTTATTTGTTCGCCAACACTTTTTATGTTGAAAACTGTAAACAATTGTTGAAAGTTTTTCGTTAGCGAACACACCTAATATTTTGTAAAATGGATGGAGAAAAATTCACAATAGACAATTTTCAGCAGTGTTGCCATCGCAAATTGCCCTAATCCTCTTTTATTTTGAGAATTACCTCATAGAGTTTATGCGGATTAGCTGCAGTTAATGCCCGAGTTAATTCGAATTAACTTGGTAATTCGGAATTAGGCTGCCGCCTAGCCTAGACAGTAACATAAGTTACTATTTTAGTGAATTTTCTTTTTCTTATTCTTCAGTTTCTCTGTTCATATATTTATTAGTTCAACTGTGTGATTTACTTACATTTCCTTTCGTAATTCTTTCACCCCTTCGAGGTGTAAGGCTTCTCTAAATACATTTGAAGAGTGAAAGGGCGAATTTTCTTTATTTTCCTCGATCACCGTGACGGCTTTTGCAGTATTGATGCTCACATTGTCGTCAACTATCTAATCCCAAGTTTGTTAATAATAGCCTAGACAAACGGCAGCCTAATTCCGGATTACCGAGTTAATTCGAATTAACTCGGGCATTAACTGCAGCTAATCCGCATAAACTCTATGAGTTAATTCTCAAAATAAAACAGGATTAGGGTAATTTGCGATGGCAACACTGCTGAAAATTGTTTATTGTGAATTTTTCTCCATCCATTTTACAAAATATTAGGTGTGTTCGCTTATAAAAAACTTTCAACAATTGTTAACATTTTTCAACATGAAAAGTGTTGGCGAACAAATAAATCCAGCTGTCAATTACGAACGGTAAATGTCAATTTACAAGTTTCTGATAGTTTTCAGTTCACGTACTTCTTGTAGATTTTCTCATATCGAGAGTGATAGACGACAGAAATTAATGGTGATAGCAATGTAAGTGGACAGACCCAATAAAACAGCAATCAGCTGTTTAGTTAATCCGCAATACTGCCGTCTGTCAGGTTATTATTTTATTCGGATTAAGTGCGCCGGTAATCCGGAATTAGGCTGCCGTCTGTCTAAGCTATAATTTAATTTAAACAGTTGTATATTTCTATACAATAACCAACAATTTTTTGTTACCATTAAATGCAATTTCCGAACATTGTTGATGCAATAACATAGCAACCATGTGCTTATTTTCTTTTCGCTGAACCTGCTGTTCCCGAAGAGTTGTCCTACCAGATACTCGGCAGACAGGAGGCACAACCCCGCGCTTCAAATTAAGTTTCGACGCAAAGCCTGGTAAATGAAAAACATTTCAGAAGGTGAATGCAGTGCAAATAAAATAAATAAATTTTACCCATTTCATATTGCTTGAGGTTAATAATATCATTTATGAAATGGTCCTTGCAAATCACACTATTTTTGTGGTTGATCGGCAAAAGCTAATATACTTTTTTTGCCAAATCCACATCACACGGAAAGGTAAATAACTTCTTTAATAACGATTTGTCGGAACTATCGTTATTGCAACTCGACAATGCACAGTTCATTTATAAAAATCACCTTTTTATACCCTGTATAATGTAATATGCAAGGTATATTCATTTCGGTCAGATGTTTGTAACCACTTGAAGGCTGGCTGGTTAGCACGGTAACTTGAGCAAATATTGAGCTATTTTGACGAAATTTGGCATAAGTAACCTATGAGCAAATCACGCCTACTTTTTATAGTAGCTCCCATACAAAGTGTCTGTACTTCTTTTAAATTGAAACAGCTGTAACTTCTACAATCTTCTGTCTAGAATAACCATAATTGACATTTAAATGACAACGCCCACTCCTTCTTGGGTTTCCCATACAAAGTTGCAGAAATAAAATGAAAATGTTAACGATTATAACTTGCAAACTATTCAGCGTAGAACAACCAGATTTAAGGTATGGATTAGTATTGTAAGACCAACTAGACTCGCAGGAAATGGACTCGCCACTCCCACTGTTAATAGTAGCCCCCATACAAAATGAACGAATTTCTTTTAAATTGAGATAGCTGCAGCTTCTGCAATCTTCTGTCTAGAATAATCATAATTGACACTTAGATTAATATGGTAGTCGGAAATAATCTGGCAAAAAATCAGCCATAACTTACAAAGTATTCTGCGTAGAACAACCAGATTTAAGGTGTTGATTAGAATTGTAAGAGCAAATATACTCACAAGAAATGGGACAGCCACGTCCATTGATTATAGTGGCTCCCATACAGAATGACTGAATTTCTTTTAAATTGAGATAGCTGCAGCTTCTGCAATCTTCTGTCTAGAATTAATACTTAGGTTAATATGGTAGTTGTACATAATCTGGCAAAAAATCAGCATGCTACGTCCACTACTTAATGGGGCTACAATACAAAGTTGCGAAAATTAAAAAAAAATTTAACCGCTATAACTTACGAACTATTCAACGTAGGACAACCAAATTTAAGTTGTGGATTAATATTGAAAAATTAATTGAATTTACAAGAAAGAGGTAAGCTACGCCCACTTTTTATATAGCTCCCATACTAAGCCTCGGAATTATCTTAAAAATCTCCTTTAAATTATCTCTTTTAGAACCCTCATAACATACAAAGTACTTCGTCAAAGTCAACCATATTTCGGGTGTAAATTAGTAATATATGCTAAATTTGTTTCTCAAAAAGTGGAAATAAAAGAAAAAGATGGATATACGAGTAAACTTTATATATATATATATATATATATATATATATATATATATATATATATATATATATATGTATATATATATATATATATATATATATATATATATATATATATATATACATATGCAGGGTATAATATGGTCTGCCCCAGCCGACTGTAAGGTGTTTTTTTCAATCAAAATGGTTTTTAGTAACCGCGTACTATACAAATGCAAGAATTATACAAATTTATTTGCACTTTTCGGTTAATTTTCTTTTCATTTATGTCGTCATCATACGAACAGTCGAGTGTCAAACTCAAACCAAAAAAGATAACTGTTCACTCAGGGCGCAATCCGTATTTCTATTATTCTTGAAAATTTGCAATATTTACTAGTAATTTCCAAACTCTTTCAGTTCAGTCGCTTGCCAGCAAGAACATTTCTAAAGATTCCAACGTTATATTACCTACCAATCGCCTTTGACTAGTCGCTTTTATAGCTCTTCTTTAAAATAGATAGGAACAGATGATCGATACGTGTTGATTAATCGAACTATAAATGTATATTTACGCACATTTGTTATTTTTTTATTTTGCGAGCGTTTAATTCTACTCGAATCAAGCCTTTTCGATCACTGGCTTCTGTCAATAATAATTGCAAAATTTATTTTGTACTAACTATGTCCAATAATAAATTATTTAATTAACTCTATTTAATGAACTATTTACAATCACTCTTTAATTTAACTTGCTATAGTGTGATGTTGCCTCGATCACTTTCGGAGACGAACTAATTCATTTGACAACAACTAGCCCTATTTATACTCTGTGGAAACACTCCAGAAATGTCCTTTATCGTAGTCAAGCTTCTTCCCTTTCTTTCTTGTTGGCTTGTTCTGGTAATCGCCTGTTTCTTTTTGTTGACATTCGTTTCGATGCTTTCATTATTCGTGACATTCACAATTAGTGATGAATAATCAACCATCGATACTCGTTACAACATGTTTTTTTGATATTGTTACGTTTTTATTCTGTGAGCGTTTAATTCTATTTGAATTACCTTGTTCGATCACTGGATTCTGTTAATAATAACTGCAACACTTATTTTATACAACTATATACAGCAACAATTTATTTAATAATTTCTATTTACAATCAACTCTGCTTACAATCAACTATTTACAATAACACTCTAATGTACTTGCAACTTTTGCCTCTGTATCAAAGTTTTCGCAATCACGTTCGGAATTCGATTGATTTTCCTTCTCAACACTGGCTCTATTTATACTCTGTTGGCAACACCCCAGAATCTTCCTTTATCGAGATTCTTCTCTTCCTTTCTCGTTGGCTTGTTCTGGTTATCGCTCATTTATTTTTGTTGACATTCGTTTCGATGCTGCCAATAGTGTCAGTCACAATAGTGATGAGTAATCAACTATCGATACTCGTTACACTGCCCTCCTCTTAACCTTGTTCGTCCCGAACAAGTTTTTATACTTCCCCTCGATAAGTCGCTCCAAGTGCACTACTTTAAACTTTGCTCTTTTATTCCAGGCACGTTGAATACGATACACTACGTCATTTATCTTTGCTATAATCTCATATGGTCCTTCCCAATGAGTCTGTAGTTTAGGGGACAGGCCTTTATTTCGTTGTGGATTATGAAGCATTACAAGCTCTCCTTCATAGAACCCTTTTGAATTTGCTTTCAAGTCATACCTGGCCTTCATCTTATCGCTTATCATCTGCGACCGCTCTCTGATGAACTGATGTACTTCATCCAACTGTTCCCGCTTTTCGCTAGTATAATTTCCTTCTGTTGATCTCGTTGGTGTTACAACTCCAAATTTTAAATCAGCTGGCAGTCTTAACTCGTTTCCAAAAATTGCCATTGCCGGTGTAGTAGCCGTCGTGTCATGTTGTGCGCATCTATATGCCATGAGGAACATTGGTATATGTACATCCCAGTCTCTTTGGTATTTATCTACGACTTTTCTCAAATATTCCTCCAAGGTGCGGTTAAATCGTTCTACCATGCCATCAGATTGTGGATGCAAAGGTGTTGTACGAGTTTTGTATATATCCAGCATACGGCATATCTCTTGGAATACAACTGATTCGAAATTTCGACCTTGGTCCGAGTGTAACTCCATCGGTACACCAAAACGAGTAACCCATTGGTTGTCGAATACATCCGCAACTGTACTAGCTTCCTGATTTGGAATGGGGTATACTTCAGGCCATTTACTGAAGTAATCTATAACCACCAGAACATACTTGTTTCCTGCGTTGCTTATTGGAAATGGCCCAGCTATGTCCATAGCAATTCGCTCAAATGGACACAGTAGTTTCTTTCTGGCTTCGACAGGATTTTACTGTAGTATGCTATTACTTTTTCTTGCCCACCTATGATCTGAGAGAGCACACCACCTATTCCATAGCCACTCGCATCTGTGTCTAACACAAACTTTTGACCAGGTACTGGATACGCTAATACTGGTGCTGAACAGAGTTTTTCTTTCAGTTGTTCGAATGCTTTCTGTTGGTCTTCGCCCCATACAAATGGTTTGTTCTTTCTTGTTAACTCATGCAGACTGCTGGCGATGTTTGCAAATACAGGAACAAATCGTCTATAGTAGGTACATAAGCCTAGGAAGCTTCTTAACTCGTGAAGATTCGATGGAATATGGCCTTTCAGCTTTTCCAGGTGGTCGTTAAAATCTTTTCCCATCACGATAATGTCATCGAGGTACACCAAGCACGTTTTCCAGTGTAGTCCTCTGAGTACACGCTCCATCAAACGTTCAAAAGTATCTGGCGCATTGCATAAGCCAAATGGCATAACTGTAAATTGCCATAGACCATCGCCAATACTGAAAGCTGTTTTCTCTTTGTCCTCCTTACCAAGTTCCACTTGCCAGTATCCACTTTGCAAATCAAGAGTTGAGAACCACTTCGCACCAGATAGTGTGTCCAGAGTGTCATCGATTTTTGGCAGTGGATAGCTGTCTTTTTTCGTAATCTCATTCAGCTTTCTGTAATCCACACAGAATCGAGTACTTCCATTCTTCTTCTTTACCAGCACAACTGGTGAACTCCATGGACTCGCTGATGGTTCAATAACACCTTGTTTCTGCATATCGGAAATCAGCTTAATGGCTTCGTCTCTTTTGGCCAATGGAACTCGTCGTGGTGTTTGACGAATTGGTCTAGAATCACCGGTGTCAATGTGATGCTTCACGATGGTTGTTCGTCCTCCAGTTTTTCCATTTGAAGAAAAGATTGAACTGTACTTCTCCAATAGTTGTAAAGCCTTTTCTTTTTGCTGGTTGATAAGCACACCTGCCCATTCTTCCATCTGTGCTTTTATTTCCGCTCTGACAGTTCCTGATCTTCCACTTTTTATCGACGAACCCTTTTCGCAGTCTACTACGGCAGTAACTTCCTGGCAATGACCAATCACCATTCCTTTCTTCACAACTGTAGATGTATTAGTTGGATTTAATATTCGCACAGGTACTATTCCATTTTCTTTAGGTTTCACTAACGTCCTACCAGGTATGATGTTTTTATTTTGTATTTCTTTATCTGCTTCCACTAACCACAACTTGCTGTCCCATCATCCACATTTATCTGTGCCCAAATCACCGCTTCTGATTTTGCTGGAACCTCTTGGCGTTGACATGCCAGTACTCGTTTGATGTTTACACTCCGTTTGTAACCGATGTTCAATGGTAATTCGACATTTGCATAACGTAGTATCCGTTGATTTAAATCTAACGTAAATCCGTTGTCAATCATAAAATCAACACCAATTATTACGTCATCGATGATGTCGGCCACAATGAATTCATGTTCCCATGTACAATTTCCAATAGATACTCGTTTCTTTATCTTACCCAGAATTTGTGCATCCTCACCCGTTGCTGTGCGCAATTTTATTCCCATTAAAGGCTCAAACCTCTTTACCAAATCGCTCTTGATTATAGAATGTGATGCACCAGTGTCCAGGGTTAACATGAAATCCATATTGTCCAATTTTCCATCAATAGTCAAGCTGCTTGGCACACGCTGTAGTTGTGAAATGTGAATGATGGGGCAACCCACTGTTGGAGTCAGTTCACGCCCCGCTGAACTGACTCGATTTAGTTTAACGATGGATTTGTGTTAGTGGAGCGATCGCTATCCACCTTATTCTCCTTCTTTTGTCTTCCTAGAGAATTCGATCTTGATCGCTTTCGTCGTAGACGACAGTCACGCGCCATGTGTCCTGGTTTGTCACAAATGAAGCACTTACCAGTAAACTTGTTTTCGCGTCGACCTGTTGTTCTTCCTTCAGGCTGAACTACTGATTTTACTGCCTGACGCACTACTTCAACCAGATCTGTTGTTTCTGTTTCTAATTGGCGTACCCGTGGCATTGGTCGACACATGAAACTGGCGGCTTCAAACGTCAAGGCACTACTGACTGTTTCGGCATAAGTATTCCTGGGTGACATGACTAGGGCACACTTTGTCTCTCCACGTATGCCATCTATGAATGCCTCTATTTTTATTTTTTCGACGAACTCTTCCGAATTACCGGAGAACGCTAGATGACATAAGCGCTCAATATCGGAAGCGAATTCCTGAAGGCTCTCATTACTCCGTTGCACTCGCGATCTCAATTCCACTCGATGTAATTGACTCTTGTATTCATTTCCATATTTTCGCTGGAGTGTGTCCATCAGTGACTGATAGCTACCACGATCTTTCTCTGGAATCATCTGTAACACCTCGGAAGCATTACCTTTTAATGCGACTATTAAAGCAGCAGTCTTGTCGCTATCATCCCATTGATTCTTCGAAGCTGTTGTCTCGAATTGAAGCTTGAAGATATTGAATGGCGTGCTTCCGTCAAATGTTGGTGACTTTAGTTTGATTGTACTTGAATCTCTAATCACTGATGTGGCTGGTCCATTTATTTTAGTTGATTGAGTTCGTGCTGTAATTTCTCGAACTTATCTTCCCAGTCGTCGACATGTTCCTTCAGTTTATCATCCAACTCATCCACGTGTTCTTTCAGCTCTGTGACTTTGTCATTGATAGCTCCGGAAATTTCCTGAAATCTAAGTTCAATTCCTTTTTGTAGATTTTCGATGACGTGTTCTTCGCCAGCCGAATGTTCTTTCATTTCCATACGCAATTCACTAATAACGCCCTCTTGGCGAGCCGAATGTTCTTGAAACTTGTAGTCAATTGTTTTCTGGAATTCTCCCATAGCGTTTTCTTGGCGGGACGAACCTTCTTGAATTTTCATACGCAATTCAGCCGAATGTTCTTGTAGCTGTTGTTGTTGCTGCAGCATCATGGTTTTCATGAAATCCATGAGTTGACCACTCGAATCTATTTTGCTCTCTTCCTCAGCGTGCACAACTGCTTGTATATCGGCTTCCTCGAAGAACTCATGTTCTTCTACATTAATTCCCTTAGCCTCCATAGCTTGCCTCAGCCTCACCAGCAGTTCCGCCTTTGCACCTGATGACGATATATTCATCTCTACCAACAGCTTTTTAAGCTGGTCCACTTTTAGTTGGTCAATTTTAACCATCTTTACAGAATCCCACTTCTGACACCAATTGTTACGTTTTTATTCTGTGAGCGTTTAATTCTATTTGAATTACCTTGTTCGATCACTGGATTCTGTTAATAATAACTGCAACACTTATTTTATACAACTATATACAGCAACAATTTATTTAATAATTTCTATTTACAATCAACTCTGCTTACAATCAACTATTTACAATAACACTCTAATGTACTTGCAACTTTTGCCTCTGTATCAAAGTTTTCGCAATCACGTTCGGAATTCGATTGATTTTCCTTCTCAACACTGGCTCTATTTATACTCTGTTGGCAACACCCCAGAATCTTCCTTTATCGAGATTCTTCTCTTCCTTTCTCGTTGGCTTGTTCTGGTTATCGCTCATTTATTTTTGTTGACATTCGTTTCGATGCTGCCAATAGTGTCAGTCACAATAGTGATGAGTAATCAACTATCGATACTCGTTACACTGCCCTCCTCTTAACCTTGTTCGTCCCGAACAAGTTTTTATACTTCCCCTCGATATGGCGCAAGTCGCTCCAAGTGCACTACTTTAAACTTTGCTCTTTTATTCCAGGCACGTTGAATACGATACACTACGTCATTTATCTTTGCTATAATCTCATATGGTCCTTCCCAATGAGTCTGTAGTTTAGGGGACAGGCCTTTATTTCGTTGTGGATTATGAAGCATTACAAGCTCTCCTTCATAGAACCCTTTTGAATTTGCTTTCAAGTCATACCTGGCCTTCATCTTATCGCTTATCATCTGCGACCGCTCTCTGATGAACTGATGTACTTCATCCAACTGTTCCCGCTTTTCGCTAGTATAATTTCCTTCGGTTGATCTCGTTGGTGTTACAACTCCAAATTTTAAATCAGCTGGCAGTCTTAACTCGTTTCCAAAAATTGCCATTGCCGGTGTAGTAGCCGTCGTGTCATGTTGTGCGCATCTATATGCCATGAGGAACATTGGTATATGTACATCCCAGTCTCTTTGGTATTTATCTACGACTTTTCTCAAATATTCCTCCAAGGTGCGGTTAAATCGTTCTACCATGCCATCAGATTGTGGATGCAAAGGTGTTGTACGAGTTTTGTATATATCCAGCATACGGCATATCTCTTGGAATACAACTGATTCGAAATTTCGACCTTGGTCCGAGTGTAACTCCATCGGTACACCAAAACGAGTAACCCATTGGTTGTCGAATACATCCGCAACTGTACTAGCTTCCTGATTTGGAATGGGGTATACTTCAGGCCATTTACTGAAGTAATCTATAACCACCAGAACATACTTGTTTCCTGCGTTGCTTATTGGAAATGGCCCAGCTATGTCCATAGCAATTCGCTCAAATGGAGCACCCACGGTGTATTGGTGCATCTTACCTCGACTTTTCTTAGTGGGACCTTTGGCCATTGCACATTGCTTACACTTCCGAATCCAATCAGCGACGTGGTCATGACATCCAACCCAATAAAATCGTTTCTTTATTTTCTCGACGGTTTTGGTGATTCCCAAATGCCCTCCACTGGAGGCATTGTGATACTCAGCTATCACTTCATTTATTCTTGCCTTGGGTACCACTAGCAGATCATAAGTGATTTTTCCATCTTCACTTTCCCATGTTCGGAATAAACATCCGTCTCGTAAGTGCAGGCTTTGCCACTGCGCCCAGTATGCCTTTGCTATTGGACTCTCATTAGCCATTTCTTGCCAATCTGGACGTATGCCCTGCTCCTTGTATTCCATAATCTTTACGAGATCTGGGTCGTTCCGCTGATCTTCTTGCACTCGTTCGGTGGTCCATGTCTCCTCCGGCAATATATTTGTAAGTCGTACGTCGACAATGTGCTCCTTGCTTTCCACTCGGGAACAATGTTTACATTCCATTTTGCAAGGACGACGAGATAGAGCATCCGCGTTGCCGTGATGTCCTCCTTTACGATGTTCGTTGGTAAAATGATAACTCTGCAGCCTTTCAATCCAGCGCGCCAATTGTCCTTCTGGGTTTTTAAATTGTAATAACCACCTTAGCGCTGCGTGGTCAGTTCGTAGATGAAGTGACTGACCATACAAGTATTTATGGAAATACTTTACACATTCCATTATTGCGAGCAACTCTCTTCGAGTGACACAGTAGTTTCTTTCTGGCTTCGACAGGATTTTACTGTAGTATGCTATTACTTTTTCTTGCCCACCTATGATCTGAGAGAGCACACCACCTATTCCATAGCCACTCGCATCTGTGTCTAACACAAACTTTTGACCAGGTACTGGATACGCTAATACTGGTGCTGAACAGAGTTTTTCTTTCAGTTGTTCGAATGCTTTCTGTTGGTCTTCGCCCCATACAAATGGTTTGTTCTTTCTTGTTAACTCATGCAGACTGCTGGCGATGTTTGCAAATACAGGAACAAATCGTCTATAGTAGGTACATAAGCCTAGGAAGCTTCTTAACTCGTGAAGATTCGATGGAATATGGCCTTTCAGCTTTTCCAGGTGGTCGTTAAAATCTTTTCCCATCACGATAATGTCATCGAGGTACACCAAGCACGTTTTCCAGTGTAGTCCTCTGAGTACACGCTCCATCAAACGTTCAAAAGTATCTGGCGCATTGCATAAGCCAAATGGCATAACTGTAAATTGCCATAGACCATCGCCAATACTGAAAGCTGTTTTCTCTTTGTCCTCCTTACCAAGTTCCACTTGCCAGTATCCACTTTGCAAATCAAGAGTTGAGAACCACTTCGCACCAGATAGTGTGTCCAGAGTGTCATCGATTTTTGGCAGTGGATAGCTGTCTTTTTTCGTAATCTCATTCAGCTTTCTGTAATCCACACAGAATCGAGTACTTCCATTCTTCTTCTTTACCAGCACAACTGGTGAACTCCATGGACTCGCTGATGGTTCAATAACACCTTGTTTCTGCATATCGGAAATCAGCTTAATGGCTTCGTCTCTTTTGGCCAATGGAACTCGTCGTGGTGTTTGACGAATTGGTCTAGAATCACCGGTGTCAATGTGATGCTTCACGATGGTTGTTCGTCCTCCAGTTTTTCCATTTGAAGAAAAGATTGAACTGTACTTCTCCAATAGTTGTAAAGCCTTTTCTTTTTGCTGGTTGATAAGCACACCTGCCCATTCTTCCATCTGTGCTTTTATTTCCGCTCTGACAGTTCCTGATCTTCCACTTTTTATCGACGAACCCTTTTCGCAGTCTACTACGGCAGTAACTTCCTGGCAATGACCAATCACAATTCCTTTCTTCACAACTGTAGATGTATTAGTTGGATTTAATATTCGCACAGGTACTATTCCATTTTCTTTAGGTTTCACTAACGTCCTACCAGGTATGATGTTTTTATTTTGTATTTCTTTATCTGCTTCCACTAACCACAACTTGCTGTCCCATCATCCACATTTATCTGTGCCCAAATCACCGCTTCTGATTTTGCTGGAACCTCTTGGCGTTGACATGCCAGTACTCGTTTGATGTTTACACTCCGTTTGTAACCGATGTTCAATGGTAATTCTACATTTGCATAACGTAGTATCCGTTGATTTAAATCTAACGTAAATCCGTTGTCAATCATAAAATCAACACCAATTATTACGTCATCGATGATGTCGGCCACAATGAATTCATGTTCCCATGTACAATTTCCAATAGATACTCGTTTCTTTATCTTACCCAGAATTTGTGCATCCTCACCCGTTGCTGTGCGCAATTTTATTCCCATTAAAGGCTCAAACCTCTTTACCAAATCGCTCTTGATTATAGAATGTGATGCACCAGTGTCCAGGGTTAACATGAAATCCATATTGTCCAATTTTCCATCAATAGTCAAGCTGCTTGGCACACGCTGTAGTTGTGAAATGTGAATGATGGGGCAACCCACTGTTGGAGTCAGTTCACGCCCCGCTGAACTGACTCGATTTAGTTTAACGATGGATTTGTGTTAGTGGAGCGATCGCTATCCACCTTATTCTCCTTCTTTTGTCTTCCTAGAGAATTCGATCTTGATCGCTTTCGTCGTAGACGACAGTCACGCGCCATGTGTCCTGGTTTGTCACAAATGAAGCACTTACCAGTAAACTTGTTTTCGCGTCGACCTGTTGTTCTTCCTTCAGGCTGAACTACTGATTTTACTGCCTGACGCACTACTTCAACCAGATCTGTTGTTTCTGTTTCTAATTGGCGTACCCGTGGCATTGGTCGACACATGAAACTGGCGGCTTCAAACGTCAAGGCACTACTGACTGTTTCGGCATAAGTATTCCTGGGTGACATGACTAGGGCACACTTTGTCTCTCCACGTATGCCATCTATGAAAGCCTCTATTTTTATTTTTTCGACGAACTCTTCCGAATTACCGGAGAACGCTAGATGACATAAGCGCTCAATATCGGAAGCGAATTCCTGAAGGCTCTCATTACTCCGTTGCACTCGCGATCTCAATTCCACTCGATGTAATTGACTCTTGTATTCATTTCCATATTTTCGCTGGAGTGTGTCCATCAGTGACTGATAGCTACCACGATCTTTCTCTGGAATCATCTGTAACACCTCGGAAGCATTACCTTTTAATGCGACTATTAAATCAGCAGTCTTGTCGCTATCATCCCATTGATTCTTCGAAGCTGTTGTCTCGAATTGAAGCTTGAAGATATTGAATGGCGTGCTTCCGTCAAATGTTGGTGACTTTAGTTTGATTGTACTTGAATCTCTAATCACTGATGTGCCTGGTCCATTTATTTTAGTTGATTGAGTTCGTGCTGTAATTTCTCGAACTTATCTTCCCAGTCGTCGACATGTTCCTTCAGCTTATCATCCAACTCATCCACGTGTTCTTTCAGCTCTGTGACTTTGTCATTGATAGCTCCGGAAATTTCCTGAAATCTAAGTTCAATTCCTTTTTGTAGATTTTCGATGACGTGTTCTTGGCGAGCCGAATGTTCTTTAATTTCCATACGCAATTCACTAATAACGCCCTCTTGGCGAGCCGAATGTTCTTGAAACTTGTAGTCAATTGTTTTCTGGAATTCTCCCATAGCGTTTTCTTGGCGGGACGAACCTTCTTGAATTTTCATACGCAATTCAGCCGAATGTTCTTGTAGCTGTTGTTGTTGCTGCAGCATCATGGTTTTCATGAAATCCATGAGTTAACCACTCGAATCTATTTTGCTCTCTTCCTCAGCGTGCACAACTGCTTGTATATCGGCTTCCTCGAAGAACTCATGTTCTTCTACATTAATTCCCTTAGCCTCCATAGCTTGCCTCAGCCTCACCAGCAGTTCCGCCTTTGCACCTGATGACGATATATTCATCTCTACCAACAGCTTTTTAAGCTGGTCCACTTTTAGTTGGTCAATTTTAACCATCTTTACAGAATCCCACTTCTGACACCAATTGTTACGTTTTTATTCTGTGAGCGTTTAATTCTATATGAATTACCTTGTTCGATCACTGGATTCTGTTAATAATAACTGCAACACTTATTTTATACAACTATATACAGCAACAATTTATTTAATAATTTCTATTTACAATCAACTCTGCTTACAATCAACTATTTACAATAACACTCTAATGTACTTGCAACTTTTGCCTCTGTATCAAAGTTTTCGCAATCACGTTCGGAATTCGATTGATTTTCCTTCTCAACACTGGCTCTATTTATACTCTGTTGGCAACACCCCAGAATCTTCCTTTATCGAGATTCTTCTCTTCCTTTCTCGTTGGCTTGTTCTGGTTATCGCTCATTTATTTTTGTTGACATTCGTTTCGATGCTGCCAATAGTGTCAGTCACAATAGTGATGAGTAATCAACTATCGATACTCGTTACACTGCCCTCCTCTTAACCTTGTTCGTCCCGAACAAGTTTTTATACTTCCCCTCGATATGGCGCAAGTCGCTCCAAGTGCACTACTTTAAACTTTGCTCTTTTATTCCAGGCACGTTGAATACGATACACTACGTCATTTATCTTTGCTATAATCTCATATGGTCCTTCCCAATGAGTCTGTAGTTTAGGGGACAGGCCTTTATTTCGTTGTGGATTATGAAGCATTACAAGCTCTCCTTCATAGAACCCTTTTGAATTTGCTTTCAAGTCATACCTGGCCTTCATCTTATCGCTTATCATCTGCGACCGCTCTCTGATGAACTGATGTACTTCATCCAACTGTTCCCGCTTTTCGCTAGTATAATTTCCTTCGGTTGATCTCGTTGGTGTTACAACTCCAAATTTTAAATCAGCTGGCAGTCTTAACTCGTTTCCAAAAATTGCCATTGCCGGTGTAGTAGCCGTCGTGTCATGTTGTGCGCATCTATATGCCATGAGGAACATTGGTATATGTACATCCCAGTCTCTTTGGTATTTATCTACGACTTTTCTCAAATATTCCTCCAAGGTGCGGTTAAATCGTTCTACCATGCCATCAGATTGTGGATGCAAAGGTGTTGTACGAGTTTTGTATATATCCAGCATACGGCATATCTCTTGGAATACAACTGATTCGAAATTTCGACCTTGGTCCGAGTGTAACTCCATCGGTACACCAAAACGAGTAACCCATTGGTTGTCGAATACATCCGCAACTGTACTAGCTTCCTGATTTGGAATGGGGTATACTTCAGGCCATTTACTGAAGTAATCTATAACCACCAGAACATACTTGTTTCCTGCGTTGCTTATTGGAAATGGCCCAGCTATGTCCATAGCAATTCGCTCAAATGGAGCACCCACGGTGTATTGGTGCATCTTACCTCGACTTTTCTTAGTGGGACCTTTGGCCATTGCACATTGCTTACACTTCCGAATCCAATCAGCGACGTGGTCATGACATCCAACCCAATAAAATCGTTTCTTTATTTTCTCGACGGTTTTGGTGATTCCCAAATGCCCTCCACTGGAGGCATTGTGATACTCAGCTATCACTTCATTTATTCTTGCCTTGGGTACCACTAGCAGATCATAAGTGATTTTTCCATCTTCACTTTCCCATGTTCGGAATAAACATCCGTCTCGTAAGTGCAGGCTTTGCCACTGCGCCCAGTATGCCTTTGCTATTGGACTCTCATTAGCCATTTCTTGCCAATCTGGACGTATGCCCTGCTCCTTGTATTCCATAATCTTTACGAGATCTGGGTCGTTCCGCTGATCTTCTTGCACTCGTTCGGTGGTCCATGTCTCCTCCGGCAATATATTTGTAAGTCGTACGTCGACAATGTGCTCCTTGCTTTCCACTCGGGAACAATGTTTACATTCCATTTTGCAAGGACGACGAGATAGAGCATCCGCGTTGCCGTGATGTCCTCCTTTACGATGTTCGTTGGTAAAATGATAACTCTGCAGCCTTTCAATCCAGCGCGGCAATTGTCCTTCTGGGTTTTTAAATTGTAATAACCACCTTAGCGCTGCGTGGTCAGTTCGTAGATGAAGTGACTGACCATACAAGTATTTATGGAAATACTTTACACATTCCAGTATTGCGAGCAACTCTCTTCGAGTGACACAGTAGTTTCTTTCTGGCTTCGACAGGATTTTACTGTAGTATGCTATTACTTTTTCTTGCCCACCTATGATCTGAGAGAGCACACCACCTATTCCATAGCCACTCGCATCTGTGTCTAACACAAACTTTTGACCAGGTACTGGATACGCTAATACTGGTGCTGAACAGAGTTTTTCTTTCAGTTGTTCGAATGCTTTCTGTTGGTCTTCGCCCCATACAAATGGTTTGTTCTTTCTTGTTAACTCATGCAGACTGCTGGCGATGTTTGCAAATACAGGAACAAATCGTCTATAGTAGGTACATAAGCCTAGGAAGCTTCTTAACTCGTGAAGATTCGATGGAATATGGCCTTTCAGCTTTTCCAGGTGGTCGTTAAAATCTTTTCCCATCACGATAATGTCATCGAGGTACACCAAGCACGTTTTCCAGTGTAGTCCTCTGAGTACACGCTCCATCAAACGTTCAAAAGTATCTGGCGCATTGCATAAGCCAAATGGCATAACTGTAAATTGCCATAGACCATCGCCAATACTGAAAGCTGTTTTCTCTTTGTCCTCCTTACCAAGTTCCACTTGCCAGTATCCACTTTGCAAATCAAGAGTTGAGAACCACTTCGCACCAGATAGTGTGTCCAGAGTGTCATCGATTTTTGGCAGTGGATAGCTGTCTTTTTTCGTAATCTCATTCAGCTTTCTGTAATCCACACAGAATCGAGTACTTCCATTCTTCTTCTTTACCAGCACAACTGGTGAACTCCATGGACTCGCTGATGGTTCAATAACACCTTGTTTCTGCATATCGGAAATCAGCTTAATGGCTTCGTCTCTTTTGGCCAATGGAACTCGTCGTGGTGTTTGACGAATTGGTCTAGAATCACCGGTGTCAATGTGATGCTTCACGATGGTTGTTCGTCCTCCAGTTTTTCCATTTGAAGAAAAGATTGAACTGTACTTCTCCAATAGTTGTAAAGCCTTTTCTTTTTGCTGGTTGATAAGCACACCTGCCCATTCTTCCATCTGTGCTTTTATTTCCGCTCTGACAGTTCCTGATCTTCCACTTTTTATCGACGAACCCTTTTCGCAGTCTACTACGGCAGTAACTTCCTGGCAATGACCAATCACAATTCCTTTCTTCACAACTGTAGATGTATTAGTTGGATTTAATATTCGCACAGGTACTATTCCATTTTCTTTAGGTTTCACTAACGTCCTACCAGGTATGATGTTTTTATTTTGTATTTCTTTATCTGCTTCCACTAACCACAACTTGCTGTCCCATCATCCACATTTATCTGTGCCCAAATCACCGCTTCTGATTTTGCTGGAACCTCTTGGCGTTGACATGCCAGTACTCGTTTGATGTTTACACTCCGTTTGTAACCGATGTTCAATGGTAATTCTACATTTGCATAACGTAGTATCCGTTGATTTAAATCTAACGTAAATCCGTTGTCAATCATAAAATCAACACCAATTATTACGTCATCGATGATGTCGGCCACAATGAATTCATGTTCCCATGTACAATTTCCAATAGATACTCGTTTCTTTATCTTACCCAGAATTTGTGCATCCTCACTCGTTGCTGTGCGCAATTTTATTCCCATTAAAGGCTCAAACCTCTTTACCAAATCGCTCTTGATTATAGAATGTGATGCACCAGTGTCCAGGGTTAACATGAAATCCATATTGTCCAATTTTCCATCAATAGTCAAGCTGCTTGGCACACGCTGTAGTTGTGAAATGTGAATGATGGGGCAACCCACTGTTGGAGTCAGTTCACGCCCCGCTGAACTGACTCGATTTAGTTTAACGATGGATTTGTGTTAGTGGAGCGATCGCTATCCACCTTATTCTCCTTCTTTTGTCTTCCTAGAGAATTCGATCTTGATCGCTTTCGTCGTAGACGACAGTCACGCGCCATGTGTCCTGGTTTGTCACAAATGAAGCACTTACCAGTAAACTTGTTTTCGCGTCGACCTGTTGTTCTTCCTTCAGGCTGAACTACTGATTTTACTGCCTGACGCACTACTTCAACCAGATCTGTTGTTTCTGTTTCTAATTGGCGTACCCGTGGCATTGGTCGACACATGAAACTGGCGGCTTCAAACGTCAAGGCACTACTGACTGTTTCGGCATAAGTATTCCTGGGTGACATGACTAGGGCACACTTTGTCTCTCCACGTATGCCATCTATGAAAGCCTCTATTTTTATTTTTTCGACGAACTCTTCCGAATTACCGGAGAACGCTAGATGACATAAGCGCTCAATATCGGAAGCGAATTCCTGAAGGCTCTCATTACTCCGTTGCACTCGCGATCTCAATTCCACTCGATGTAATTGACTCTTGTATTCATTTCCATATTTTCGCTGGAGTGTGTCCATCAGTGACTGATAGCTACCACGATCTTTCTCTGGAATCATCTGTAACACCTCGGAAGCATTACCTTTTAATGCGACTATTAAAGCAGCAGTCTTGTCGCTATCATCCCATTGATTCTTCGAAGCTGTTGTCTCGAATTGAAGCTTGAAGATATTGAATGGCGTGCTTCCGTCAAATGTTGGTGACTTTAGTTTGATTGTACTTGAATCTCTAATCACTGATGTGGCTGGTCCATTTATTTTTAGTTGATTGAGTTCGTGCTGTAATTTCTCGAACTTATCTTCCCAGTCGTCGACATGTTCCTTCAGCTTATCATCCAACTCATCCACGTGTTCTTTCAGCTCTGTGACTTTGTCATTGATAGCTCCGGAAATTTCCTGAAATCTAAGTTCAATTCCTTTTTGTAGATTTTCGATGACGTGTTCTTGGCGAGCCGAATGTTCTTGAAACTTGTAGTCAATTGTTTTCTGGAATTCTCCCATAGCGTTTTCTTGGCGGGACGAACCTTCTTGAATTTTCATACGCAATTCAGCCGAATGTTCTTGTAGCTGTTGTTGTTGCTGCAGCATCATGGTTTTCATGAAATCCATGAGTTGACCACTCGAATCTATTTTGCTCTCTTCCTCAGCGTGCACAACTGCTTGTATATCGGCTTCCTCGAAGAACTCATGTTCTTCTACATTAATTCCCTTAGCCTCCATAGCTTGCCTCAGCCTCACCAGCAGTTCCGCCTTTGCACCTGATGACGATATATTCATCTCTACCAACAGCTTTTTAAGCTGGTCCACTTTTAGTTGGTCAATTTTAACCATCTTTACAGAATCCCACTTCTGACACCAATTGTTACGTTTTTATTCTGTGAGCGTTTAATTCTATTTGAATTACCTTGTTCGATCACTGGATTCTGTTAATAATAACTGCAACACTTATTTTATACAACTATATACAGCAACAATTTATTTAATAATTTCTATTTACAATCAACTCTGCTTACAATCAACTATTTACAATAACACTCTAATGTACTTGCAACTTTTGCCTCTGTATCAAAGTTTTCGCAATCACGTTCGGAATTCGATTGATTTTCCTTCTCAACACTGGCTCTATTTATACTCTGTTGGCAACACCCCAGAATCTTCCTTTATCGAGATTCTTCTCTTCCTTTCTCGTTGGCTTGTTCTGGTTATCGCTCATTTCTTTTTGTTGACATTCGTTTCGATGCTGCCAATAGTGTCAGTCACAATAGTGATGAGTAATCAACTATCGATACTCGTTACAATATCATAAAACATCGTTTTTATTGAAATCAATAGAAACTGCGAGTTCCGAAATTTATATTATTTATAGTGAAACGCCCAATCTAGCTGGGTTAAACTAAGATTAACCTATCAGTTGATCAGGTGTCTGTTCTTGCACACCAGTACATCTTTTCTTGCTGCGGTTGAAGATAAGTTTAAATAAAAACTCCGTTTACGTAAAGTTAGTTTAAAACTGGTTTAAACTTGTACTGGAAAACTGGCATTTAGATATATAATTTTGTATGGATATATGTTTAGAGTAGCATTTAATATAAACTTTGCAACGAGTATCGATGGTTGGTTACTCTTCGCTATTGTAACTGACACTATTGTGAATGACACGAATATTGGCAGCATCGAAACGAATGCCAACAAAAAGAAATAGGCGATAACCAGAAAATGCCAACGAGAAAGAAAGAGAAGAATCTCGACTACTACAAAAGAAGAATCTGGAGTGTTGCCATAGAGATAGAGCCAGTGTTGACAAACGAAATTCAATCAAATCCGGAAAGTGATCGCGCAAACATCGATACAGTTTCAGAAGATAAAGTTGCAAGTCCATTAGAAGAGTTATTGTAAATAGATTTGATTATATAAATTGTTGTTGTATATAGTTGTACAAAATAAGTGTTGCAATTAATATTGATAAAATCCAGTGATCGAACACAAAATAAAAACGTAATAATATGCTAATATGAAGCACTGATGTAATTTCCTACCTAGTAAGGAGACGTTAGATACAACGCCAAAGTGAAGACTGATGAATTTTTCGTATAATGAGCGAGTAAAATGAGCGATTAATTGAGTATTAAAAAAATGACCCAGCCAAAATGTGGCAAATAAAAAAATGAAAAGTACAAAAATAAAATTTTTATGCGATTTGTTTTTGGTCTCTTTCCCTTTTTCTTTTTGAACAAGCATAAATGACAAGCATTGCAATCGCATCATCAGCGTAAGCAAAAAAGTACGGAAAGTACTCCTCAAGTCTATACGCTTTTTCTTTGTATTTGTTATAATATTGTTACGTTTTTATTCTGTGAACATTTAATTCTATTTGAATTACCTTGTTCGATCACTGGATTCTGTTAATGATAACTGCAACACTTATTTTATACAACTATATACAGCAACAATTTATTTAATAATCTCTATTTACAATCAACACTGTTTACAATCAACTATTTACTATAACACTTAAATGTACTTGCAACTTTTGCCTCTGTATCAAAGTTTTCGCAATCACTTTCGGAATTAGATTGATTCTCACTGCTCAACACTGGCTCTATTTATACTCTGTTGGCAACACCCCAGAATCTTCCTTTATCGAGATTCTTCTCTTCCTTTCTCTTTCTTGTTCTGGTTATCGCTTATTTCTTTTTGTTGACATTCATGTCGATGCTGCCAATAGTGTCAGTCACAATAGTGATGAGTAACCAACTATCGATACTCGTTACACTGCCCTCCTTTTAACCTTGTTCCTCCCAAACAAGTTTTTATACTTCCCCTCGATATGGCGCAAGTCGCTCCAAGTGCACTACTTTAAACTTTGCTCTTTTATTCCAGGCACGTTGAATACGATACACTACGTCATTTATCTTTGCTATAAGCTCATATGGTCCTTCCCAATGAGTCTGTAGTTTAGGGGACAGGCCTTTATTTCGTTGTGGATTATGAAGCATTACAAGCTCTCCTTCATAGAACCCTTTTGAATTTGCTTTCAAGTCATACCTGGCCTTCATCTTATCGCTTATCATCTGCGACCGCTCTCTGATGAACTGATGTACTTCATCCAACTGTTCCCGCTTTTCGCTAGTATAATTACCTTCGGTTGATCTCGTTGGTGTTACAACACCAAATTTTAAATCAGCTGGCAGTCTTAACTCGTTTCCAAAAATTGTCATTGCCGGTGTAATAGCCGTCGTATCATGTTGTGCGCATCGATATGCCATGAGAAACATTGGTATATGTACATCCCAGTCTCTTTGGTATTTATCTACGACTTTTCTCAAATATTCCTCCAAGGTACGGTTAAATCGTTCTACCATGCCATCAGATTGTGGATGCAAAGGTGTTGTACGAGTTTTGTATATACCCAGCATACGGCATATCTCTTGGAATACAACTGATTCGAAATTTCGACCTTGGTCTGAGTGTAACTCCATCGGTACACCAAAACGAGTAACCCATTGGTTGACGAATACATCCGCAACTGTACTAGCTTCCTGATTTGGAATGGGGTATACTTCAGGCCATTTACTGAAGTAATCTATAACCACCAGAACATACTTGTTTCCTGCGTTGCTTATTGGAAATGGCCCAGCTATGTCCATAGCAATTCGCTCAAATGGAGCACCCACGGTGTATTGGTGCATCTTACCTCGACTTTTCTTAGTGGGACCTTTGGCCATTGCACATTGCTTACACTTCCGAATCCAATCAGCGACATGGTCATGACATCCAACCCAATAAAATCGGTTCTTTATTTTCTCGACGGTTTTGGTGATTCCCAAATGCCCTCCACTGGAGGCATTGTGATACTCAGCTATCACTTCATTTATTCTCGCCTTGGGTACCACTAGAAGATCATTAGTGATTTTTCCATCCTCACTTTCCCATGCTCGGAATAAAAATCCGTCTCGTAAGTGCAGGCTTTGCCACTGCACCCAGTATGCCTTTGCTATTGGACTCTCATTAACCATTTCTTGCCAATCTGGACGTATGCCCTGCTCCTTGTATTCCATAATCTTTACGAGATCTGGGTCGTTCCGCTGATCTTCTTGCACTCGTTCGGTGGTCCATGACTCCTCCGGCAATATATTCGTAAGACGTAGGTTAACAATGTGATTCTGGCTTCCTACCCGAGAACAATGTTTGCTATCTACGGTGCAAATACGATGATATGGAGTATCAGCTTTACCACGATGAATGACATCACGATCTTCCTTTCGTTGTCCTGGTGAATTCGATCTTTGTTGCTTGCGTCGTAGACGACAATTACGCGCCATGTGTCCTCTTTGATCGCATATGAAGCACTTACCGGCAAATTTATTTTTGTGTTGATTCCTTGTTCTCTCTTTAGGCTTCCTACTCGATTGACTGCAATCACGAGCTATATGCCCTCGTTTGTCGCAAATGAAGCACTTACCATTAAATTTGTTTCGCGTCGAATTGCTCTTGCTTCAGGCTGAACTACTGATTTTACTGCCTGACGCACTGCTTCAACCAGATGTGATGTTTTCCCCTCTAGTTTGCGTACTCCTGGCACTGGTCGACACATGAAACTCGCGGCTTCAATTGTCAAGGCACTACTGACTGTTTCGGCATATGTATTCCTGGGTGACATGATTAGGGCACGCTTTGTCTCTCCATCACGTATGCCATCTATGAATGCCTCTATTTTTATTTTTTCGACGAACTCTTCCGAATTACCGGAGAACGCTAGATGACATAAGCGCTCAATATCGGAAGCGAATTCCTGAAGGCTCTCATTACTCCGTTGCACTCGCGATCTCAATTCCACTCGATGTAATTGACTCTTGTATTCATTTCCATATTTTCGCTGGAGTGTGTCCATCAGTGACTGATAGCTACCACGATCTTTCTCTGGAATCATCTGTAACACCTCGGAAGCATTACCTTTTAATGCGACTATTAAAGCAGCAGTCTTGTCGCTATCATCCCATTGATTCTTCGAAGCTGTTGTCTCGAATTGAAGCTTGAAGATATTGAATGGCGTGCTTCCGTCAAATGTTGGTGACTTTAGTTTGATTGTACTTGAATCTCTAATCACTGATGTGGCTGGTCCATTTATTTTAGTTGATTGAGTTCGTGCTGTAATTTCTCGAACTTATCTTCCCAGTCGTCGACATGTTCCTTCAGCTTATCATCCAACTCATCCACGTGTTCTTTCAGCTCTGTGACTTTGTCATTGATAGCTCCGGAAATTTCCTGAAATCTAAGTTCAATTCCTTTTTGTAGATTTTCGATGACGTGTTCTTGGCGAGCCGAATGTTCTTTAATTTCCATACGCAATTCACTAATAACGCCCTCTTGGCGAGCCGAATGTTCTTGAAACTTGTAGTCAATTGTTTTCTGGAATTCTCCCATAGCGTTTTCTTGGCGGGACGAACCTTCTTGAATTTTCATACGCAATTCAGCCGAATGTTCTTGTAGCTGTTGTTGTTGCTGCAGCATCATGGTTTTCATGAAATCCATGAGTTGACCACTCGAATCTATTTTGCTCTCTTCCTCAGCGTGCACAACTGCTTGTATATCGGCTTCCTCGAAGAACTCATGTTCTTCTACATTAATTCCCTTAGCCTCCATAGCTTGCCTCAGCCTCACCAGCAGTTCCGCCTTTGCACCTGATGACGATATATTCATCTCTACCAACAGCTTTTTAAGCTGGTCCACTTTTAGTTGGTCAATTTTAACCATCTTTACAGAATCCCACTTCTGACACCAATTGTTACGTTTTTATTCTGTGAACGTTTAATTCTATTTGAATTACCTTGTTCGATCACTGGATTCTGTTAATGATAACTGTAACACTTATTTTATACAACTATATACAGCAACAATTTATTTAATAATCTCTATTTACAATCAACTATTTACTATAACACTTAAATGTACTTGCAACTTTTGCCTCTGTATCAAAGTTTTCGCAATCACTTTCGGAATTAGATTGATTCTCACTGCTCAACACTGGCTCTATTTATACTCTGTTGGCAACACCCCAGAATCTTCCTTTATCGAGATTCTTCTCTTCCTTTCTCGTTGGCTTGTTCTGGTTATAGCTTATTTCTTTTTGTTGACATTCATGTCGATGCTGCCAATAGTGTCAGTCACAATAGTGATGAGTAACCAACTATCGATACTCGTTACAATATTTTTAATGGTCTTCTATTGGTGTGATCATATACTCTACATGCACAAACAATTTGCTTTAGTCTAAAAAAAGATTTTTTTTTTCTTTAAAAATTTAAAGCAGAATATGGTCGGATAAAAGCATTCCTGATGATTGGAGGCTCAGTGTTCTTTGTTCCGTACATAAAAAATGAGTCTCCACAATTTGCGCCAACTACCGAATAAGTCTCCTGAGCATCGCATACAAGGTCTTATCGTGCGTATTGTGTTAAAGATTGAAGTCCATGCTCAACAACCTGATTGGACCTTATCAGTGTGGCTTCAGACCTGGTAAAACTACCATCGACCAGATTTTCACACTGCGCCAAATCCGGAGAAGACCCAAGAAAAACAGATCGACACACATCACCTATATGTTGATAATAAAACCGCTTTCGACAGTCCGGTAAGGGATTACCCCTACGCAACAATGTCTGAGTTTGGTGTTCCTGCAATGCTCATTCGACTTTGTAGAATGACACTGCATAACTCCCGTTGTGCAGTGAAAATTAGGAAGGACCTCTCCGCACCGTTTAATACCGCACAGGGCTTCAGACAAAGTGATTCGTTATCGTGCGACTTCTTCAAACTTATTATGGAGAAAATAATAAGAGCTGCTGATCTACGACATAATGACACTATCTTCAACAAAAGTGTCATGCTGTTGGCGTATGCCGACGATATTGACATAATCGGCATGAACACGCGAGCAGTCAGTGTAGCATTCTCAGAGTTGGAAAGAGAGTCGCGTCGAATGGGTCTTACGGTAAACTAGGGCAAGACGAAGTATCTAGCGTCAACAAACAAAGAGTCCCGGTGACTTGGACTGCACGTCACTCTTGACAACTAAGCCTTTGAAGTAGTAAGGGACTTTGTCTATCTTGGAAACAGCATTAACAGCAGTAGTGACGTCAGCCTGGAGACACTGCGAAGGATCACTCTTGCCAACAGGTTCTACTTTGGGCTAAGTAAGCAATTGAGAAGTCGAGCCCTCTCTCGAAGAACGAAAACTCCAATTTCCAACTCGGATGAGCGAATGCTTGGAGTTTTCGAGAGAAAAGCCCTACTCAATATCTTTGGACCTCTCTGCGTTGGTGGCGAGTACCGACTAAGGTACAACCATGAGCTGTCTGAGTTGTATGCCGACATCGACATAATAAAGCACATTAAAATTCAGCGGCTGTAATGGCTAGGTCATGTCGAGCGTTATTTTCAGGACCCGCTGGAGGACGACGCAGAAGAAGTAGACCTAACCTCCGGTGGAAATACCAAGTACTGGAGAACCTGACGGCGCTTGGAATTTCTAACTGGCGCCAGCTAGCGAAGAACAGAGATGGTTTTTAAAGCATGTTATATTCGGCCTAAATCGATATTCGGTTGTTATGGCCATATAAGTAAGTAAGTAAGTATGTAAGTAATTCACGCAGAATCAAGTACTTCCATCCTTCTTCGTTACCAGCACAACTGGTGAACTCCATGGACTCGTTGATGGTTCAATAACACCTTGTTTCTGCATATCGGTAATCAGTTTAATGTGTTCATTTCATTTGGCCAATGGAACTCGTCGTGGTGCTTGACGAATTGCTCTAGAATCACCGGTGTTAATGTGTGATGCTTAGGACGACCTCTAAGTCCATTCTAAACAATTAGACCGCGATGCCTGACACATCGGGTATCAGCAGTCATATATTAATAATGGATAAAAACTTAAAAATTGCCTCGAGCAATTCCGAAACCCCAAAAAGGCCTCCCCAGTTTTTCCAATTGAAGGAAAGATTGAACTCTACTTCTCCAATAGTTGCAAAAGCGAACAGCTCCTGATCTTTCACTTTTCATCGACGAACCCTTTTCGCAGTCTATTACGGCAGTAACTTCCTGGCAATGACCAATCACCATTACTTTCTTCACAACTGTAGATGTATTAGTTGGTACCATTTCATTTCCTTTATGTTACCCTAGGGTCTTACCAAGTTCGATGTTTTTTCCGCTTCCACTACCCACAACTTACCTGTCCCAGCATCTACATTCATTTGTGTCCAAACTACCACTTCTGATTTTACTGGAACCTCTTGGCGTTGACATACCAGTATTCATTTGAGTTTTAAATCCGTTGGTTTAAATCAAACGTAAATCCATTATGAGTCATAAAATTAACACCAATTATTACGTCATCGATGATGTAGGCCACAATAAATTCATGTTCCCACATGCAATTTCCAATAGATACTCGTTTCTTTATCTTACCCAGAATTTGTGCATCCTCACTTGTTGCCGCAAACAATTTTATTCCTAATAAAGGCTCAAACCTCTTCACCAAATCGCTCTTGATTATAGAATGTGATGCACCAGTATCCAGGGTTAACATGAATTCCATATTGTCGAATTTTTCATCAATAGTCAAGCTGTTTGGCACACGCTGTAGTAGTGAAATGTGAATGATGGGGCAACCCACTGTTGGAGTCTGTTCACGCCCCGTTGAACTGACTCGATTTAGTTTAACGATGGATTTGAGTTAGTGGAGCGATCGATGTCCATCTTATTCTCCTTCTTTTGTCTACCTGGAGAATTCGATATTGATCACTTCTTCGTAGACGACAGTCACGCGCCATGTGTCCTGGTTTGTCGCAAATCAAGTACTTACCATTAAATTTGATTTCGCGTCGACCTGTTGTTCTTCCTTCAGGCTGCACTACTGACAACTGACTGACACACTGCTTCAACTAGATCTGATGTTTCTGTTTCTAGTTGGCGTACCCGTGGCATTGGTCGACACATTAAACTGGCGGCTCCAGACGTTAAGGCACTACTGACTGTTTCGGCATATGTATTCCTGGGTGACATGACTAGGGCACGCTTTGTCACTCCATCACGTATGCCATCTATGAATGCCTCTATTTTTATTTTTTCGACGAACTCTTCCGAATTACCAGAGAACGCAAGATGACATAAGCGCTCAATGTCAGAAGCGAATTCCTGCAGGCTCTCATTACTCCGTTGAACTCGCGATCTTAACTCCACTCGATGTAACTGACTCTTGTATTCATTTCCATATTACCGCTGGAGTGTGTCCATCAGTGATTGGTAGCTACCACGAGCTTTTCTAGAACCATCTGTAACACTTCGGAAGCATTACCTTTTACTGCGACTATTAAAGCAGCAGTCTTGTCGCTATCATCCCATTGATTCTTCGAAGCTGTTGTCTCGAATTGAAGCTTGAAGATATTGAATGGCGTGCTTCCGTCAAATGTTGGTGGCTTTAGTTTGATTGTGCTTGAATCTCTAATCACTGATGTGGCTGCTCCATTTATTTTTAGTTGATTGAGTTCGTGCTGTAATTTCTCGAACTTATCTTCCAAGTCATCTACATGTTCCTTCAGATCCATGACTTTTTCATTAATGGTTCCGGAAATTTCCTGAAATCTAATCTCAATTCCTTTTTGTAGATTTTCGATAACGTGTTCTTGTCGAGCCGAACCTTCTTGAATTTCCATACGCAATTCAGCCGAATGTTCTTGAAGCTTGGAGCCAATGCGAGACGCATTTGCTTGAATTTCCGTACGCAATTCACTAATAACGCCCTCTTGGCGAGATGAACTTTCTTGTAGCTGTTGTTTCTACTGTTGCATTGAATCTATCTTGCTCTCTTCCTCAAGGTGCACGACTGCATGAATCTCGGCTTCCTCAACGAACTCATGTTCTTCTACATTAATACCCTTAACCTTCATGGCTTGTCTTAGCCTCACCAGCAGTTCTGCTTTTGTACCTGATGACAATAATTCATCTCTGACAACTGTTTTTTGAGTTGGTCCACTTTTAGTTGGTCAATTTTCACCATCTTTACAGAATCCCACTTCTGACACCAATTGTTACGTTTTTATTCTGTTAGCGTTTAATTCTATTTGAATTAACCTTGTTCGATCACTGGATTCTGTTAATGATAACTGCAACACTTATTTTATACAACTATATACAGCAACAATTTATTTAATAGACTCTGATTACAATCAACTCTGCTTACAATCAACTATTTACAATAACACTTAAATGAACTTGCAACTTTTGCCTCTGTATCGATGTTTCTGCAATCACGTTCGGGATCAGATTGATTCTCACTTCTCAACACTGGCTCTATTTATACTCAGTTGGCGCCACCCCAGAATCTTTCTTTATCGCTTATTTCTTTTTGTTGACATTCGTTTCGATGCTGCCAATATTCGTTTCAGTCACAATAGTGATGAGTAACAAACCATCGATACTCGTTACAGTAATATATGACTAAAAACAATTGACCGTTTTAAAAGAAAAAGTTGACGGGGTAATGGGCAAACATTTATGGTGTTAAAATGTGAACAATTTGGATTACCTCTCAAAGCACGACTGCAAAATATTTTCCGATTGCAATGGTTATTCAAATCCCTTATTAATATCCTAGTTTTTTAACATTTCCTCTACGGTGCGGAGGGTTAACAACACTGTGGTTAATAGATGCGTGATTTGGCGCGCGCCATAATCAGCTGATAGCTGTGAGTTTGTCGCTCACTCGCTTGCTCTTTCGCCTATTAAACGAAACGTTGACGGAACCAAATCGTTGTTCACAAATGAATTCTATGAAAATTTTATGCTAGATTTTCGGTATTTCTTTACAAAGTGAATGGTGTAGAAGTAACATATTTGGAAAGTTTGTATTTTTCTGAATTTTTTGATTTATTATCAATTAAAATCAGTGCTATACGAGTGTATGAAAAAGGACTTTGAAGATTTGAACTTTTCAATGCAAACACGAATGCTGGAATTGGAAATTCCTCTCGCCATTTTGACTTGAATTAAAATTTTTTATACTTTTCGGTGATATGAAAAAGTAAAATCAAAACTTGCAATAGATAAAAAGAGATTTCAAGACAAAAGTCTATCGATTGTAAAGATAATATATATCAAAATTATTTACATACATAAAACCATTCAAAATAAGACAGTTTGTTAATATATATAAACAATATATATGGAACTTCTTTTTTGTGTGAATAACGATTGCTAATTCTTGTTGAAATGCTGTAGATCAGCAGAACACAGAATTATTTTTGGGGCTGATAATATCTTTGTCAAAAAGGCAAAATAGTAAGCTTAAGGAGGGCATAGAATTAATTGTATGCACTACTGTAAAGTTTGTTGTACAAGGAGTGGTGGTCTATCGGCGTTTCTTATTTGAAAATTTATCCTTTTCGGAGGGGGTACATTGCAATTGCAATTTTATTTTAAACGTAGGTGGACGTACTAAGTGAGTGAATAAATATTAGGGAAACATAGACACACTTGTGGGAGAAAAATGGCACATTCAACAGCAGCGGCGACGACGTCTACGACAGGTGAAATCAACTATTTCTTCCAAGGTGAGAACGGTAAGTGCGCAAAGTGTTTAATCCTTTTTTATATCTTTTCTTTGCCTTTTTCTTATATATAAATAGCTTGTTTTTAATATCAGGCATTATTAGATTATTGAAAGTAATTCAATGTTTCAATGATGCAGTAGGTTGGTATCCCCTTTAGTTTGTTGTATTGCCATGAATAACGTAGGGTAGAAATGAAATAAAGAAAACAAAAACATACAAAAAGCTTCAGAAGAATCAATTAAAACGTTAAAGGAAATGTATTGCAAGAAATAGTTACAGGGTGAGAGGGAGGAACAAAATATTAATAAAAAAATGTAAGGCATTGAAAAATGTGTGCAGGACCATACATACGGATATTTAAATACTAAAACGAACTAGCAGGAATAGTACATATGAGAATTTTTTTATAAGCTAGTTCGTTCGATGATGTTTTTCTTCTTAGCTACTTTAGGAGGAATGTTGAAAGAAAAATAAAGCCACATTGTTTAAATATGATCATGCATGCACATGTGTATTGTCGTATAGATGTGTAGGACTCGAGAAATATAGTATTTAATAAAAAAAATATTACAATATATCGTAACGTTCAGACGAAGGGAGAAGCTACCTGGTATATATGTACAATTCATATGTAGATCCAGATCTTTATCAGAGATCATTCTAATCTGAATTATTTAATAATTTATATTGTTTTAATATAGTACTTTTAACCAAAGACGAAACATACCACATCTTTTGGTTATGTACGAGTATGTTTTGCTTATTGTTCCTGGCTTTTGGAAATGTTAACTGGTCAATAGAATAATACTACAATATCCATTAAACAAATTAAGAATTCTAATTTTGTTTAAAATACTAGTGTAATAGTTTAATCCAAAGGTACATTCAACAGGAGCAACATCATGTGACCAGATTTGTGGTAACATACATATCAGCCTAAATACGTGTATGACTGGGGTATTTGTTGCGTTCGCTTATCTATCATTAGTTGGCATCAGGAGACTATCGACGAAATATAAGCTGTAAGCATAACTGGAGCGACTGACTATTTTCGAAGTACATTCGTCTTCAAAATTCGCTTATCTAAACGCTATTGATGCGATTTCCGCCTGTTAAGAAATCAGACATTTGATATATATTTGTGGGATGTGATACAAAAAGTAAGCGAACGGAATTCTATAGGAAATTCTGAAATTGGCATTTACAAGTAGCTTTATTTTCATATATGTGATACAATATCGTTAAAATAATACATATCACAAACCTTCAGCTCTCTTGGTATTTACGCTCTAATTTTTGTTTCTAGCTAGAAAAGCATATACGCGAACGCTACTAATCAACTATTGTTGATTGTTAACGAACAAATGTGGCGTCCTTACTAAAAATTCCTGTTCGTCTCTCTTTTGGTCTACTCCTTTTAAAGTATAATTTTCATAATGTCACAAATGAATTATCAGTCTATTTGATGATTTAATGAAACATACATATGTACACCTACAGATGCTTATTTTGTATCTAGCTAGATATTCTGCTACAATAATAAATAAAGATCAAAGTTAGAAAAATGGAAATTTAAGATAAATATTAAGTAAAAAATATACTGTACTACGTTTTGTTTTGTGTCACTAACAACTAAAGCAATAACCATAGAATAATATAATAAACAGACGAAGAAACTTAAATACGATATGAAGAAGAGGCATCTTTGTGTGCCGCCATTGCCACATTTTCATTAAGTGATTGTTTACAGATATTTTCAGTAAGTAGCAAATTTATATTTGCTGTTTCATTTCTGTTCATAATTTCGAAGTAAACAATTTTTCAATATTTCAATTTTGCTATTTTCCGTTAGCAAAAATATACTGGGTAACAGTTTTGAGAGGGAGCTGAGAAAAGTGGTTATTCTCCGATCGGAATTGCCCATTATAAGTAAATGTCTGATAATGATGTCTAAATTCAACACGAATTTACTGGAAGATAATCTCGGCCACTTATAGTCTAGACAGACGGCAGCGTTAATCCGGATTAACGAGTTAATTCGAATTATCTCGGGAAAAAATTGCAGTTAATCCGCATTAGCTCTAGAGTTAATTCTCACAGTTAAAGAGGATTAGGGCAATATTCGATGGTAACACTGTGGGAAATTAACAGCTGTTTTCTATTGTGAATTTTTTCTCGATGCAACTTACAAAATAATAGGTGTGTTCGCTAACAAAAAAATTTTCATCAATTGTTAACACTTTTCGATAGGAAAAGCGTTGGTGGACAAATAAATCTAGCTTTCAATTGCGTACTCTGAATGTTAATTTACAAGTTTCTGATAGACGACAGAAATTGTAATATATGTAAGTAATAGTAATGTAAGTGAGCAAACCTAATGAAACAGCAATCAGCTGTTACTTAACCCGCATTATTGCCGTCTGTCAATCCGGATTAAGGCTGCCGTCTGTTGAGGCTATTACACATTGATTGATATTTGTTTAGGATCTGTAGAAATAAATAAAATCAAATACACTAAATTTGATTTTTAATGTTTCGCAGTACAGATTTCATATTTAATTTAATTATAGCTTGGTGCAATATAATTTCTGATGTATTTGCCGGATCCAAATATAATGTCGAATTTTATAAAGTGATACATTTTTCGATATAATGCGAATTAAACGTATCTTATGTTCCTACAAAATATTATTCTTTAATTGCATATATGTAGGATTATATTTTTTTAAAAAATATAATCTAGTACGTTTTGATCAAATCTGACATGTTCATTGGAAAGATTGAGATTTTTTAGTATAACCGTACTCAGAACGTTTTGATGTATGATACAAGCGCTATTGGTGTTGTTTACAATGACTTGAAAAATTCATCTCGTTCAAAAAATGGATTTAACTCGTGAACATTTTCGAGCTATGACTTTGTACGATTTTCGAAATGAAATATCTTATCACCAACCCTCTGAACAATTTAAGAATTTGTTTTAAAGAATTCAAGCGTGGTTACCGTTCGCTCCAGGACGAATTTCGTAAAGGTCGTCCAAAATAAGTCATTGTGCCAGACCCAACGATGCTGTGCGTAAACTGATAATGAAAAATCGTCATGTAACATACCGAGAGATAGAGGCATCCATGGGCATTAGTTCCACCGCCGTGCATTCGATATTGCATGAACACTTAGAGAACACTTGTTCTCGTTGGATCCCTCATAATTTAACAATCGGTCAAAAAAGGCTCGTGTCGATTGGTGCAAAGAAGTTATGAAAAAACTCAATCGCGGTGATTCGAAAGGCGTTTATAAGATCGTGACAGGTGGCGAATCATGTATATATGCGTACGAGCCCGGAACAAAACAGCAATCGACGATGTGGGTCTTCCACGACGAGACAAACCCAACAAAAAACATATTTTGGAGGTATCTCAGGCGGAGTGGCAAAAGTTCTTCGACAATTGGTTTGGGCGCATGCAAAAGTGTATAAACCTTCATGGAGAACACTTTGAAAAACAATAAAACTTTTTTTAAAAATGTAAAAGGCAACCCACATAAAAAATAAATAAATAAATATGTGGCCACATAAAGCCCCAAAGGGCTCATTGGCCGAGCTTCTCTTCCATTACTGTTGTGCGTCTTAAATTTTTGGACAATATTAGAAGGGACCTACTTATTTTAGCCGGTTCCGAACGGCAGAACACTTGTGACATCACTTTTTCTGAGCTTTGTCACAGAGTTCTTTAAGAAGCTTTTTCATGGCAAGTTGTTACTGTCGGAAGAATTGCCAATTGCTTGCCGACAGGTGGGTGCCGTTCGAAAGAAAAATCTTATCGATATTAAATTTGTTATGCATCAGCCGGGGATTGAACCACCGACCTACAGATCAGAAGGCGAACACACTAACCACTGAGCTATGGCACCCACAGGCAACCCACATATCTCCGGTTATTACATACAATATTAAGACACTTGACTGCCGGTACTCATCATCAAGGCAAATAAATCATAAATGTATTTTAGGATTTTCCATTCGAAAACTCCAAGCATCCTTTCATCAGAGATCGAAAGTGTAAAAGCTTCTGCAGTAAATGTAATATTAATTTTAATAGTAACATTTAATAGTAATTTAGTTACATCATTCTGAAGCATGAATTTTCGACTATGTTTTCGATTATTTGAAACCGTATGCCACAATGGTGCACACGATGTGGCTTTGCAATGCTTCATTAGTTCTTAGGATTGTTGGCGTAGATCAATGGCGTCAAGCAGTTCCACAAAAATAAACCCAGAGACGAAATGATTTGATTTATATTCTTCTTCGACGTTCGACAAAAAAAAATAGTGTAATGACGCTTTCGGAGTTTTTTTCGACGATGTTATGAAGAGTCTACTTTAATAAATATTTTAGGTAACATTTTACCTCAAAATATGATATTAATTGAAGGAAATAATTTATTATTATTAAGGCTATGAAACACCGCGACCTGAAGATCTTTTGTGCAGAGGAAATAATTTGGTTGAATATGAAAAAAAAAAATGTTAGTTCATTATCTAATGAACATAAAAATATATTGCATTAATCAACGAAAATGTGTTTTAGTGCCTGTTTACATTAGATTTTCCATGAACGGTATATCCATGAACGCTGTGTTCACATTAATGCAATTGCGCCGGTTTTATTTCAAGTAAAATGCTACAGTGGAATTGGAATTTTGAAATAAAGTAGGGCTGTGCAATTAATCGTTTGTTCAGAAATATTGATTAAGCAAAGTATTCGATTAATGAAATATGAAATTAATCAAATTATCATGATTTTTATTATTCAAAATAGAAATTATTCTAAATAAATTTTCAAAATATTGATAAAATTTCAAATATTTCATAAATAAAGAAAAAATAAACATGAAAATGATTGCGATTAATCAAAATTCTGATTAATCAAATTCAATTCAATTTTGATAAATCATAATTTTGATCAAGCGAATTGGTTTGTCGAATAATTTGATTAATCAGACTTTTTGAACAAACAATTAATCGCACAACCCTAATATAGAACGCTTTTTATTGATGTTATCGCTTCAACGTCTAAAAATTTGTGAGCATAGTTGTCATAATCGGAACACTTTGGACATAGAACATAGGTCGTTGCGCCGATTTTTAATTTTGGATTGGATTTTCGGCGCAAAACTTCATCACTTTCTTACTGCCTACTTTTCTACCTATCTCGCTCGCACAGTTGCGTCTGGGCAGGCCAATGTGAACAGGCACTTAGTTAGCGTTAGAAGGAGTGAAAAAGCGTGCTTGAATCTCTCAAACAGAAGACTTTCCATCTCTGCGTTATTAGTCTTTTGAAACATGTCTCGATTCCGAAAGCCCTCTTATTTGACAAAAACCAAAATTTTGGTAAACTGATCATGATTTTTCTCTCATTATAAATATTGGATTATAAAAAAAGTTGAAAATTATATTCTCATGAGCAATTTTCTGTAACGCAACCCTAACTTCAAGTGTGGGAATTTAGTTTTTTAGATTTTTGTCATTTGCCGTATGCTATTTAATCGCATTGCGTGTGTGTGTGTGTAGCTATGAAGCGTAATAGATGTTTACTAAACTAGTATTTTTTGACAACTTTGATTAGAAAAAGATTAATAAAAAATAAATAAAATAATAATAATAAAAACGAAAAAAGAAGCTAACTTTGGAGAAGAGTTTATAGTATTGAAACGAAAACGTGTGTTTTAAATTGTTCATATTTCCAATAATATTTCATTATAAAATAAATAAGTTTTTTTTTTCGTTTTGTAGGAAAAATTCTCAAGGTTTTAAAACAGGCGGAAATTAAGCAGGAGCCCATTGAAACGACATCTACCGCTTATCCAAACGCTAACTCCAATATGACCGCTTACAGTCAAATACAGGTAAATTATAGCTGATTACATATACTCTAATGTGTCCCATTCATGTGTGTGTTATTGATAATGGTAGCCTTTTGTGAAAACAATTATTTATTGCTGTGTTTTGGTATTTCTGGAATAACAGCCTGCGTATACCATGGCTATATTATGGTTAGAAAAATAAGAACAAGTAGAACGCTTAGTTGCATTCTTAAGCAGAGAAGAAAATCTCACAGATATATAAATTGGAATATATAAACAAAATTGAAAAACATTGTAAATACTTAGTAATTTGTGTTAAGTTTTCAATAGTAAAAATTATTATGTTACAAGGTTGTGTAATCAAGTTGTTTTAACTTAATTTTCATTCCATATTCAGAAAAAAAATCTCGAATCTCCCCATATTTTATTTGACTAAAATTTGTACCACGTCCTTCCACTTGTCACTATTTTTTTTCATATTTGACTTGTATGAATATCTCGTCTGTATATTTGATTTTAGAAAATTTCAACTTTCAAATTGTTGATATTAAATTTTTTTTATAACAGAGCTCATCAAATCAACCACAATTTGAAAGGATGCATAACAGTTACAACATTCAACCTTCTGATAGTAAGTTTTCAAAAAAAGAAACCAATTGCCACTCCATTATAAATTTCCACTTTTAGAAACCACCACATATACAATTATCACCCAACAGAGTGGCAGTAGCAGCGGTGGCAGTCGTAATGTGCAACAGCATCAGCAGCAACAACATGCCGTCTCCACAATTAAATATAAAATTGCGTCCGATGGCAATTACAATGGTGCACGCTCGGTTAGTAAATAAGAAATACATATATACTTTTTTACTTTTACAGTACACAGTATATACTATTTCATATCATTTGCATAGACTGCAAATACAAAATTGTCGTCCGAGGAACGTTATGGCGGCAAATACACACAAAATACATCAAAATTGAAATCAAAAATGTAAGTAGCGCCTCTATGGATTATAAATACATATAACAAACACATAGTAGGGATGCCAATTTCGAGCCAAGATGAATGTTTAGTCATTTCATATTACATATTTGAATACTAAAGCTTGCTAGCTAGCTACCGTTAGCTTAATCCAATATCTGAGATTTTTATTTTGCAGAGGAAGACAAATAATTGACAGTAAGTCCATCCATAGACATTTGTTTACATTTGTACGTAGGTTGCCTTTCATATTTTTTTAAAAAGTATGATCTAGTCTGATTTCGTCAAATCTGACATTTCCATTGGAAAGTTTGAGATTTTTTAGCTTAAACATTCTCAGAAGGTTTTGATGTACGAGCGCTATTTGTGTTGTTTACAGTGTCTTGAAAAATTCACCTCGGTCAAAGAATGGATATAACTCGTGAACATTTTCGAGCTATGATTTTTTACGATTTTCGAAGTGAATTATCTCAACAACAGTGCTTCGATCGTCTTCTTCCCTTCAGACAATTTATAACTGGTTTATCGAATTCAAGCGTGGTCGCCGTTCGCTCCAGGACGAATTTCGTGAAGGTCGTCCAAAATAGGTCATTGTGCCAGACCCATCGATGCTGTGCGTGAACTAATAATAAAAGATCTTCATGTGACATACCGAGAGATAGAGGCATCCTTGGGCATTGGTTCCACCGCCGTGCATTCGATATTGCATGAAACTTAGAGAACACTTGTTCTCGTTGGATCTGGCATAATTTAACAATTGCTCAAAAAAGGCTCGTGTCGATTGGTGCAAAGAAGTTATGAAAAAACTCAATCGCGGTGCTTCGAAAGACGTTTATAAGATCGTGACAGGTGACGAATCATGTATATATGCGTACGAGACCGAAATAAAACAGCAATCGAATGTGTGGTTCTTCCAAGACGAGCCAAACCCAACAAAAACCATATTTTGGAGGTGGCTCTGTCGGAGCGGTAAAAGTGCTTCGACAATTGGTTTGAGCGGATAAATCTTCATGGAGAATACTTTTAAAAACAATAAAACCAGAAAACATACATTAAATTAAAAAAAAGTGTGTGAACCGAAAACTAGTAAAAATTATAAGGTATACAGATAACCGATTGATTTTGGCACTTGTTGTTTTTTATATACTGTAAATTATTAAAAAAATTATTAAAATTATTACCAGTAGAACTTTTATTTCACTTCGTTTTGTTGGCGGAGCTAGAAGCGCTCATATGTATGGGTATCACACAGAAAATATAACCGTTTTATCGTGATTCCACTTTTTATTTCTATTTCACTACAGTCTTTAAAGATCATTTGGATCTGAAATAGTCTTCCCAGACCCAAAAAAAATGTTTCCACGTTGAGTAAAAAATACCTTGATAACTGTTTCTCTTTTCTTGCTTTATTTCATTTCATACTATCTATCTGTATGTACCGAGCATTCGTATTTTTATTTCTTTCTTTGAACTTATCTGTTTCATTTAACATCCATTTTTTCTTCTTTCTTTTGTTTGTCACACATCAATATTTTGTTCCATTCATCGCAAACAATTGTATATCGTTTTTCACTTTTGTACTTCGATTTTTAAAACATGTTAAAATTTTAATTCGCTAGAAAAACTGTAATGTTAATTTAACATAACCGAATTTTCATTAACTTTAAAATTTAATAACACGCAAATAAAGTTAACTTAAAAACATAACTGAAATTTTTTTACGCTCTCGTTTTTACTCTTTCGTTGTAATAATTGTTAACATTTGTAATAACTTTCAGTTCGTGAACAAATCTAATATGATTTGATAATACGTAAAAACCAAATAAAATATAAAATTCCTGTCAGTGTTCAAAGTAGTAATGGACAATACATTGATGGATATCGATTTTAATATGCAGATCTAATATGCGAATTCCGGTAAATTAATATTTTGTATTATTATGGCTATATAGCACTATTAATGTTTTGCTGTGAAACCAATACAATTATGAGCTCAGAAATGAATAGAGCAAAAGAGAGAAAAAAACAATTAACTTCAAACTTATAGCTTTTTCCCATGGCACCTCAATTACGTTGTTCGCTCTCCCATTCGTAATTCACACTCCAATCACGTACCGAATTTAATTAGTTCGCCATACAAAATTTTGAGAGCAAGTATTAGCAAGTAATTAATTTTGAATTATCATGCGAATTACGAACAAATATTTGCCTTCCCTAATTTTTGTCGGAAATTTATTGAAATCAGGTGACAAATCGAAATAAAAAATGATGTCAAAACAAATAAAGCTACAGCAACCTTTTTCAATATGGACACAAAAAAGGAAATTATTGAAAAATTATTATGCCGAGGAGATTATTGAACTAAACTAAAATTAAAACGAATAAATACATCACCAATTTAATTCAAAAATGTATAAATTTTAACCAATAACATCATGGATCAATTATCTTCAAAATAAAAATCAGTAATAGAGTCGAATCGAATTAATGTGAATGGGGTAATTTACGATAGTAAATGGGAGAGCGAAGAAAATTAATTCATAGTGCCATTGGAAAGCCGTACTAGCTTTTCTAATGAAATCAATACGCATCACAATAAATAAAGCGGTGTCGAATATATATTTATATATAATGTACAAACTACTGTAATTTACGGTTTTACGTAAAATATCCATAAATGAAGTAATTTAGACTTGTAAAAATGAAAAATAAATTACATCGAAATTTAGTAATTTATCACAAATTAACATCAAATTAAGAACAATTCAGTGTCATCTCGAATTTAATCGGTAAAAATCAATAAAGGTGTTCACCAGAGAACAGCTTCGAGTATGTTCGAGCTTGCTCAATCACACTCGCTTAAATTCGATACGAGTGTGTCGTAGCACTCGTCAAACACAAGTTCGATCGAGTTTGACACCCGAACTGAAAATAATGCGAACAAACGATCACGACGTGCTTATATTCGAGTATATGCAGCAAACTCGAGTTTTGTGTGTATTTTTATTTCGGTTGTGTTGTGCACAAGCTGATTGTGAACGAAACACTCGAGTAAGTACTCGAGTGTTGATGCCGCATTCGGTCTTAGCTTACACACTGTATTAGGCTTTGTATTAAAAAAGAAAACTGCAGTTTAAGGATAGAATTCATTCAAAACTCATTTCATGGTATTTATTACTTAACAAATAATAAATAAACAAAAGTATTAAAACAAAAAGAAACACTTCATTGCATTTAAATATATTCATTTTTTTTAAAAACCTTAATTTAAGAAATAAAAATAATAAGTAAAAAGAAAAGAAAAAATCTATTTTATGGCACTTATCACTTTACATGTATTATAAATGTTAAGTTTAAGATTGTAAATTTTACTAATAGTCAAAAACAGAAGAAACATTTGAGATCGAAAATGCAGTATGACTTTCAAACATTGTAATTTTTATAATAAGAATTTAAGAACAGCAAGCTGTCTACCGATCCTGGCCCTAGTCTATTTCTTTTTTCTGATATTATGTTGCCAGCCAAAGAAAAAGATCTCTCGGCGGCTGCACTGCTAGCTGGCATTGAATGAATCTGCAATGCCAGTTTTGAAAGGTAGGGATATTTCTTCTGATTTATTTGCCACCACTCCATTAAATTAAATGTTTCAGTCATCGCAACTATTTCTTTGCTGTATCTTTCTAATTCATCTTCAGGCTTTTCTATGATATTTGAGTCAGATGGCTTAAGCAAATTTGAGAAAAAGAATGAATCATTGCTTTTATTGGAAATCGCAGCTGGGAAACTTGAATGACTTTGATCTAAGTCACTTTCATTAAAAGAAAAACGGGATGTGGAAGTAGAAGCGTTGGGTGTTGTTGGGCTTAAGGAGTCGTTTTCCGTCAATAACACAGACGATGGTTGTGAAAATGTTTCTGCTGTATATGCATTATTTTGAATTTGAGAAATGCAAAAATTCTTTATACTTTGCAAATCATTTGGCTGCATATTTATAGCAGGCGGGTACAAAAAGCATGCAGCTTTATGCCACAAACTTAAATTGGCGACCCATATTTCATCAATTTTTTGTTTAATGTTCGCTTTTAGCACCGATATTGCAGCAATATCTTCACTGTTCGGTTCGCAAATGTTTTTTATTTTTAAAATAAAACAACAATAAAACAGTAAACAAAACCTTCCAGTACAGTTTCATCCGGCTCTCTTTCTCTTGTTGTCATTCTGAACTTAAAAACACATAAAGCTTCGCTAATTGCTGTTAATCACTTCTCATAAAAAGGTTGACTGCCGTTCATACATATATTATTTAAGATTATATGCAAATTTTGTGCACACTCGAGTGTTACTCGAATGCATTCAATCAGCTCGTGTGCCGAGTAGCGGTTCGTGTGTGTACGAGTGTCCATTCGACACTCGATTATATCAAACATTTGCGCATTTGGTTCGAGTTTTGCGAACAGCATGTTCGTCTAGCACTCGCTCCTAGCGGCCAATACTTGTACTCGTACTTAAAAGTTTGATTGCAACAAAATCCGAGTGTATACTCGAGTGCGCACGAAAATTATGTACCCGTTGCAGCTCTCTGGTGTTCACATCACAGTAAACTGTCACTTGAATTCAAATGAAAAATAATTTCAAAGAATTTGTTTTAAAAATTATCCATTATAAAAAAAAAAAAAGAATCGAAAAATCTTTTACTCTACGGATGAACCCAATGTATATACTGGCTATATGCATTAGTTACCCTTTTTTGTAATGGAATAGCCTTTCGTAAAATTGCTTCTTTTTCTAGGGATGGCAGAATTCTGCTTAGCTTAAGAAAATAACTTTGATTCGTTGTGAAGTTGTTTTTAAAAAACGCGTCATTATTTACGTGGCAATACAAGTCGGTTTTGGAAGACTAGCATTTTCACAATTTTTGAAACAAGTGCCACGACCCAACACATTTTTATATGAGTAGTCAATTATGGTTTATGACATTTTATTGCGAATAAGACGACAATAATGCTAATTATGAGTGTTATTAATTGGAATCAATCGCCAGTTTTTTTTTTTTTTTTTTTTTTTTTTTTTTTTTGAATTTAGTATTTCGAATAGAATAAATTCTTATTATTTAATTACTAATATGTTATAAAAATATATAAAGGTTGTAAATATGTGTACAGATATGCATACATCTATATATATTAAAAAATAATTTAAAAATTAAATCAAGAATTAATAAAAACTAAGTTACTATTTTAGTGAGTTTTCTTTTTTTCTTGTGGGCTTCTTCAATTTCTTTGTTTAGTTTTCTAATCTTGAAGAACATCCTCGTCCGGAAGAACATTTCTGATGGGTTCAGGTTTATAAAAGCATCATTTATGAAATGATCCTTACAAAACAAAATTTTTTGGTTGAAAGGATTTGGTCGCTGGCAGAAACAAATTTGATGAAGTATTTTGTAAGTTATGGGGGCTTTAAGGGGTTTTTCAGATAATTCTAAATGTTAGTAGTAAGTGTGGCTTGCCTCATCCTTATAAATCTATTTATTTTTACAATATTTATCCACACCTTAAATTTGGTTGTCCTACGCTGAATAGTTCGTGAGTTATGGCGGTTAAAAATTTTTTTTTTCGAAGCTTTGTATGGTAGCCCCATTAAGAAGGTGGTGTGGCATGCTGGTTTCATGCCATATTATTTCCGGCTATGATATTATTATAAGTGTCAAGTATGGTTGTTCTAGATAAAAGATTGCCGAAGTTACAGCTATTTCAATTTAAAAGAAATTCGGTAATTTTGTATGGAGCCTACTATAAACACTGGGCGTGGTTCTCCCATTTCTTTTGAATCTAGTTATCTTTACAATGCTAATCGGCAACGTAAATATGGTTGTTCTGCTGAATAGATTGTAAGTTATGGAGGTTAAAAAGTTGTTTTAATTTCCGCAACTTTGTATGGGAGCTCCAATAAGAAGTGGGTGTGGCATGCTGGTTTCATGCTACATTATTTCCGACTACCATATTAACTTAAGTGTTAATTATGGTTATTATAAGGACGGACGGACATCATTAAATCGAAAATTTAAGCGACGCTGATCACGAATATATGTACTTTTCTATATCTCCGGAAATTCCTTTATGTGGTTACAAACATCTGACCGAAATGAACATACCTTGCATGTTACATAATTCAAGGTATAAAAATCACATACGAACACTTAATTTGTTGTGTTGTTTATCAACATGAGGTTAGGTTATACATTTGCTCTCTTTCTATCATTCTTGTAAACAATGGGACTACTATTACGTCACGCGAACAGCTGATTCTGTCAAACTCACTGAGGGTTCACTCATTTCTTCTCTTTACACCAGTTACCCGTTTCAGTGTATGTAACTTACACAATCCATAAACAGGAGTGTACAGCATAAACAGTATAGAGATTGAAAGCAATGAGTATTATCAGTACTTGATTGCTCTCTATGCAATATAGATCCATATCCAATTCCTTATTTCACACACTTACACATACTCGATCAGATAAGTATAGCGAAACTGATGACAAATGAAACGAGTATAGCAAGTACATTAATTTAATCCAATGTGCGTACACATTTTTATTTGATAACAGCAGTAATTGGTGTACTTGGTGTGTTGAAGATATTGAATATATCCGTGAAAATGTCTAGCATGTACCTTAGTTCGATACACCTTTGCCAAAGATTTTCTATTTTCTTAATAGCGTCAGGATAAAACGAGGATAAAAATAGGCGTCAGTTTCAGCAATAACTTCATTATTTCCGGAGTGTAGTAGTGCATCCATATTTCATCAACAGTTATAAATCTATGAAAAAAGTCCTGAAGATCCTGAATATTCAACAAGTTTTAGTTTTTGAATTTTCATTTTGTATAATCTAGTCTCATGAAATCTCATGATGTATTTTATCGATATCGATATCGGATTCTTTGCACAAATCAACAGATATTTCAGTTTTAAAAAATCAGTCAACATTTTTAATATTAATAGGATTCATGTAATCGTATAACCATGTAATTTATAATTTTATATGTTTGCGTGTTTTTGCTTTTTATACGAAAGAAAAATTACGTTTAATTAAAACTTATGGCATATAATTATTTTATTTATAATTAATTGACTATAATAGCTGCATTCTTTTGTAAGCGAGTTGCAAAAGAACCCCAACTCGCATATAATATCCCTTTAGTTACTTAGCAACGCTGGTGGTATACATGGTTGTTCGTGAAATTTGTAAACGAAATAAGAACAAAAGCAATTCTGCGGAATCTGTGGTAAATATATTTGTTTATTTAAATTAAATTCTTATTTGCACTTGCTTTATTTTGCTTAGTTTTGTTCTGATTTGGAACAATATTCCAGTAATATTCTGGGCACGCATAAGATGGTAAAGTTTATTTGTGAAGATCGCATTTTGTATATTCATAATGTTGACATGGCGATCAGAGAAATACAAGAAACAAACGGTCGTTTTTTCAGAGAATATAAACATGACTTCAAAGCAATTGAGAAAAGGTACAACACGAGATTGAAAACAATGCAGAATGCTCAAGTAGCATGTGAGAAGAGTGTTAAAGAGATGAAAACTTTATGTGAGTTAGCAGAAAGTTTTAAGCTCCAAAGCGAAAAAATTTGTCAAGAGCTAAAAAGCAGCAATAAAGAGAGAAAATTTGTGGTGAAGTAAAGAAAATTGTTAGCAATAGTCAGAGCTGCCAATCTTTTGAAGATTTGACTAAGAATAATAAAACGAAAAATACGCCATTGCCTGAAAAAAGGAGTGCCACTCTTATTAAAACCTAAGACAAACCAAAAATGTGAAAAAAGAGAAGACTTGTATAGAAAGGTGGATCTATAGCAATTTAAGATATCCAAAATTGAAAAAAAAACACAATGGCGTTTTAATTGTCGAAAGTGAAAGCAATTCAAAACGGGAAAAGTTTAAATGTGCTATACAGGATAATATCGGTCATTACTATGAAATTAAGTTACCGGTTTTTAATATCCCACTTGAGTTCTAAACACGATGAAAAGGAATTGAAAAATTAAGAATGCAAAATAATGATATTGAAAAAAGTTACTTCAAGTTTGGAAGCATGTACGAAATTATCAGAGACAATGTTCAATATATAATGTTGTAATAGAGACTGATGCAGAATCATTCCCAAAGTTTTAAGCAGAATCTATGATGGCATTGTTATCTTATGTTGTTTCAAATGTCGGGGTTGGTGAGCTTGGGAGTCGACGAGAATCGCGAAACAACCAGTAAACTGTGTCCAGTATCCATAAATAAGCTTGATGCAAAAAAACAAAAGAATGGGATATTAGCAATCAACAAAATTAAATTTAGTTTTTACCAACGTACAAGAATTTTAAATAATTTTGAGCATTTAGAAATTCTTGTATAAAAAAGAAATCGATATTCTTATTCTTACTGAAACACATTTAACAGAAAAAGTTGAAGGAAATGAAATAAATTTGTTAAGGTATACAAGCCTACGTTGTATTTCTAAGTTCACACATACTGGAGGAGTAACAATGTATCAGGTCAGTCTTTAAGGTCGTGCGTGATTGATTTTAAAATAAATAAAAAATAAGTCAGTATTTATTAATCAATAATATATTTTCCTGCATTATTTAAAATGTCCTTCTAACGTTTAGGCAAATTTTTAATTCCCTGCTCAAAAAATTGTTGGTCCTTGCAGCCAAATTACGCGTCGATGTCCCTTTTCATAGCTTTTTTTGAGGTGTAGTTCTTATTACTTAAATGGGAGTGAAGTCCGCGGAAAAGGTGATAATCGCAAGGTGCAATATTCGGAGAGTATGGTGGATGCAGCATTAGCTCCCATCTGAGCTCGTTCAGCTTGCCTAAGATCTGTCTTGCGGTATGCAGTCTTGCGTTATCGTGGTGAAACAAAACTTTGCGTCTATTGACTAAAGAAGGTCGATTTTTTTCAAGTGCTTCATTCAGTTTGGATAGATGATGGCAATAATAATCAGCTGTGATTGTCTGGTTTGGTTTCAACAGATCAAAATAAACGATACCGGCCATATCCTACCAAATAGACAGGAGAATCTTCTTGGGGTGAAGGCCATCTAATCACTGGCGTTTGCGAGTAGGATTATTGTAAAGGACTCATTTTTCGTCCCCAGTAACAATACGGTTCAAAAAACTCTCATTTCAAGCCGCTGCAGCAGCTGAGAATACGCATTCACTCTCTGTTGAAGGTTTCGACGGAAAGTTTATGCGGAATTCATTTTCTCAGATTTGTAACCTTGCCCAATTGAACCAGGTGCCTGTAAATTGTTTCATGTGATGAATTTAACCTTCCAGCCATCATATTGACTCAAACTCTGCTCAGATTCTACAAGGCGTCGGAGTTAAAGACCTCAGGACGACCAGAGCGTGGGAATTTGGAAAACCACTTTTGCAAAGTCTGCGTTTATTTATGCAGCAGCATTGTTTCCACTTTAAAAAAAAAATGCAAAATATGCCTCTTATACTCTTTCGAAGATTCCATTTTATTTTTTAACAACGCGTGCTTCTATCCGCGATAAAATCACTTGTTGAATGCACAATACATCAGAGAAAATAAAAATAATTCCGTTATCTCTCGCGAATAATTTTTTGTACACAAAAAGCGCCTACTGTGAAACTATTGAAAAAATAACGCACGAACTTATGGACTGACCTGATATTCTAAAATTAATTAGAAAATAACAAAAATTATGGAGTATTCAATTCAATCAAAGAACAAGTCTTTGAAAAAACAATAAAAGTATTTGTGAAGAAGAAAATCATTCCGGATAAAACAAAAAATGCAAATGGTTGGTACAATAGCCGACTTCAGAATCTTAATAGGAAACAATATGAGCTGTATCAAGAGTCAACATGACTGAGTACAAATCAAAGCTGGATAGATTATAAAAATGCCAGAAATCAATACAATAGTGAAGTAATTAAATCAAAAAGAAAACATATAAATAAAAGAATAGTTGAGACAAAAGACCAAAAGCAAATGTGGAACGAAATTAAATAAAATAGAAAACAAAATGAATCTGTGATATTTAACGGATTAACGATTATTGAAATATTTGGTTGAAAGTGTGGAAAATATTAGAGACTCCATTAAGGACGTGCAACATATATGTAGATAACATTACCAAAACTCAAAACTATATAAGTGTAGATATAGGAGTCCCGCAAGGGTCAATACTTGGTACATTATTGTTCATAATATATATTAATGATGTGAGTAATGTGTTAAAACAGCAAACAGCAGAAATATAGAGCACGGGGGAAACTCCAATAGAGTGTAATAGCACTGACAGACGGCAGCGTTAATCCTGATTAACGATTTAATTCGAATTAACTCTGGCATTAACTGCAGCTGTAAATATCAATTTACAAGTTTCTGATAGTTTTCAGTTTACTTACGTACAGAAATTGATAGTGATAGTAATGTAAGTGAGCAGACCTAATAAAACAACAATCAGCTGTTTAGTTAATCCGCAATACTGCCGTCTGTCAGGTTAGTATTTTATTCGGATTAAGTGCGCCGTTCATCCGGATTAACGCTGCCGTCTGTCTAGGCTATAAAAATAAACTAGCACAAGATATTAGTGAAACAAGAAAATGCCTAAAAATGAATAAACTCAAACTTAACGACCAAAAAACGAAACTGATGGAAATAAATATGAACAGTGATGATGACAAAGACTTACAGTTTAACATGCATGTTGACACTATGTAAAAAAATTGGCAACAAGCTAGCTTTCTTCAGAAGAATTAAAAAAAATTTATCAGTGCTAAATGCAATCAAAATACAAGAACAAGAGATAAATATGCACTAATTTAAAAGAAAATGTATAGAATTTGTGAGAAAATAGTTTAGACATCGCAAAAGAAAATATAATTATAAAATGCACCATTGTAAATACAAGTAATAAAATTATTACTAAATAAATACTACTGCTACTATTAATATAAATTAAGTAAAATTTCGTATAATTTAACGTATTAGAGACCAAAAGCATGTTCAACATACATTCTGTCAAATAAGTACCCGATTTCTTCTCGCCCCTCTTTGAACGATTTATACCAATCGTAAACTTGAGTTTTCGACATGGTTGAATCACCAAATGTTTTTTTTCAACATTTCCAACGTTTTGGCACAAGAAATTTCGTTTTTTTGAGAATTTCCGATTTCCGGGTACTTATTTGACAGAATGTATTTCAAACCGTATAATTTTATCTGGTCATGATGATTTCATCGTGTAAACTTTTACGTGTATAATTGTATAAAGTTTCGTGGTTACGCGGCTTTTATGCGATTGCATGAATCCCACTATTATATCTTGAAGTATTGATTATCGGTGTGTCTACCAATATATCGTCCATCTCTACTTCAAAATTGTGTAATAATGCTACATTAGTTGATGATTGATGTGCCTCCAAAAGATTGTTTCACGGCAAGACATGCGTTTTAGAATTAATTTAACTGAAATTTGAAAAACTTTGAGAGCGGAAATTATTTTCCCTTCAAGTTTTTGATGTTAATAACTATTTCAAAATTTATTTTGTAATTACTGATACATGTTCCAAATGACATAAAAACACACTAGCTTTGTTCACAACTGAAAATTATTACAAATTGTAAACAATTATTACTAGTTTTTACTGGTAAAGTTTCACGTACTCGAAAAATTTGCAACGAGATGAAAAGCGACAGCGTAGAAAAGAACAGAGTAAAAAGTAGCTGCAAATATCTACTAGTATTTTTACTACTACTAATTTTTACTGGTAATTTCATCATATAAAAAAAACAACAATGTTCCAATCAATCGGTTGTACATACAGTATGTCAAGAATGAGTTTACTCATTGAAAAAAATTCAAATTTTCAACTTTCTTAGCCAAAAACATTAACTTTTATTTCCATATACACATTTTTTTTTATTCATTACAGATATTTACAGTATTTATAAAAGATTCATGAAAAAAAAAATTGCAAGTTCACCGCAAAAGAAAAGAAAAATACAACAAAAAGAAATTTTACTCAATTTTACAAGTGTCAAGAAACTCTTCACAACTATTTTTTTAATTCCTTTATGCAACACTTCAACGACTAACGGTACATTTACAGTTATCTACTTGCGTAAACGCGTTGCAGTGACCCGTTCCTATGATTTTGTTTGTTAGTTTGTGATTAATTTTTGCTTTGTCCACATCATCTGTTTAAATATTGTGTTTTTAAAATGCCAGGCAAAAGGTTATCGACTGAAGTGGCTCAGCTTATATACTACAATCTCCAATTGGGAGAAAATGTGGAGAAGTTATCAGAAATGTTCTCTGTAACACGTAAAACAATTTATAATGTTTAAAATCGAGCTGAAAATGAGGGTAGATTGGAGTCAAAGTGTGGAGGTGGCCCTAAGCTTAAAATTACTGATCGGGCAGAGCGCTTAATAATGAGGGAACTGCACAATAATCCACAAATTTCGACAAGAACGCTTGCGGAGAAACTCAAGGAAGAGTGTGGTATAGTGCTTTGCCATGAAACTGTACGACAGGCGATACTGAGAAACAAATACTCATCAAGAGTTGCTCGTAAGAAGCCGCTGCTATCAGCACAAAATATTGAAAGACGTTTCTCCTTCGCCTCAAGGCTCATTTCTCAAGCTGATGAATATTGGGACGACGTAATATTCTGTGACGAAACAAAAATGATGTTGTATTACAACGATGGACCGACCAGAGTGTGGCGCAAGGCATTAACAGCTTTAGAAAATCGACAAATAATTCCTACTGTTAAATTTGGAAAAATGTTCATTATGATTTGGGGATGTATCTCAAGCAGAGGAGTAGGAGAATTGGCTTTTATAGAGTCAACCATGGACGCACAACATTATTTAGGCATTTTGAAGTCATTTAATCAGTAGTGCGAAAAAATGTGGGTTCATCAGAGAGGGCAAACCGCATTTCAAATTTTATCAAGATAATGACACAAAGCATAAGGCGAGTAGGGTGCGACTGTGGCTTCTTTATAACTGCGGTAAAGTTATGGATACAGCAGCCCAAAGTCCAGACCTTAACCCTATTGAAAATCTGTGGGTCTACTTAAAGAAAAAAGTGGCTAAAAACCGTACAGCACTTAAAACTCCTATATTGGAAGAGTGGCAAAATATACCGAGCAATTATGGCCTAAAAAAGTTGGTTTATTTTATGAATAAATGGCTACAATCCGTGATAGATGCTAAAGGTGGCCATACTAAATACTAAATATTTTACTTGATCAAATTTTAACTAATAAATATTATAAAAAATACTTTGTATCGTTTGTGAAAAGATTTTCTTGACACTTATAAAACTGAGTAAAATTTATTTTTGTTGTATTTTTCTTTTCTTTTGCGTAGAACTTGCAATTTTTTTCATGAATCTTTTATAAATACTGTAAATATCTGTAACTAATAAAAAAAAATGTGTATATGGAAATAAAAGTTAATGTTTTTGGCTAAAAAAGTTGAAAATTTGAATTTTTTTTCAATGTGTAAACACATTCTTGACATACTGTATGTATTTGTATATTAGAGTGCTGCAGGAATATATTTGTTTACATCTTCAAAACACTCCATTGATATTAGAATGGAATATCTCATTTATTCTCTATAAGGAAATTCGAATTAGAATGAATAGAATGGAATGGAGTGTATGTTTCGTTTTCATAGAATGAATAGTATCTCAACATTTGCAAATGGATGTAAAGTATTTGAGAATACTCCCAACATTCGTTTTGCTTTTCTATGTAATATTACAATACATATTAGCAAAAAATACAGTAGATAAGATAACATAACGCGGCAAGACGCAGTAATAAAAATCATCAGTGCCTGTCATGAAAAGCAACAACAATTATAATGTACAACATAATCGTAGTACTTTCAAACTTTCGTAGTACTCCCAAATATTCGTTTATTTCAAGAGAAAAAACGAATGTATGGAATACATCTTGTACAAGAAACAAATGGAGTATTCTATTTGCCTAATATTTTACTCTCACTCATTTTCATTCTATATAGATGTGCTTTGTAAATATTGTATTGTATGTTTTGAGGGTAGAGAGAATTATTCGAAAATCAAATATATTCTCGCAGCTCTTTATTGTATATTGAAGTTGGTAATTATTACTGGTTTTTCATTCATCTACTATCTTTTAAAAGTGTCTGTTTGTGAGAATATATGTATTTCTCAATTTTGCTTTTACTCTCTTGTTGCAAGTTCTTACTAGGAAAGAACGTGAACAAAGCAACTACTGAGTATTACAATAGAACATCTGATCACAAGCTGTATTGGAATCGATAATAATCTTTGTTTTTGAATGATTCTTTTTTAATTTTTATTTGCGACGGAATTCGTAATAACCGGGATTGGCATTCCTTACATACTAATTATAGTGAATGCTTATCTCGAAAAAAAAATTCATGTTTTATAACATCGAATGTTTAAACAAATGTTATATGTTTAAACAAAAATTCATTTCGAATCAACTGCTCGATACTGAAGATTTATTTAATGACTAAAAATGTTTTACTATTTGTATATTAAGGCACACAACTAACAGCACCAATGCCTCAGTACAAAGAAAACGTAAACCAGAAAAGGCGGGCAAAGGTTTGCGACACTTTTCAATGAAGGTGTGCGAAAAAGTTAAAGAGAAAGGCACAACCACCTATAATGAAGTAGCTGATGAACTTGTCGCCGAAGAGATCATTAATAACACCTTCGATTCGGCAAACTGTGATCAAAAGAATATACGTCGTCGCGTCTATGATGCACTCAATGTATTAATGGCAATGCAAATTATATCGAAAGATAAAAAAGAGATACGTTGGATTGGCTTGCCATCAAATTCACATGTGGTACGTATTTTCTAATATGTAATTATTAAGTTTTATACACGTTCTACTCGGATTGCTACGTAGCAATGTAGTGCGCTCGAAAAGGAAAATGAAGAACGTCGTGAACGTATCAAACAGAAACATCAGCAATTGCGTGAATTGCTATTGCATCAGGTCTCATTTAAAAGTCTAATTGAACGTAATAAGGATGCTGAGCGCCAGGGTATAATACCAACGCCTAATTCATCAATACAATTACCCTTTATCATAGTGAATACGCACAAATCGACAAAAATTAACTGCAGCGTAACAAACGATAAGTAAGTGTTTGTTTATTTATATATAAATATGTTTTAAAATGACTTAATACCGATCTCTTTTTAAACAGATCGGAATACATTTTTAAATTTGATGATAAATTTGAAATGCATGACGATGGTGAAGTATTGAAACGTATGGGACTACTTTCTGGTAGACAATGGCAATTTTTACGTCAGAATGATGTTGTTGATTAATGATGGCTTTTATTTCTTAGGTTTGGATCAGGGTCAATGTACATATGAAGATATTGAACGTGCAAAAATGTTGGTACCGCCAAATTTTGAAAAATATATCGAAGGTAATGTATTTCAATTTTATTTTTTCATTTAAAAGGAATTTTTATTTTATGTGATTTGATAGCATATGGAAGCGGTCAAGTTCCATGTGATGAGTCAGACAATGATGATGATGATATACCAACATCCTATATAGAGCTCACCAACGATTCACAAATCGGATTTGAACGAGCAAGTGATTGTGGCGGTGGTGGTGGTGTTCGTGTTGATGTTGCTGGTGTTCTTGGTGGTGGTAGTGGTAGTAAAACTCCTGAATACGATGATGATGAAACATATCTGGATAATAGCGATATCGATTGAGGAGAATTCCCAGTTACTACTAGTAACAGTAGCAACAACATCCACCAACACCACAACCACCACTACTACCACCAACAACAGCAAAATAACAATAACAAAAACTACAAAGCGAAATCCGCAAATACGTTTAACGACAATTCGACAAATATTGCAATCAAATCAGAAGTTGAGATGAGAAATGCAACATTAAACTATTGCGATGATAATAATGATGTTCATTATAATCTAAATCTACAGCAGCAACAGTCACATCATCAGTTGGTAGATATTAGTCACACGGCAGAGGATTCATTTAGTTTCTCCTTCATTTCAGCCTTATTAGGTTTGCATTAAAAGTAAGAACAATAACTACAATTAGTGAACACAAGTTAAAAAATGATATTTTATATGTAGCGCCCTCCTTAATTATGAAATTTTATATAGTATGTAGGTACGCACGTGCATACATTCATATATTTAAATAGCTTAAATGGTTTTACTGTAAGCACGAGTAAATGAAAAACTGTTGAATATTTTGTATTATACATATTTAATTTGATTCGCCAACGTTGAATAATAATTTGCAAATACATGCGTCGTGTTTAAGTTAATTTATACACAGTGCTGATTTCTTAAGAAGTTAAACAAAAAGAAAAAAAAAAAAAAAGAGCAACAATTGTATATAAATTAATTTTATGTAAAAGTTGAAATTTTATTATTAAAATTATAAATATTATTTTTAAATCTAAAATTGTAATTGTTCTATTTTTTAATTAATTCGATATTAAACAAATTTATGGTACTCAATATTTTTTTCTTCTCACTAATTTACATTTTGTTGATAATATAATAAAATTAATACTATGATAGCAAGGACAACAACCCCAATAGCAATGACACCGCTATGCTTCTCTGTTAAGTTTAATTTAATGGTGGTCAAACAAACAAGTTATTTTAAAGTTTATTAAAGTTACATGAGGAATAAAAATGTTTGGTTTATAAAAAAAAAAAAAAAATAACAATAAAAACTTAATCTAAAGAAAGTAATCGACTTATTAAACAAATGGCATAATTATTTATCTTACTAAACAATCTACACTTATGTATAATTACTATTATAATTGTATATTATTACCAGGGATTGGATTTAATAAGTCAAAAATAATTCCATATTTTCAGACAGAAATTTAAAAATAATTAAAGGCCTACGATAGGAATATTGTTTATAGATGTTAAATATCCGGTCCTTTATTATTATCTACAACAAAACGTATAATATATAGCACAGGAGTTAATAATAAAATTTAAATAAAAATTAAAAAGACAAAAGTGCAGCAGAAGACAACAAAAAGCAAGAATAGGATAGAATGAATCCTACCTAATAAAAAGATAATAATAATAATGGCAGTATAATAAAATATAAATGAAAGGACGAACGTACGTTCTTTGAGTTAATTCATTAAGAAAAAATAAAAATAAATGAAAGTGAAAACACATTTTATTAACATATACAATTAAGAATGTAGTTTTAATGCTGAAGTACGAAGAAAAAAATTACAATAAAAATAAAAATGAACGTGCATAATTTATGAGAAAAAATAATTTCGAATATATTTATTTGTGGGTTTAAAATGCAACTCGTTCATATTACGACTTACATACATTGTGAAATAAAAATAATATCGTTCCCCGTTTTATTATTTATTTCTTTGTTATATAAAAATAAGATAAAATAATTTTGCTATAAAAACAAATAAAAAGCGACATAGTATCTTAATATATGGATTAATAGTTGAATAAATTTTATGCTTTTAGCTTTGAGCATGCAACACATCGTAAACTTTGATAAAAAAAAAACATGAACAAAATTGAGAAACTACTTTACAATTTTTATATCAGTTGCATTTGAGTATTTAATAATGCAAACAAATATTAATAATTTCACATGTAATGCACATTTATGTCACTATTACGGATGACAACTCAACTTGCTTGAGTTGACTGAGAAGCAATTGTAACATCAAACTCGTATTTCCGATGGCAACCGAAGAAATCAACTGTTTTGATTTGAATGCGCGAAGGCAACTAGATAGAGTAGCTATCTAGTAGCAGTAGCTATTGGTAGCAGGGCCATTAATTCAAATCATCAGATGTTGTGGTTACCGCTGCTGTAGACGGAGGACCCTCTATAACTTGTTTAGCCGCCTGACAATTCATTACCGATGGCGGTGCAGCAAATGCACTCTTTGATAAATCTATCAATTGTTGCTGCTGATTATATGTGTGCTGGTGTTCGTGTTCTTGTCGCATTTGTTGCGGACTCTTCACATAGTTAATAGGCACAATACCCGACTCTTGTAGATTGATAGTGGCTAAACCCCAACCGGTATTGAGAAGTCCTTGTGTGTTTTGGATTTCTTTGGGTGCAATTAGAATACGTTCACCAGCATGAATTGTAAGCTCATTTGGATTCCTAGCTTCAAAATCATAAAGTGCAATGGTCTCAATTGGATTTATCCATTTAGCTGGGTTACGTGCTGAAAGTAATTAAAAAGGAATAGGTATGTAAAAAGTCAATTTATCTATTCAAACGTTTTTATTCAGTATCACATACTCTCCTCCTGTGCGGTGTTCGTAACCGTGCCCAAAAGTTTCATTATTAAATAGGGTGCCGTAAAAATAAAGCTAAGGAATGCAACAACTGGCCATGGTGATTGACCGATCTGTGGGAGTTTTGGTGCGCCAGCCTGAGTTACTGTTAGATTTACAGCTTCGGCAAAAGCCTTCTTGAAAGCCTGACTTGATGGATCCAATTTGGAAATGTGCAACCAATACAAAATTCTAATAACGAAAATGAAATTATTAATTTAATTCAACTAAACAAATAGAAATAACAAAGACACACTTCCTATAAATCCATGTAAGTCCACGAAATATTGCAAATGTTTGCCAAAATTGCGCAAAGACACTGCGCAACCGACCAAAATTCGCTGCAACACCAAGTATGGCACGAAATGAACTTGTCAAGGCGAAAAATGTTGAATCGAGCATTGTCGCAATGTTACCTATTGCTGAGACAAGTGATTCGATACTTTGAAATGCTGGACGCGAACTGGCTTCGGCTAATTGAATGAAACGTGCTTCAGGATCCATTGGATGCATACCGTCATCACCGAATCGACTAAAAGCGTTACCATATGTATTGCCAATTCCGGAATAACCGCCGTATCCACCATAACCAACTCCTAGTCCGCCATAACCTCCGTAAGCACCGCCTAAGGCTCCATAACCGTTTCTGAAGCCTCCCATAAAGTTATTACTACCAACATACTGCTGTGGCTGCATCGGTAGTGCTGGTATCGGTGGTGGCATCACACGTACATTGCCAATGAATGGAGTGCGTAATACGCTCGGTGCAGACTCACCTCCAATCGAGGACGTCGGAATTATATTCGGTTCATTAATTAATGGGCTGCGATAATTACTTGGACTGCCGTTGTCTGCCATCACGTACAGCTAATGAACTTAACTTTTTCTTAATTACTTTTGTTTTCGACTGATTTAATCGCTTGAACTTTGCTCCAGGAATTACGACTGTTATGGAGTACATATACTAAATTTATTACTATTACATTGCACTTTACTTGCACCTAAATTTACCTCCAAATATCTTTATTTGTGTTATCATTTAAGTGGAAAAACGATATTAAGGAAGAATATGTTAACTCTAAAGATTATTGTAAAATATATTTTGCACAACTTAGTAGGGATGGGTAATAGAAGCGATTATTAGAATAATAAATCTATCGATGTTCTGTTCGATACTTTTCGAGTACTTAGCCCAATTTGTGTTCGATGATTTTATGCAAGTGGTGTTTTTTTCTTTCTTCATCTTCTAAATACTAGTGCAATATATGAAATTACTGAAGAGCAGTTTGGCAATCTTATACTATCTTAATCAAGACAGATTGATCAGGTAGTAGCACTAGGACAAAAACAATAATTGCGTGTATTTTGTTATGGCCCTTGGGCACGATATCAAAGACAGTTAACAGCCTAATGTGAAAAGGTGACAGATACATAACTACATATGTATGTATTTGACATTTAATGTCAATTGTAATAATATTATCACATATTTGAAAACATAAACAATGCAAAGTGAACAATGTTTGACGTTTTCGTGCCCAATTAATAATTTAATCAAATCAAGTCACTCAATACCCCTTGACCTTGAGCAACCAACAATCAATGTTTTACTGTTAAACTAGTGTAATTTTTGTAGTGTTGAAAAATAAATACAACACAGGAATAAACAATTCACTTTAAACACTTTTTCTTCAATCTAAATGAATCTGCATTAAGTCTAACAAAGTGGACAGGGTCGGAGATATCACTGATACGTATTGCAGCAAAAGTTTGAATGTGCAATATAGCATCAATTAAGATCTTGATGAAAGAGTAAAAGCAGAAAAATATCAGCAGCAAAACTTTAATAGCAAAGAAAAAATTTCTCAACACAACAACAATTTAATAGATTTGACTGCAAAACATTGATAGGTTTATATATTATTACAAATTCAGCAATTCTGCGACGATTACGATTGCAACTATGTCATACTAAACACAAATATAAGACATTCGTTTATAAATAGGTAGCCGCAAATAATCACCACAATATCGTCGTTTAAAAATAGGGAAAATTGTGCAACAAAAATGCATATATTGTTGGAATGGATTATTAAATGATTTGTAAACGATTAATGTGGCAATACTCATTTATACCGTTTAACGAATTCCATTTGACACACGGGCTGAAGTAAAAAATAAAAATCGCATAAACAAGAAGAGAAGCAATACTCTAAAATACATACCAGCTTGTTATAGGCTTTTCTAATATAAAATTAGTTTTATTTGAAAACATAAACATTAATTATATTTTAACAGTAGGCAAGACACAATAGAATGAATATCGTGGACGTTTATAATATACGAGAATGGGCACCCCTAACAGATATCGTTGACAAACTACCGCCTCGATCAGCATTGTCATTTTTTCCGCTTGAAGTGAACATAACATGTGTTGACGCAGTCTCCGATTTCTTAGCATTAGGTACTGATGTGGGTACTGTTTTCTGGTACAATCGTAACACTGGAATTATGAGCCCATTGAAATTAGAGGTAAATTATCATAAGTGTGAATAGTAGCTGTGTAGCATCATGACTCCATACTTATTTGAATGCTGCTAACGGAATCAAATTGAATATATTTTAGGTCCAGAAATATGTTACATGTGTAAAGATATGCGATACGGTAGATTATATGGTAGCCGCTGGTAGCATTAGTACTCAAATCTCAATTTTTCAAATACCAAAGGAGCCGGCAACAGAACTGATTGGTCCACGTTCCAAGCCCAAACTAACTGAACGTTATGTTGTGAGAAATCAACATGAAGCTAAAATTACATATTGCGTATGGACAAAAAATGGCATGAAATTGTATTCAGGCGATCAACGTGGAAATATTGTACTGACGGTTTTTGATTACACTATGGTTTGTTTACATTTTATGACAAACCAAAATAAAATTTAATTCCTCTTATATATCTTTTCTAGCGTCATTGCATGTCATCGCTACTGTTATCTGAAGCATACGCAATAGTTCAAATAAACATACACCAGAGTTATTTACTGATTTCGACAACATACCGTACAATTATTTGTCAAGAACTGTCTGAAGACAACACTAGCCTTACACAAGTAGGAGCAACAGAACGCCTGGAGGTTTTAGAGTGTGGTAGCACTTTTCTGAAGCGAAATAAAAAACAAATATATGTGCTGTCTGCACGACCTTCGCACAAAATATGGCTCACTAACATTGAAGGTGTTGTCCAAAGAAGTTTTACTTGCAAAGAGGACGCGGCAGAAGGTAAATACTGGGAGATACCAATACTTAATCCGAAGAAAACGAACGAGACGGGTAAGTCAGTTTCCGCGTCTGAACATAGTGAGATGGGACTACGGCGTATTTGCATGTATGGTAACTCGGAGACGTTTATTGCAACATATGACGTTGATACCCTGTATATAGTGGATATTACAACTTTCGAGATAGAAGCTATAGCGAAAGGTATGCGTGGTATTTTGGATGTCTGTGTATCTGGAAATGAGATTTTCGTGTTAGAGGGTCCTCGGTCATTACTACGTTTATCGCCGGTACCAGATAAACCTATTAAGGGTGGTATGTATATTACATGCAGCAGTATTACTATATTGATTGCATTTTATGCAAATTTAATATTGGCAATAATTTATCCTCCCAAATATAGCAAAAATAATATTTAATCCAGTATTGACACGAAGTGTTTTTAAACCAAATCTTGGTGTAAAAAAACTTGAGAAGGCTGTCGAATGTGAAGCAGATGAAGATGCCGCCGCGAAGGCTGTGGAATGTTTTGAACGATCTTTAAATGCGCTCAGTTTAGATATTCCTGTCGAATTATCAGACGAGTCACCACGTGACAAGGAAAATCGACGTTTAGAATCTCTAAATAATATATCCGATTTGGATTTTGATCAATCCATTGTACATCGCAGTGGTACATCAGCGAGTGTGCGTAGACGGAAAAGGAATTTAACACCTCCAAAAATGCCATCTGAAGATACATACAAATCTGTTGCCGGAGGCACTGTTTTTGCAAGTGCTGTTGTTCCTATTGATAATCCTGCCATAGTAGCTGCTGCTAATTATGCTCTTGCTTCTGATTTACAAAGATGTGGACAAGAGAATGTTAAACCATGTCTGTCGTACATTATAAAGAGTACAAAAAATTTTACAACTACGAAATCAACACCATTAATGGATGATAGTTTATGGGAAGCTGAAGAATCACTGAAACCGAAAACCCCACCACCAGATCCGCTTAAACCACCAGCCAATATGTACTACATGCCTAAAGGGGAGGCGTACAAGAAAGACTTCACTCAGCCCTTACGTATTCTACCGATTTCACAATTTCCATTTGATCAAATACCACCATTACCATCGCCACTAAAGCCTTTACCGGAATTAATCTCACCGGCCAAATTGGAATTGTCACCAATAGCGACATCACAAAGAACACAATCGGGAAAAAGCACGCCGGCGACGACTACAACACAGCCCGTGCCGAAACCACTATCACGGCTTTCACCACCAATGAGTTCAATTCTCACAGAAACAACGATTGGACCCACAACGATAATAGTCGGTTTGCCACTTAAAGAACTAAATCCTCCAGAAGAGAATATTAGTCATCCTGATGATCCAATCGAAGATATGTGTGACTCCGTAGACAGAGCTTCATTAATGGTGAAACTTGCTGATGCTGCTGCACCAATTAAGCGCACACCACCATCATCACCAAAATCAACAGCAGATGCGACTCCAATACAATCGAAAAAGTCCAGTTCAATGAATTCTGGTGATTGGGAATTAGTAGATTGATATAACAATTAAAATTTTTTTCTTGTTAGTATTTTTTTTTCTTTTATTAATATGTTGTAAGAATGTTCCTTGTTCCTTCAATCTTCTTAAAATAGCATTCCAAAATTTATTTTGGTTATACTGGTTTTTTGTGTGTTTTTTTCGCTTTTTTTAGTGCTTATTGTGAACATAAATGTGATTTTTTAAGTAAATGTAATTGCTGCTGCTACTGTCATTAAAATTTTCAGTATCTTTTATTTTTATATTTAATGATCTATAGAAAATATTTCATGTAAATTAATATTAAGCACATTTTATATTTCTTTCATTTTATTATGCACTTTTTAAGCATTATAATTTTCTTCATTATTATATTTTATTAATGCTATTAACGAGAATTGAGAATGAAGAATATGTTATTGTAATAATAACGAAATACCTGATATAAATAAATTACGTCTCGTTTCTCGTTGCTCGATCATACACATACGCATACATATATCATCACTAAGTAGACTGTAATGTTGCTTTTGTTGTATTCAATAAAATTGAAACATCATGTATTTTTCATTATAATTTGTATTTTTTGCTTATTTAAATTTAGATGTTTTAAAAAAATACACGTATAGTGTTTTGATACCCAAAAAAAATTTTTTTTTTATTAAATACTTATCTGGATATGGAATTTGATTTTTCTATTTAGTTACGCATTTTCATTTTATTTGTGAAGATGAGTTGCTTGTATAGTCGCAAATCACAATTGTGAAAAACAAATTAAAACCGTGTGTGAAAATTTCTATTGGGTAGGTTGAATATGTCGAAACTACAGCGCAATATTTCAATGAAAACAAAAACACCTACCCTGCATATTTCCATATAAAAAAGCTTAATTTAACTAAAATGCTTATCTGAAAAATGTAGAAACGTAATGGGACGATGATGAAAAAAATCGACATGTTCCGAATGACATAGAAGTAGCACAAAATATATTTTAGGCCCCAGAAATTGACTTTTGGGTCAATCCTTAAAATGGTCGCACATAAGTAAAATGACACTAGCAAAATTATTTCTAACGGGATGATTGATTTGTTTCCTATAGAAAATGAACAAACGAATGAAGGAGATTGAGAGAGTGGCTCACATTCAAAATGCAAAAAAAGAAGTTTAGTTGTGGTAACACTGCTCTTTTAGTATTTTGGTAAAAAGCAGAAGCTTTCTTTTATAAGTTCACTTTGTTTCACTAAAAGTTAAAAAAGAAAGTAAATTTACTATCAATTCATAAAAAAGTCACAAAATATTAAAAGAATCCACACTTTTCTGTTTGACTATAGCAACGAAAAAAATAATCGATGCGCTGTTTACCTACAACAAATTAGTGTAACGTGCACTATTTTAATAAAAATTGGCGATTATGCAATGTTTTTACGATAACTTCTTTCACTCTGCAGTAATTGACACACTATCATTTTTTTGAAGTATTTAGCTTTTAGCATGATCTAATAATATCGCAGCATTTTTGGAATAAGTGCAGAATACGCAGAATACCCTAACGAAAAAAAAGAATGAAAAAATTTCTTTGTTTTTGTAAATATAACAAACCAAAAATTTTTGTAGGCAACGTCAATATAAAGCGTGGCTCAAGGTCAGTTAAATTTTGAGATTGTAATTACTGAATAAATTTTTTTTTACAATATGGGTATCAAAAGAAAGGGCTTTTTAATGCCTTTTCACTGATATATAAATGTTATACCTATTTTTCACATGTTACTATTTTTAATATTTTTTTTTCAAAAATAACTCTTATTAATCCCGAAAATCAATCACCTTATCAATCCCCGGCTGAAACATAAATTTAATATCGAAAAGATTTTTCTTTCGAACGGTAAACCAGATGTCGACAAGCAATTGGCAATTCTTCCGGCAGTGACAATTTGCTACGGAAAGCTTCTAAAAGAACAATATTTTTGATATTTTATAAAATTTGAATGTTGTAGCATGTATGTCTTCAAATTCAGTTTTCCGATTAACAGTATTTTAGGATAAATGTTTCTTTTGATTGCGCAAAAGAAAATAACCCTTATAGGCAAAGGCCTATACTATACTACATTTAACACTATGATTCTCCTTTGTCTCACTATTTTTTTCATATACACTTAGTAGCAGTAGCCAAGATGAATAAAAAATATTAAAAATACATAAACAATTTTTAAAATGTGTTTTATACACATTAAAAAAATGGAAAAGGTAATTGTATCACCTTTAATATGGTGCTAAATTTTCGATAGGTTAATAAGGTTATTTCCGCAAAAAAAATGTTTTTGAAGGAAAATGTTCAAATTAAAATTTTTGATAATAAATCTTAAAATGCGAAAAATAGGTATAAAATGTTATATATCGGTGAAAAGTTATTAAATAAATCTTTGTTTTGAAATATATTTTTAAAAATGAAAATAAGAAATAAGAGACTCTGAAGGTGATGCTTCTTTTACGAAAGATTTGATGATCATCACAAATAATATGCTTGTTTTTTTTTATGCTTCCAATAAAAAGTGGTCATTTTCTTCTCCGGCAAAAACGTAACGAAATACCCTTATTACCGTTCTCGCCAAAAAAGAAAACTAAATTTTTAAATATAAAATAATTCTCTTATAAGTTGATTGTCCCAGATTAATACTACATATGGTAGAAAAGTACTTCGATGTCGTAAATTCGATGTTCCAATTGCGGAACGATATTATTTTAAATCCAATATCTACTTATTCTTAGTTAATTTTTTCCAATTAAATTATCGATAAGTATTAGATAAATTCCTTTTAACAGTGGATAGTAAGAAAAAAAGTATATCCAAGAGTATACAAATTTAAATTAATTTTCGAGGGCTTTCGGTCAGTTTTACCGTTTGTTCCATTCGGATAAGTTGATCCGATTTGAATGGTTCCTTATGTTCTGGATAGGAAATATCTCAGCTTAGAGTCTCAACTTAAATCTTATTTAGTTGATTTACCTAAAAGTCACGTTTATGCAAGAAAAACATTTGTTGCGATTTTTTAGATTAATTGAAATCTTACTTCGGTGTTACTGTTTGCTCTTTTTCTGAGTGATAACGATATGCGTTCATATTTTCATTAGAGGTGATAAATGTGTTCATTTTGTATACTATGTAGACACTTTCTACAGTTTCTCCTTTTCTTGTTGAAAAGTTACGTAAAGTTAAAAAGATTATAAGTAAAAAAAGTGCAAAAAGTATAGAGCTTGTGCGAATCCAATGAGCTGCAAGTTTTTCTTGTAGATCCACCCATTTTAATGATAACATCAACCTATAAAAATAAAAAGACAACTTGATTTTACTGAAAAATATTGTACATTATCACTTGGGCTGCCTTTTTTAATAAGCTTTTATGAAACTTATTTTAAAGAGGGTCTAAATACCCATTCAGATGGAAGCTAAAGTGTTAAAATGTTCTACAAAAAATTGCTAATTAAATTTTATTATAGGTCTCTGAAGACGGGAATTATGTTTGGAGTCGATTTATATATAATATTTCAAGTAAAACCGTTCCATTGCTAAAGATAGGAGGCGAGACGGGTGCATCTGGATGCCCCTTGACTCAATGTCTCCTCGACATATCTTTAACAAGATATACAAAACTCATATTCCAAACAGGATAAACTGGGAAGACTCAAAAATCAGTCTTCCTCATGACGACATTGTCTGGTACACTGATGGATCCAAGACTGAAGAAGGCACAGGATTTGGAATTTATTACCCCAGTACCCGAATGTCAATTAGTCTTGGTAGCTTGGCGACCGTCTTTAAAGCGGAGGTCTTTGCTATTATCAATGTACCAGGGAAATTCTTAACCTTCATCTTTATAGGAAAAGAATCATTGTAATATCGGACAGTCAGGCTGCAATAAAAGCCTTGCATTCGACAACATTTGATTCTAGGTTAGTTTGGGAGACAGTTAACCTTCTCCAACAACTATCAGTCGGGAATCAAGTGATAGTACATTGGATTCCAGCACACTGTGGTTACGATGGTAATGAGAATGCAGACTGATTAGCAAAGGAGGGAGATGAAAAGCAACCATTTGGACCCAAACCAATCCTGGGAATCAGCAAAGCTCACTACAAAAAACTTTAACCCACTTTAAAATATGATGAGGTGGAGCTAAATCCTCTTGAGTTTTGATTACTACGCATGAATACTAACGTTTGAAGTTGGTTTGGTTGATGACCTAAAACAATGCGAATTCTAACACACATGCATTAGTGTGTGTGTGTCAAACTGAGAACGTGTTTCCACAGTGTTACTTTCAAACATACGTAGCAGCCTTGCTTCCTCAAAAGCTAAACAGCATCTGAGAAGCGAAAGCATAACATCATGCGTATAGCCTCGACAGACGGCAGCCTAATTCCGAATTACCGAGTTAATTCGAATTAACTGTTAATTCTGTTAATTAATTAACAGAAATTGATAGTGATAGTAATGTAAGTGAGCAGATCTAATAAAACAGCAATCAGCCGTTTAGTTAATCCGCAATACTGCCGTCTGTCAGGTTAATATTTTATTCGGATTAAGTGCGCTGGTAATCCGGATTAACGCTGCCGTCTATCTAGGCTATTACACATCCTTATCTTCGGTGTGAAAACACGAAGGCAAACTGCATATTGCGCAACTCTTGTCCGCCTAGGCCCTATAAGGTTGTTCCACAGTGTAATATTTCAGTTTTATTTCAGTCTAATACTCACTTTGTAAAAGAGAATTTTGGCGATAAACATATTCAAGCCTTACAACTCACCAAAACCAGACAAGATAGTTCTAGCTCAACTTGAACAGATAGCTAATAACATTATGGCTTGGTTAATACAGATCTTCAGATATATAGGTCGCCTGTATTAGCTAAGGATACAAGTCAGAGTTCTCTTCATAAAACTTTCACACCAATCTCTCTAAGTAATTTTCGTCTTAATTCTAAAATTACTTTGTACTGCCGCAGACTCCTTAACGAGATCGCAGAGCAGCATAACATACTCCTGTGCTGGGTGCCCCGTCACAGGGGAACAAGAGGAAATTGTAGAACAAAGATGAAGATGAACTACAGGTAGTCACATAACTATTATGATACACTCCAGCACTTTGTATTAAAGAAAAAAATTCTGAATAAACTGGCCCCACTCTCAGTTTTTCCAGTGGGGAATCTTCTGAAGTATATAAATATCCCCGATTGGTTCAATGGGTAGGCATATCAGAATGGCATAGGTGAGCTTTCTAATATTTATTATTATCATTCCTAAATATATAACGAAATCAAATAAGACAAAAAGCGGTATACAAAATAAATGCCAGATAAATAGCTACATTTTCAAGATAAAAAATGTTAGAATTTCTAATTGAATTTATGGTATAAGTAATGCAGACTTTGAAGGGGCGGTATTGTTTTAATATTTATTTAATCGAGTAAAATCAAAAGAAATTTTAGAATTTTATACAGATTCGAATGCAGAAGCTTTTAGACTGTGTCATAGACTAAACGCTAAATTTGCTTTTGTATATTACACCTATCTAAACTAATTTTTCTATTCTACATAGTTGTTGCTCTTCTTTAATAAAGGAATATTTTCAAGTTCTTCCAATAATACTTAATAATACTTAATCAATTTTTATTATGAATGAAATTGATATCAGCATGCACATATTAACTGCGTAAACAACAACAACAGGAATACCAATATCAACATAATGATAACTAATGTTTAATTGAAGAAGTTATGGAAATTTTTTTCCAGATTCATAATCACTATTATCATTGTCAACATCCGCAGCAGCAGTAGCAGCAGCAGCAGCAGCAACAACAACAACGATAAAAACATCACATGAATAGTAATCACCATCAAAATTTTTATCAAAGCAACAGCAAGAGTGACAGCAGTAATAATGACAACCTCAAACTATTGTAAAAAAAATTCGCAATACATTGGATATACATACATACATGTAGATGAATGAACGCACAATTGCACACACACACACACACACACACACACACACACACACACACACACATATATATATATATATATATATATATATATATATATATATATATATATATATATATATATATATATATGTACCTATCCATATGCTAAATTGTTAATTTCATCAATTTCTATAAAAGCAATTAAGTTTGATTGTATGGAAAATTTTGTAATAAAATTTATAAAAATCTTGTGTATAAATTCTAAACATTTGCGGATTTCTACAGAACAGAACAAAGGAAGTTGGCGACTAGAATTCTTGAAAATACTTGTATTCATTTAGTGTTGTAAAAAAGAATGAGGTGTCACATTTAAAAAATTTTTTAAAAAAAGTAAACAACCAACTAGAAAATAAACACAAGTATCTACTACACTACAGCGTGATTTTTTTAAAGGCTTCCAATTTTAAAAAAAAAAAAATTTAGAGAAATGTTATTTGAGTCGATAGAACGATCTATATAATTCAATGTTTAAAGATGATTTCATGTAAATGTTGACCGCGGCTCCGCCTCAAATGGTTCATATGCTGGGTCCAATTTTGGCGTACTCTCTACAAAATATCGGCCGGTATCTCACGCGATATTTTCCTCTGTCCGCACTCTACGTATGCGTGTTGGTGGTTTAATGTTCAATAATATAAATTTGGTGCGAAATTTAGTCACAAGAACTGAATAGCGTTGTTCGTTTGTAAGTCGATTCATGATTAAATTATAGACCAAACTGAACATGTTTGACAGTAACATGTTACACGAAAATAGCTGAGCAGCCAAAAACAGTGTTGCCAAAAAGAAAGTTGCTAAAAAATCACCCTGTACATACATAAAATAACATACATACATAATATCAAAGCAATTCAAGCAATTGAAGACAATGAAAAGTTAGACGGTAAAGAAGTAGAATAAAAAGAAACCCGCGCACATCAATGAAGGCTAGAGTGCAAGTGCTCATATATACCAACTTATACAAAAAATAGGCAAACACAAGCAGTACGAGTATTATTTTTTCAGGAAGTTTCTTTGAAACGATTTTTAAAAGGAATTTGTATAAGGTAATTGTCCCAGTAATACTTCATGTCCCAATAATTGACACATCACTACAAGAAAATGTGAACAAATGAGTGATAGTTTCTGGGATGATAGCTATATATTAAAATTCGTAGATATACAAACAAAAAAAATTTTTTTTTTATTGTCATCTGTCAGGCGTCATGTCAATTTGATCGGAAGTGTAGTTTATATTATGAATTTGAGGCGCCTCACACAATATGTATTATCAGTTCCAGATTGAAAATCCTTCGATGATGAATACGACTTATTATGGACTTCCGAAGTTAAAAAGTTATCAAGCTGAAATACATACGCTATATACGATTATATTTAATAACTAGTAGGCATATTCAAAAATCAGTCGAATCAATTAAAAACTACGCCTACCTCTCATACAAACTTAAGCGTCCGAATGTAAGTTTTCACACGTTTTCACAGGAAAAATTCAAGTCATCAAGTTGACAAGAACGGACGAGGACCACACCCCTATCTAGCACGAAAGTACTATATTATTTGCGAATGTGAGTATTTCTCATGTTTTATTCCAATTTTAGTTTATTTGCATAATAAATATTTCTATTCCTTCTAATTTTCTGATTGATAATGATAGAAAAAAATGTATGTAAGCAGCTAAAAATACGTAGAAATTTTACATAAAATTTTTAATCATCAAGCTTTTAACTACAGAACATACATAGTTTTAAATTTGGTTCATCTGACTGCAACAATGACTATTACAATATATATTTTGAACGTTTGATCAAGTGATCAAGTATTATCTATTACTGGACAAAGCACCAGTGCTAATAAATAATCTATTAACTAATATACATTGTTTAATGTAAATATTTCAAATATTTTACTAATAATCCAGTTAAAAATGTACCTGAAATAAACATTATTTAGGTCAGTAATAAAGTGTTCATCTTCGTTTTCACCTTAGCTGAACAATCATTGGGACAATTACCTTATGTAGACCAAAATAAAAAGATTCAAATAAAATGAAATAGAAATTAGGATAATTTGAATTTTTCCCATTCACATCTCTGGATTTGCTTCTTTTTCTCTCCCTTCTTCTCTCTCTTTCTCTCACTCGCTTTCTCTCTGTTCATTGACGACTCATTATAACAACTGAATTTAGTATCAAATTAAAATTTTGTATAAAATCGATAATAAAGAACACATGTATATACATATACGAATAAACATATGTATGATGTATCCTACTTTGATTAGCAGGTAAAAGCCGGTTCTTGTAAACTTAAATGATCGCGTCTTCTTTCTGTTTTTTAAACTCACTAATGCTAATGTCATACGATTATATAGATATGTTCTCGTCACAATGCATAAGTATGTTACATGAATTCTTAAATTCACGTACACTGCACGACACTTACATAATTATATACTTACTTACTTACTTATGTGGCCATAACAACCGAATATCGATTTAGGCCGAAAATAACATGCTTCGCCAGCAATCTCTGTTCTTCGCTAGCTGGCGCCAGTTAGAAATTCCAAGCGCCGTCAGGTTCTCCAGTACTTGGTCTTTCCACCTGAGGTTTGGTCTTCCTCTTCTGCGTCGTCCTCCAGCGGGTTCCGAATATAACACCTTGTTAGCTGGAGCGTGTTCTTCCATTCGCTCGACATGACCTAGCCAGCGCAGCCGCTGGATTTTGATGCGCTTTACTATGTCAATATCGGCATACAGCTCGTACAGCTCATGGTTGTACCTTATTCGGTACTCGCCACCAACGCAAATAGGTCCAAAGATCTTGCGTAATTATATATGGGAATAAATTTCAGTGAAATCCTTTTTTTGTAGATAAGTGCAATGTGCTTTATATAGGATTTTTCCTCTCTCTCTCTCTCTCTCTCTCTCTCACATCACTCACTCTACATAAGTAATTTAACAATACATACCGCTTTTTATTCAATGTTGCTTGACATTTCGCACGAGCAAAAGCTTGTTATTTTTGAAAATTCACTTCCAAAATCGTTGTTCAGTAAGATTACGTCTTACCGCCAAATTGTGTTCAGTGATGAGGCTCAGTTCTGCCTGCGGTTTTGTAAATAAACAAAATTGTCGTACATGGAGCGATTTCATCAACTACCAATACACCCCGAACGAAGCAAATTGAGCTGTCTGTAAATAGCTAAAAGTTTATATTTCTAAAAATGTAAATCTAGTCTTTTAAATTTATGATGGTAAAAAAGGCGAACAAATAGAAATTAGTGACATTTGGAATGACTTTGTTGATTTTTGGCCTACAATTTCTTTTCTCTTCATCGTCCTGATGATGGCCGAAATATTGACAAAAATCAATAAATTCTTGAAATCAAAACCAAAATAAAAATTTCTTTAATTGTGAATCCTGGCTTTGACCGCAATAACAAAGGTTACATTTGAGATGTAATGTTTATCCTGACTATGAATAATACTTGTATACTCTCATTTTATAACAATTCGTGATAATTATATTTTTTTTTTTACTATCATCATATGACTGGTTTAACATGGTTTTTCTTCGCTGACGCCAATTCGAAACTTCAAAGGTTGTTGCGTTCTTCAAGTAACGCCCCTTGCATGGCAGGTTCTGTCTTTGACCTCTTCATTATTATATGTATAGATATATGATTCGAATGGGACTGTGCCAAATTCCATTGTAATACCACACGGTTTTAACTCTCAATTCCTTACGAATCGAATCGATTTAAGTCTAATATTTTTATTGAATGACACTTAAGTCAACTTAAGTTAAGTTCATTAATGGGATGACTTGCAAAACGTCAATTACAAGGCATACATACAAAGTATATAATTTCAAATTGTCAAAATTAGAAACTATTTACATAGTGTTATGTTTCAAAACGCCTGTTACAAGTAATATAAATGCTGTAAAAAAGCAAACCACGCATCATTAACAGAGTTTATGCTTAACTTCACGATATGAAATTATCTGGAGATCCCGAAATATGATCTAACTACAAATACCGAGTATTCAAAATTTAATTTTTGTGCCGAATTTTGTCGAATGATTACAATCGTGTATAGCGTAGTGTATATACGCAATTGAACAAACAAAATCGCCCGATGGAATATATGATATATACACATAGGTATATATGTGTGGATACACACATACAAATGCAATGCCAGAATTGGTTGGTTGGTTATTGAACATAATGAAACAACAGCAGAAGCATAGCATAAATAGAAGCATTCAAACGAATGAAAGCTCATTAGTTGAAGAACACTGAAGCTGAGTATTACCGTGAAATTACAAGAGTATCTTATAAACACATGTACACATACATATAAATGTACATTAGTATATTATTATGCAAGTATCACAGATATCAACATATAGTAAAATACATACATATACATAAGTAAAAGTGCTAATTAAAAGAAAAGACTGCAAATTTCTACAGAGAATATTTTGTGATTTCATTATAATCATATAACAATATTATTACCATTATTATTGAAAGAAGTTAAGAAGTTGAGTACAAATAAATCGATATCAACTACCAATATGAAAACAGCAACAGTTGCAGCAACAAATTTAGAAGTCATTTCACCAAAAGTGCAAATCACTGAAAAATATATTGAAACCGATTATGAATATCAGACATCGCATGTGAAGCGTAACGCTTCTGGCAAAATTGAAGTAAGTATTTGTTAAAATATTCCATCTATTCGGTATAGTAGTTCTTTTGTTAGGATAATAACAATTGTATACAGTTTCAATTTAATGATAAACTTGTATGTTTTTATTAATCAAAATGTTGTTTTTCGTAATTGACTTGCGCTCCATTAGTATATTTATTGATTATATGTACATATTTTTCGTAAAGCAATTTTTATACAAACTATAAGCAATTTAGTGGTTCTTTTATTTTTTTCTTGTGGCACTATAGTTCTCTCTTAGTCTCTTGAATAAAATGATCCCGATTTAAAAGTTCCAAATAAAATTTGTATAAACACATTTCCAGAAGATTCTTAACTTGATGATTGTGATTGTGATTCAAATTAACTCAATTTAATTCATATTAAAACAAAATGTGACTATAAAAAGAGGAAAATGATGATTAAAAATCAATACAAAAAGAGTACAAATGCACATATGCTTCTTCATACGAGTTCCATTTTTTACAACACACCCACGGACAGTATTTTATTTAATAGATACCTATTGATTTTTGTTGATTCAATGACTTTATTTACAAATATGTTATACTCGTATATCCCTGTTGTTGTTTGATTTTTGTTATACCAGTAACAGAAAATAATATGAGTATTCATATCTAATAAAATGTGTACACATGTAAACTCGTGAACAACTGTCATACTTCATAAAAATTTCGACAAGTGAATAGAACTTATAAATTTAGCAGCCACTCATCAGTTAATGTGTAACGTTTTGATTTTCTTGTAGAATTTAATAATAGTGTGGATTTAAAAAAACTTCCCATACAATATTTTTTTGATATCTCATATGGATTTCAAAACATAAAAACCCGGCAATGTATTACAAATAACATTAGTAAATTCTTTAGTCAAAATACTAAATGAAAATATTATATTAGCTATTATTATATTTCCTTACTTTGCTAATTAATAGTGGTGAAAATTTACACCCAATCCTCAACCTTAGAAATATGAAACGTGAATTGAAGTTCTACTGCATTTTTTCAATTCAGAAAGAATGGCACATAGTTGTAGTAGTAGTTAGTAGTGATTCTAACTTTGACTATAATTAGGAAAAATATGTATAGAATTTTGGGTAGTAAAGCGAGAGAGAGATAGGATAGGAAAAGATACCGTATTAATAACGATAAAAAAAAGTGTCAAACAGTAATATGGAAAATAGATTGATATATGCTAACCTTCGTTGTTCTATGCAAGAAGACTTCATATCTTTTCGACTATTCTCAACATTTTTGAATAATAATATGGAAAAGAAATTTTGTAAGTACAAATTAAAATGAGTAAAAATAAATATCGTAATTCTTCTTTAATCTACTAGTTCCAACAACAAAAAGTTAGCAAACATCAAAAACATTAAAAGCGAATATTTCAAAAGTAGGTACCCTTATTGCATTTAACTTCTCATATGCACATAGCGCAAGTGTGTGAGCAGTGTAGAGTCGGTTTACTGTATATTTTAATGCTGTTGTTATTGTTGTTTTGATACTATTATACCTAGCTTCTCTCTTTGTGACTTGCGCAATATATAACTATTAAACGTATTTTTGCATCTGTGTGTGTTAGATATTGTAATGTACGTGATGTTAGTATTGCATCTGGAAACTGCTGCAATTGCAATAAATAGCTAACGTAAATAAGAAAAAGCATACATACAAAAATGTTCTCATTTTTCTTTCTTTAGAGTTCATGACCAAGGTTATACTCAGAATGTATGTCTTATAACGTAGGTCAGTATGTTCGAGTATAGTCGGTCAGTCAGTACGTACATATTATATAGGACTGTGTATCTACTACCTATATGAATGGATGTATATATATAATTGTGTGTGTATACTATATACACACTCGTATACTTATATGGTAATATTGGCATGCGAATGACACGTGCCAATGATAAAAATATTTGCTTTATTTGTTGTAATATTTGTAATTAGATAGATACCTATATAAGCACGTATATGTATAACTATATAGTGCCAATTAGTGCAGATTTGTTAATAAAATATAGGGGAAAAAATGCAAATTAAAATAGAAACAACTTATTTTAAAATATTTTCTAGGTAGGTACGTAGGTAGGTACTTATGTAAAAAATCATGGTCATATATCTATTCAATATTAAAATGGACGGTTTCTTTTTATACAAGCAAGATATAGGAACTTTTATGTAAATATGTATAGTGAGCGAGAACATCTTCGTCTGATTATCCGATTTTGGGTTTGAACCCCAATACCACACCAACTGCACCACCACACCAATATGTAGGTAACATATACGAATTTCATAGAGATTTATGGTACCTCGTTTAAGTTTCTTTCAAAATTTGATTGTGGGAGTACATTTTGAGTAAAATTAGATTAAACCTACAACGGGACTAACTTTTGCATCAATACCAATACTTTAAAGTTTAAACCAATACCGGCCACACGAAAAGGGAGTACGTGAACATATGCTACAGTCTTGCTTCGTCAAAAGTTAAACAGCAACTGAGAAGCGAAAGCGTAACATCGTGCTTACACATTGTTGTCGTTGGTGTGAAAGCACGAAGGTAAACTGCACATTGTGCAATTCTTGGCCGGCTACGCTTTAAACTATAACTTCATACTTACGCATTAGAAATTGTCACACTAAACCTCTGCGAAAAAAAAGTAGGCCTTTTTTAAATTCATTAGTTTTTGGAAAAATCATCTCAAAAATCACGGTCGTAAATACAATGAAAATATTACGAACTTATAATTATTGTAATTATAGTGAATTGTCATATGTGACATAAGGAGCCAACTACCTAGGATCGGTTAGGCTATCGTGGCTACCCTCAGAGAAGACGCACTTAGGCCAGAAAGCCCCTTTGTGATACAGCCGAGCTTCACTTGCACTTTAGCACTGTTGTGTGTGCTAAATAGTGATGGCCAGTATTAGAAGGGACCTACTTTTATAAGCCGGTTCCGAATGGCAGAACCCTTGCGACATCACTTTTTCTGAGCTTTGTCACAAGCTTTTGAAGCAGCCAATTGCTTGCCGACTGGTGGGTACCGTTCGAAAGAAATTTTTTCGATATTAAAGTTCAACCCACGACCTACGGATCAGAAGGCCAACGCACTAACCACTGAGCTACGGTAGTCGCAAGTACCTAATAACGTCAGTAAAAAATCAGATATGCTTATAAAGTGAAGTAAATTTTAATCAAGGTGCCGTAGCTCAGTGGTTAGTGTGTTCGCCTTCTTATCTGTAGGTCGTGGTTCAATCCCCGGCTGATGCATAACAAATTTAATATCGATAAGATTTTTCTTTTGAACGGTACCCACCTGTCGGCAAGCAATTGGCAATTCTTCCGACAGTAACAACTTGCCATGAAAAAGCTTCTTAAAGAACTCTGTGACAAAGCTCAGAAAAAGTGATGTCACAAGTGTTCTGCCGTTCGGAACCGGCTAAAATAAGTAGGTCCCTTCTAATATTGTCCAAAATTTAAGACGCACAACAGTAATGGAAGAGAAGCTCGGCCAATGAGCCCTTTGGGGCTTTATGTGCCACATATTTATTTTATTTTTAAGATTTTTCTTTCGAATGGTACCCACCTGTCGGCAAGCAATTGGTAATTCTTCCGACAGTAACAACTTGCCATGAAAAAGCTTCTAAAAGAACTCTGGACAAAGCTCAGAAAAAGTAATGGCACAATGGTTCTGCCATTCGGAACCGACTAAAAAAAGTAGGTCCCTTCTATTACTGTCCAAAATTTAACACGCACAAGAGTAATGGAAGAGAAACTCGGCCAATAAGACTTTCGGGGCTTTAAGTGCCACATATTAATTTATTTTTTTTTTTATTAAAATGCAAATGCTACTTTTATGAGATCATTTAATTAAGATATCCAGAATATTTGTAATCTATGTTCAGATGAATATGATATAAAAATAATAAGATATTGAAGGATTAAATATGTACATAGATAGTGAGTATTAACAAAAAAAAGATTATTGATTCAATTATCACATTCATTTTACTAAAGCATTGTACTCGGACCATGAATCAACGTATGTGTACATAGAAACGACTATAAGTATGACTTGATTGTATGACCTGATTGTATTATCAATCATATAATGTGCAAATTAACTGGCCGTCTAGCCGTATTAAAATTACTCTTCATCTTTTTCTGCTGATGCTGCTACTTCGGTTGTTATTTAAATAAATTGGCGTCTGAAATCTGTATACATACACACATGCACTTACATATATGAATGGCAAGTGTTTTTTATTAAATCACATTTTTTTTATATTTCATTTTAACTAAGAGATTTCTTCTTGTTTACATATCACGTGTTTGGTTTCGGTTAACGTTTCAGAAGTTGTTTTAATTCTTAGGTTATCACTTCTTTATATATTTGTATATATACATAGTATAGTATGTAGATGTGCATGTTCCAATGCTCTCTCGGAAATTAGAGCTTAACATGCTAGAGCTATTTAGAATTCGACATTGCAATTTCGATAATTTTAGCTTCGATTGATTTCTGTATATAAAATGAACATTGTCTTATCTAAAATTTTAAAGAAATAAATATAATTAAATAACATTTTGTTAAATTCTCTGAAAGATCAGGTATGAAATTTTAGATAAAACTAAGAGAAACGATAAAATATAAGCTCTCTAATCTGGCATTACATTTGCAGTAACCTCATAAAATATTCTATAAATAAAGACCTTATATTCGGCTAGGTCCAAATTATACCCTGCATATGTAGATATATATATACAAGTTTTCTCAAATAGCCATCTTTTTCTTTTATCTCCACTACTTTGTGTGGGAGCTACATTAAGAAGTAGGCCTGGCTCACCAGTTTTTTGAGGAACAACTTTTGCATATAATACTAATCTACACCCGAAATATGGTTGACTTTGACGAAGTATTTTCTAAGTTATGGTGATTTTAAAATGGATAATTTAAAAGAGGTTTGTAAGATAATTTCGAGCTTTAGTATGGGAGCTATATAAAAAGTGGGCGTGGCTTTCTTATTTCTTGTAAATCTAATTAACTTTGCAATATCAATCACCACCTTATAGTTGGTTCCCTACGCTGAATAGTTCATAAGTTAAAGCAGTTTAAATTTTTTTAATTTTCGCAACATTATATGGTAGCCCATTAAGAAGTGGGCGTGGCATGCTAGTTTCATGTGGCAATTATTGTTGTTACTGTTACTGTTACTGAAAAGAAATTCAGTAATTTTGTATGGGAGCTACTACAAACAGTGGGTGTGGCTCGCCCATTTCTTCTAAAACTAGTTATCTTTACAATGCTAATCGATAACGTAAATATGGTTGTTCTACGCTAAATAGGTTGTAAGTTATGGCGATTAAATTTTTTTTATTTCCTCGACTTTGTATGAGAGCCACATAAAGAAGTGGGCATGGAATGCTGATTTTTGTTTGAATATTTCCGACTACCATATTAATCTAAGTGTCAATTGTGCTTTTTCTAGACAGAAGATTGCAGAAGTTACAGCTATTTCAATTTAGAAGAAATTCAGTCATTTTATATGAATACTATGATAAACAATCGGCGTGGCTGGCCCATTTCTTGTGAGTTTAGTTGCTCTTACAATACCTTATAAGGTATAAGGTATACCAATACCTTATACATTAAATCTGGTTGTTCTACGCTAAATAGTTTATAAGTTATAGCGGTTAACATTTTTTGAATTACCGCAACTTTGTTTTGGATCCCCAATAAGAAGTGGGCGTGGAATGCTGATTTTTTGCCTGAATATTTCCGACTACCATATTAATCTAAGTGTCAATTATGCTTATTCTAGACAGAATATTGCAGAAGACAGCTGTTTCAACTGAAAAGAAGTACAGACATTTTGTGTTGGAGCTACTATAAAGAGAAGGCGTGGCTCGCCCGTTTCTGGCATGTATATGTAGCAGTATAATATAACTCAACTTGCCTAATATTGTTGGTCCAGATGGTATATTAAGTGGGTTATAGCAAGTTAAAGGTTTTGAAAATTCCGAGGTTAGTCACTTTGGATGCTTGGTGTGGGCGTGGCTATTGACCGATTATGCCCAATATCAATCCCCTCCGTACCCTTGGATCATTGGTTACTTATGCCAAATTTCGTCAAAATAGCTCAATATTTGCTCAAGTTATCGTGCGAACCAGCCAGGTGAAAAACAGGCGGACGGTCAGACGGACGGACATCATTAAATCGAAAATTTAAACGACGCTGATCACGAATATATGTACTTTTCTATATCTCCGGAGATTCCTTCAAGTGGTTACAAACATCTGACCGAAATGAATATACCTTGCATATTACATTATGCAGGGTATACAAATGAATTCAAAGGAACGAACGAATGGCGAATGGAAAAATTTTCCCCTTTAATTCACGTTTTATTTTCAAAAGATTTTGGCAACTTAGGTAAAATGTTTCCGTTGCTGAAATTAGATTCATAAGATTTGATGGTTTGTGTGAATCGTCATTATTACCGGCTAACGTATGTATATTTGTAGGTGGTTGTTGAAATCACAAAGGAATGTATCACCGTGCAATTCCTTCGTTGTAATTTAGCTTGTAAATTATGTAGAAAGAAAAAGAAAAATGGCATTCATTCCAAATCTATTACATACACTTTTCACTTTACTTGAAGGTGCATCCAGAAACATGTGCTTTGAAGATACGCACCGATAGGCGGGTACCCAAATTGGGTGTCATGCTAATTGGCTGGGGTGGAAATAATGGATCCACCCTGACAGCAGCTTTAGAAGCTAATCGTCGCCAGTTGCAATGGCGAAGACGTACCGGTGTGCAGACAGCCAATTGGTTTGGTTCTATCACTCAAGCTTCAACTGTTTTGCTTGGCACCGACGAGAGCGATGGTAAAGATGTATTCGTACCGATGAAAGATCTAGTTCCAATGGTTAATCCCGATGATATTATTGTCGATGGCTGGGATATTAGCTCATTGAATATTGGTGAAGCAATGCGTCGTGCGGAAGTACTTGATATTGAGTTACAGGATCAACTCTATAAGGGATTATCTGCGATGAAACCGCGTCCATCCATTTATGATCCTGATTTTATTGCCGCAAATCAATTGGATCGGGCCGATAATCTAATAAGTGGTACTAAGTACGAGCAATATGAGCAGATACGTCGTGATATACAAGATTTTAAAAACCAAAGTGGCGCAGATACCGTAATTGTATTGTGGACAGCAAATACTGAACGTTTTTGTGATGTAAGGAAAGGTTTGAACAGTACAATGGGAGAGCTGGAAGCTTCATTGAAGTCAAATAACGCAGAAATTTCACCATCCACTATATTTGCGATGGCTAGTATTGCAGAGAAAGTGAGTTGGATTTTTTATTATTAACCTCAATATTATCTTATTTAAATTTACGTCTAATCTCAAACTTATAACGATTTTTTTTAATTTACAGTGTACCTACATTAATGGATCACCACAAAATACATTTGTTCCTGGCCTAATGGAATTAGCTGAACACAAGGGCGTCTTCATTGCTGGCGATGACTTCAAGTCCGGTCAAACCAAATTAAAGTCGGTATTGGTCGATTTTTTGGTGGGAGCCGGCATTAAACCAGTATCTATTGTTAGCTACAATCATTTGGGCAACAATGACGGCAAAAATTTGTCCGCACCAGAACAATTTCGTTCGAAAGAGGTGAGTTCATTCTATACGCTTTGTTTTGATTCGCTTAGGTCACATTTCTCCCTGTATAAATTTGAGCCTGAATAAATTTATGAAAGTTGCAACATTCCTTGAAATACCCAGAATCGTCTGTAGGGGGTAAAATGTCTCAGCGACCACATTCATTTTTTAACCTCAATATACTCCCTATCTGTACTCCTCGAGGAGACTCTCCCAAAAATTAACGTAGAATCATCTGAAAATCTACAAATACTCCAGCAAGCTCATTTTGATCCATGAAATGTCCGAGCGACTTCCACTGATTTGTCTTCCCCAACATTTGCCCAAAATGTACTTACTACCTATCTTCACCCCTTATAGCCTAGACAGACGGCAGCCTGATTCCGGATTACCTAGTTAATTCGAATTAACTCGGGCATTAACTGCAGCTAACCCGCATAAACTCTATGAGTTAATTCTCAAAATAAAAGAGGATTATGGCAATTTGCGATGGCAACACTGCTGAAAATTGTTTATTGTGAATTTTTCTCCATCCATTTTACAAAATATTAGGTGTGTTCGCTAACGAAAAACTTTCAACAATTGTTTACAGTTTTCAACATGAAAAGTGTTGGCGAACAAATAAATCCAGCTGTCAATTATGAACGGTGAGTGTCAATTTACAAGTTTCTGATAGTTTTCAGTTCACGTACTTCTTGTATATTTTCTCATATCGAGAATGATAGATGACAGAAATTGATAGTGATAGTAATGTAAGTGGACAGACCTAATAAATCAGAAATCAGCCGTTTAGTTAATCCGCAATACTGCCGTCTGTCAGGTTCTTATTTTATTCGGATTAAGTGCGCCGGTAATCCGGAATTAGGCTGCCGTCTGTCTAGGCTATTAGGGGGGCTCCTATACAAAATTGATGTTTCTGTAAAGTTGAAAGAAGTCGAATTTCACGATTATCTGAATTGCTAGTAAATAGTTGCATCTGAGAAGAAGCGAACTTCAAATGAGCAGGGAACAACTTTGTGTCCAGTGGTTAGTATGCTGGACAGCTGTAAATAAGATTACATTGACTGCATCCATCTAAACTTTGTTTTTTTTTAAGGCAATGGCGTCGACTGGGCTGTTAAACTTGTTAGGGAACCATATTTAAGGATTAGGAGTCTGTTTGCATGCTATTAGTTATATTTCAAGCTGCTTCCTGATAGAGAGATTTCCAAAAACTAAACTACTAAAATATGAGAAACAAAAATTTTCTGATATGATACGGATTTTTGTAGTTTTGGACTTTTAACGTAAAAAAAGTCAAAGCTGTCATGCTATTGTAATGCTCATTAGATTATGCATATCTTCTGATTTACAGTCACCAGGATATGATTTCCTAATGATAGAGTTGTTAATTTTTGTTCACTTTTAACGTAGGCTCGTTAGAATAAGGTGCTCGTATGTTGGGGCGATGCCTTGAAACTCCCTTATCTCACTTGCATACCTTCAGTCATTAATTGATTAACAATTTTTTCATTCAGATTTCAAAAAGTAATGTTGTCGATGATATGGTCGATTCGAATAAAGTGTTATACAAGGAGAACGAACATCCTGATCATGTAGTCGTTATCAAGTATGTACCATATGTGGGTGATAGTAAACGTGCTATGGATGAGTATACATCGGAAATAATGATGGGAGGCCATAATACACTTGTTATACATAATACCTGCGAGGATTCACTCCTGGCCACACCATTGATTTTGGATTTGGTTATTTTAGGTGAACTCTGTTCACGAATTCACCTCAGGAGTGGTGATAATGCGGATGCACCATGGATAGCATTCAAGCCAGTACTATCATTGTTGAGCTATATGTGTAAGGCACCATTGGTGCCACGTGGTACACAAATTGTTAACTCTTTATTCCGTCAACGTTCGGCAATTGAGAATATTTTACGTGGCTGCATTGGTTTGCCACCACTCTCACATATGGCCTTGGAACAGAGAGTAAGTGTAGAATGTTTCATATCTATATATATAAGATTCTACCTTATAAATAAATTACCCTTAATTATTATAGTTTGATTTTGCAACCATGACTAATGAACCACCAAAGAAGAAGCTGAAGAGCATTATCAAGGAGTGTGGTGTTGAAGTGAACAAGAAAGTTGCTCATGCAAATGGTCAGTCTAATGGTTATGCTAATGGACATGCTAACGATTGCACCAAGGAACATGCAAAGGATGCTGGCAATGGTTACCACTAAATATGTATACCCGTACATGTGACCGATTATTGTTCACAGCATTTCTTACACTTTTATACAGCACCTATCACCACCATTCCATCTACAGCTGATAAATTAGTATTTAGTTTTTACACAAAAATATTATTATATAAATTTTAGTCGAATAATAGCCATTTATATTGTGTCTTATAGATTCTTGATATACATACATGTGCAGAATGCAGAAGGTGTAACAAATATTTATCCCTATCTACGATTTAAGGTTATTAGTAGATCTAGATCGTGATAGGGATAATTGAATTGATTACTATTCCAGATAGTGCTTTAAATTTCGATCAAAATACATTGAATCTTAAATTTAGCTTAGTAAGAGTGAGATGGTCAGAAGGAGCATATTTTAATTATATATTTTTCTACATATATGTGTATGTGTGTGAAAAAGAACTTCCCACCTATGTATGTATATCCACATTTACGCATAAATTAAACAATATACGTAGCACTAAAATTGTAGGCATATACGAACTGAATGCAAATGTTTTATATGTTAGTATAAAAATTTTCAAATATATGTGCAACATTTTTAAATATTCTCAAATTTAGCAAAAAACAATTAAATGCATTACACCTCTTGAAGTGTCAACGTGCGTTTTTTTTATATTATTTTTATTTGTTTGGATGGGATGGCGTTATTCTTTGGTAAAGCAAGCATCTGACTATGAATGCCACATTGTGCACACATAATGACCCTTATTATGAGTTGCATTCGATTTTTGATCTTCGCTGATTATCGAAAATCGAAGATCGAATATCAAATTCATATTCTGAGTTGTTCAACTTTATCGCGATTTTCGCTGAGTATCGTAGTGTGAGAATATTGCTGATATTTTAAGTAGTTTGTGTTTGCTTTTTTTTGGCGGCGAAACACTAATTAAAATTTTTTTTTATTAATTTCATGCTGGTTTAAGGTCGTGAGTATCAAACAACAATTGGAAAGGTTGTTTTACTGTTAGAAGGAAATCCAACCCAATCAGTGAAATTCACAACAGCGCTATACTTTTTCATAATATCAAATGAATACTCGTTCGATCAGCACTTTCGATCACAGTCGAAGATCCCCAATGCCCCTCTTACGGATGGCAAGTTAAATTAGTTGAGTTGTCTGAGGAGCAAATGCGACATCTAATTTATATTATCGATGGTACTGATAGAAATCAGATGCTTCGAATTCAATCCGCGAAGGCCACTAAACAGGTAATGCAGCTAAGTTCAGTTGCCATCCATAATAGGGGCAAATTAAAGAAATACAAGATTAAGATCGTGTGTTCAAACCCAAGCTGCGACCAATTAAGCATCATTTTTTCAGAAATCCAGAAATCTTTGTAATTTGAATTTGTACTTTCAAGCGGTACCAGCCTATTTGCAAGATTTCTTCTCTGAGATTTCTTTAGACAGTAACAATTTGCCACTTCTGAAAAAGATCTGTGACATAGCTCAGAATGAGTGATATGAAAAGGGTTTGTCATTCCGAATGTAACAGCTTCTTAGTCGGAGCTTGTTCTTCCATTCACTCGATATGACCTAGCCAGCGCAGTCGCTGTATTTTAATGCACTTTACTGTGTCGGTTTCCGCATACAGTTCATACAGCTCATACCTTATTCGATACTCGCCACCAACACAAATAGTTCCAAAGATTTTGCTTATCACTATTCTCCCAAAAGTCCGAGCATTTTCTCATCTGAGGCGAAAATTGTCCAAATTGTCCATATGTAAGGACAAGCATGATGATAGACTTGTAGAGTGAAATTTTTGTTTCTCGAGAGAGGAATCGACTTCTCAATTATTTACTTAGCCCGAAGTAGCACCTGTTAGCCACAGCGATCCTTCGCAATATCTTCTACCAGACGTCATTACTTTTGTTAATGGTTCTAAGATGGACAAAGCCCTTCACTACTTCAAAAGCGTAGTTATCAACAGTGGCATGTTGTCCAAGACGCCAGAACTCTTTGCTTGTTGACACTAGGTGCTTCGTCGTGCTGTCGTTCACAATAAGGTGTATTCGACGTGACTCTCGGGACTCTGAGAATGTTGCACTGACTGCTCGCGTATTCATCCGTGATTAGGGAGTTCGGGAGATCTCCACCACTGGCAGGATTGTTTGAAGCATCGCCATTTAGTAATGTGGAGAAGTTTTCCCTCCATAAGTTCAGTACACTCTGGACATCTGTAGCCAGATTTCCATGTTTGTCACGACAGAAAGAGGCTACGGGATGCAAGCTGCCACTCAGGTGCTTGATTTTTCGAAGAAATTTCGAGCCTCATTCCTGTCTCCACTCATTTCTATCTCCTTACACTCGCGTATTTCTTGATCTCTCTTCTTGCGTCTGAAAACACGTATCTCCGCCCTCCTCATTTCTCTGTACCACTCCATAACAGCTGGGGTAGCACCTGGTCAGCGGCGTCTTTCTCTGCGGTAGCGTCGCGACACTTCTGATCATACCACTCATTCTTCAGAGGCCGGTAGAAACCGATTACCTCCTCGGCAGCAGTAGTCATGGAGTGGGATATATATGTCCACTCTGAGCATGTATCATCAAGAGGGGAAGTGTTCTGCAGATCTGGTAATCGAGTGGTAAAAGCATTTGTTGTCTCTGGTGATTGCAGCTTATCGACGACAAGCTTTCTCTGTGTGAGAATTTGTTTGTTCTTTGTGACAAGGTAGTGATCCGAGTCGATGTTGGCACCACCATCACACTGGAAGCATGCCTTCCGTCGATCATCATGTGATCTATTTGGTTCTTCGTTCGCTGATTTGAAGACAGCCACGTCTCTTAATGGATGTCGAGATGTTGAAATCTGGTACTACTAATAACCATGTCTCGTGCTCCATATGGAAGATTATTGTTTCGACAGTTGAGCCAAAAGCACCTTCCTTGCTCACCTTGGTATTAAAGTCGCCAAGCACGCTTTTGATATCGTGGCGGGGGCAGCGGTCGTAAGCTTCTTCGAGGCGCTGAAAGAAGCTCTCCTTGGTTACATTGTCCTTCTCATCCGTCGGAGCGTGGGCACTTATAAGGCTGATGTTGAAGAATTTTGCCTTTATGCGGATTGTGGCCAGCCGCTCGTTCACAGGCGTGAAATGTGAGATAAGATGTCATAATCTCTTGCTGACCAAAAATCCACATCCTAGTTCGTGCCTTTCAGCATGGCAACTGTAATAGATATCACAGGATGTTCTTTTAGAGCAACGCTGTCCCGTCCATTGCATTTCCTAAATTGCGGTTATGTCAGCCTTATGTTTGTCGAGGACATTGATCAGATGAATAGAGGCACCTTCCATATAGACGGCCCGGACATTCCAGGTGCATATCCGTAAATCATGGTCCTTATTTCGTTTGCGGGGTCATAAACAAAAGGGGCAGTACTTATTCGATGCATGGTTCGATTTTTTCATTGGGGGAAGTTTTTATGTGGTGGGTCCTAAGCCCAACGCACAACCTCTAACCAAGGAGGTTTTCGCCACTCTCTTTAGCATCCTCACAGCGGGTGCCAGGATAACGTTACCCGGTAGTCGCTACGTGGAGGACCGCCATTGAAAAATGAAGGTGCCATAGCAAGCAGAACTAGATACATGATGGCACCCTCATTACAGAATGAATGTGTCATCACATAGCGCGCAGAACAAAGTACATTACGTCCATTGTGTTGACTTGCGATGAGTTCAATAAGAATTGCGCTAGCTCCACCCGGTTGAGGCAGCTAGACACTTTTCCAAAAACATCACCTAACCAACTAATTAAAAAACCTGAATAAATATTAAGGAAAGTTTAATTTCTGCCGATTACAAATCGGCTTTCGACAATCACTCGATTTTCTGACGAGCAGCGAATAACTTACAATCATGAGTTGTACGATCTGTTTGCCATTATTGGCACAGTTCAAGATATAAAACTCGATGAAGCGAATGGAATAGCACACTCTAGCAAAGAATTTATTGTATTTGTATAGAACTCGTGGGTGTATCAACTTACCAAATATGTCTGCCTCAAAGAGATTTTTAATGAAGATATTTTTAACGGAGGAAATCATTTAGTGAATCTTATGGTGTTCGGAAAAGCATTATGACATGCAGTATGTGCAGGTTAGCACAGTAGATTTGATGATTGATGCAACTGATAGAATTGTTGACGTTTTGTAAATAGCTTTGTTGCATTTTCAAACACGTTCGCTACTATAATGGAAGTGCTATTGATTTTAATACTTAAAGATAATTTTGGTTTTTTTTAACTTAAGAAAAGTTATAAAGAAACCGCTTTATTTTTAAAAATGTAACATTTAAAAAAAATGTATTTGTATTTGTTCTCATTTCGAATGAATAAGCAAAGTTGTATACTAACTTTTCTTCCGAGAACGTTTAAGCGTAACCAGCGGCAGGGTAAATAAATTGAGAAGATAGTTTCTTTACTTGCTCCATGTGAGTACTAACGTCAATTGATTATGTACATTTTATATTATATGTAAAATTTCGTTAAAATATCTCAACTTTTGTTTAAATAATCGAATAAACCCGCCAGGTGGTAGACATACGGTGGGATATCTTTAAATCGACCTTCAACGGGGAAAGAGACAACGTTTAAGCGTAACCAGCGGCAGGGTAAATAAATTGAGAAGATAGTTTCTGTCTGCGCCAGAATGCCGATGTCGCGCACTGTCCATTTATTAATTTATTTTATTATATTTTAAATTATAGCTTTCAGTGAGTTGGCAGCCCCAGTCGATTTATCACGTTTCGTTTCTATTTGCCGCTCTCTCTGTCTCTTCTTCTTGATTTTTCCTATATTCTTTTTCTATTGTTCGTGATGGTTATTCTCGCTTCTTATTTCCTTACGTCAGTGCGCGATTCTTTAAACACTGAATTTTCTCTTTATATTTATATTTATCTATATTTTTTAAACGGAAGTGTTTTTTTATAACGAAAAGCTAAAACTAAGTGTAAAATCAAATAAACAATTTACAAAGGAAAACATACAATTAAAAAATCACTTAAACTAAATTACACAGAAAGTGAGTGTTATTGTGCCTTATTGAAACAACAACAGTGGCAAGGTTTAATCCAACTTGTGGCCGACCGGCAATCCCGTCTCATCTGCACAGTTTCTTTACGTGCTCCATACGAGTACTAACGTCAATTGATTATGTACATTTTCAATAGCGTCCGAACTTTTATATTATATGTAAAATTTCGTTAAAATATCTCAACTCAAAATATCTCAAATAATCGAATAAACGCGCCAGGTGGTAGACATACGGTGGGATATCTTTAAATCGACCTTCAACGGGGAAAGAGAGCGAAAAGCTCGTAAAATCAAGACCTAACATTCCTTTGTAGCGCAACCACGGGACATTACTTCATAACTACCCTTTCCACAAAATTATTGTATTAAACTACGACCAATGTAGATTTTGCTTTAAGGAGGAGGAATGTATCATAGCCAGGTGCTCAGTCTTATCTATTTGCATTTCTCATTACTCATCAGATGGACTGACGGTCTTCTAGTGTGAGGTAAAAGTAGACATTTAGAAAGAATATGTTGAGACATTTGATCGTCGGTCAGTCAAAGGTGGCAAATCCTTTCTGAAGATAAAACAATTTTATGTAGGTGGTATCCGAGGGTGTGATGATCTGACAATCTTAGGTCAGTTCTAATAAAAACCGTGGTGGTACCAATCCCTTCACAATATTGTCTTTTCTTTTATACCTTCGTATATCTAAGGTGATTCGTTCAATAATTTATAAACGTCTGACCAGCTTGCAGTGTACGCAAAAATAAAAAAAAGTTTAAGATTTAAAAATTCAGTCATACCTACTGAAACCCTTTTATACAGAGGTTTTTGTAACGTTGAATTTTTTTTTCAAATGTGCAGCGTCTAAAAGAGGTATATCTGCTAAAATGCTATTTCTACTTAAGTTGACCAACGTAACCTGGTGTTTGAAGAAGATTAAACCGCCTACTATTATGCTACACTAATCCAATAATAAAAAAATAATAGTTACTCTGGGGTTTTTAAAATTTTTATTATCTAATTTAATTAAAATGCATACATGTGTATATACCAGTATATATACATATGTATATATACTAATCGCAGAAAAATCATCCAGTTAGTGACAATTAAAATTCTTTCAAAACAATTAATTTCATTATTTTCATAATCAAATATGTGTAAGCTTATATGTATATATTGTAACGAGTATCGACAGTTGGTTACTCATCACTATTGTGACTGACACTATTGGCAGCATCAAAACGAATGTCAACAAAAAGAAATAAGCGATAACCAGAACAAGCCAACGAGAAAGGAAGAGAAGAATCTCGCTAAAAGAAGATTCTGGGGTGTTGCCAACAGAATATAAATAGAGCCAGTGTTGAGAAGTGAGAATCAATCTGATCCCGAACGTGATTGCAGAAACATCGATACAGAGGCAAAAGTTGCAAGTTCATTTAAGTGTTATTGTAAATAGTTGATTGTATGCAGAGTTGATTGTACATAGAGATTATTAAATAAGTTGTTGCTGTATATAGTTGTATGAAATAAGTGTTGCAGTTATTATTAACAGAATCCAGTTATCAAACAAGGTAATTCAAATAGAATTAAACGCTCACAGAATAAAAACGTAACAATTGGTGTCAGAAGTGGGATTCTGTAAAGATGGTGAAAATTGACCAACCAAAAGTGGACCAGCTTAAAAAGTTGTTGGTAGAGATGAATATATCGTCATCAGGTGTAAAGGCGAAACTGCTGGTGAGGCTGAGGCAAGCTATGGAGGCTAAGGGAATTAATGTAGAAGAACTTGAGTTCTTTGAGGAAGCCAATTTACAAGCAGTTGTGCACGCTGAGGAAGAAAGCAAAATAGATTTGAGTGGTCAACTCATGGAATTCATGAAAACCACGATGCAACAGCAGCAACAACAGCTACAAGAAAATGCGTCTCGCATTGACTCCAAGCTTCAAGAACATTCGGCTCCCCAAAAACATGTCATCGAAAATCTACAAAAAGGAATTGAGATTAGATTTCAAGAAATTTCCGGAGCTATTAATGTCACAGAGCTGAAAGAACATGTGGATGATTTGGATGATAAGCTGAAAGAACATGTAGACAGACATGATGACTTGGAAGAAAAGCTCGAGAAACTACAGCACGAACTCAATCAACTAAAAATAAATGGACCAGCCACATCAGTGATTAGAGATTCAAGCACAATCAAATTAAAGCCACCAACATTTGACGGAAGCACGCCATTCAATATCTTCAAGCTTCAATTCGAGACAACAGCTTCGAAGAATCAATGGGATGATAGCGAAAAGACTGCTGCTTTTATAGTCGCATTAAAAGGTAATGCTTCCGAAGTGTTACAGATGATTCCAGAGAAAGATCGTAGTAGCTATCAGTCACTGATGGACACACTCCAGCGAAAATATGGAAATGAATACAAGAGCCAGTTACATCGAGTGGAGTTAAAATCGCGAGTGCAACGGAGTAATGAGAGCCTTCAAGAATTCGCTTCTGATATTGAGCGCTTATGTCATCTAGCGTTTTCCGGTAATTCATAAGAGTTCGTCGAAAAAATAAAATTAGAGGCATTCATAGATGGCATACGAGATGGAGAGACAAAGCGTGCCCTAGTCATGTCACCAAGGAATACTTATGCCGAAACAGTCAGTAATGCTTTGACGTATGAATCCGCCAGCTTAAGGTGTTGACCAGTGCCAGGAGTACGCCAACTAAAGGGGAAAACATCACATCTGATTGAAGCAGTGCGTCAGGCAGTAAAATCAGTAGTTCAGCCTGAAGCAAGAACAGCAGGTCGACGCGAAAACAAATTTAATGGTAAGTGCTTCATTTGCGACAAACGAGGGCATATAGCGCGTGATTGCAATCAATCGAATATGAAGTCTAAAGGAGGAACAAGGAATCAACGCAACAATAAATTTGCCGGTAAGTGCTTCATATGCCATCAAAGAGGACACATGGCGCGTAATTGCCGCCTACGACGCAAGCAACAAAGATCGAATTCACCAGGACAACGAAAGGAAGATCGTGATGTCATTCATCGTAGTAAAGCTGATACTCCATATCGTCGTACTTGCACCGTGGATAGTAAACATTGTTCTCGGGAAAGAAGCCAGAATCACATTGTTAACCTACGTCTTACGAATGTATTGTCGGAAGAGTCATGGATCACCGAACGAGTTCAAGAAGATCAGCGGAACGACCCAGATCTCGTAAAGATTATGGAATATAAGGAGCAGGGCATACGTCCAGATTGGAAAGAGATGGCTAATGAGAGTCCAATAGCAAAGGCATACTGGGCGCAGTGGCAAAGCCTGCACTTACGAGACGGATGTATATTCCGAGCATGGGAAAGTGAAGATGGAAAAATCACTAATGATCTTCTAGTGGTATCCAAGGCGAGAATAAATGAAGTGATAGCTGAGTATCACAATGCCTCCAGTGGAGGGCATTTGGGAATTACCAAAACCGTTGAGAAAATAAAGAAACGATTTTATTGGGTTGGATGTCATGACCATTTAGCTGATTGGATTCAGAAGTGTAAGCAATGTGCAATGGCCAAAGGTCCAAATAAGAAAAGTCGAGGTAAGATGCACCAATACACCGTGGGCGCGCCATTTGAGCGAATTGCTATGGACATAGCTGGACCATTTCCAATAAGCAATGCAGGAAACAAGTATGTTCTGGTGGTTATAGATTACTTCAGTAAATGGCCTGAAGTATACCCCATTCCAAATCAAGAAGCTAGTACAGTTGCGGATGTATTCGTCCATCAATGGATTATTCTTTTGGTGTACCGATGGAGTTACACTCAGACCAAGGTCGAAATTTCGAATCAGTTGTATTCCAAGAGATATACCGTATGCTGGGTATATACAAAAGTCGTACAACACCTTTGCATCCACAATCTGATGGTATGGTAGAACGATTTAACCGTATCTTGGAGGAATAATTGAGAAAAGTCGTAGATAAATACCAAAGAGAGTGGGATATACATATACCAATGTTCCTCATGGCATATCGATGCGCACAACATGATACGACGGCTACTACACCGGCAATGGCAATTTTTGGAAACGAGTTGAGACTGCCAGCTGATTTAAAATTTAGAGTCGTAACACCAACGAGATCAACCGAAGGTAATTATACTAGCGAAAAGCGGGAACAGTTGGATGAAGTACATCAGTTCATCAGAGAGCGGTCGCAGATGATAAGCGATAAGATGAAGGCCAGGTATGACTTGAAAGCAAATTCAAAAGGGTTCTATGAAGGAGAGCTTGTAATGCTTCATAATCCACAACGAAAGAAAGGCCTGACCCCTAAACTACAGACTCATTGGGAAGGACCATATGAGATTATAGCAAAGATAAATGACGAAGTGTATCGTATTCAACGTGCCTGGAATAAAAGAGCAAAGTTTAAAGTAGTGCACTTGGAGCGACTTGGAGGGGAAGTATAAAAACTTGTTCGGGACGAACAAGGTTAAGAGGAGGGCAGCATCAAAACGATTGTCAACAAAAAGAAATAAGCGATAACCAGAACAAGCCAACGAGAAAGGAAGAGAAGAATCTCGATAAAGGAAGATTCTGAGTGTTGCCAACAGATTATAAATAGAGCCAGTGTTGAGAAGTGAGAATCAATTTGATCCCGAACGTGATTGCAGAAACATCCATACAGAGGCAAAAGTTTTAAGTACATTTAAGTGTTATTGTAAATAGTTGATTGTAAGCAGAGTTGATTGTACATAGAGATTATTAAATAAATTGTTGCTGTATATAGTTGTATAAGATAAGTGTTGCAGTTATTATTAACAGAATCCAGTGATCGAACAAGGTAATTCAAATAGAATTAAACGCTCACAGAATAAAAACGTAACAATATTGTTCGCATGAGTACGTGGTCAAATATACAATACAATATATAGATCTGAATAGTAAAGCACTTTTATATTTGGGAAAACAATGAAAATTTAGTATTCTGAACTAAAATTGGCTTTATTGGAGGATGATTTTATACAATTAGTGTTGGAATATGATTTGGGGCCGGCCAACGCGGCTGGCCCTAATCTCGGCAATAGTTCGCTCAATGTTGCAATTCAATTAAAGTTGATGGTTTATAAGCATAAACTAGGCCTTTCATATATCCCACAAAAAATAGTCCAGACCCGTTAAATCGCAAGATCTTGGAGGATAGTTCGCAGGTGCATTTCGGAAGATTATGTTGTCGCCAAATATTTCCTTCAATAAATCGATTGTTATGTTTGATGACATTGGAACGTTTTTATTTTGTGTGCGTTTAGTTCTATTTGAATTAACCTTGTTGGATCACTGGATTCGGTTAATAATAATTGCAAGACTTAGTTTGTACAACTATACACAGCAATAATTTATTTTATCAATTCCGTTTACAATCAACTATTTACAATAACTCTTTTAATGTACTTGAAACTTTTGCATCTGATGCTGCATAGATTTTTGCGCAATCACGTTCGAGATTCGATTGATTTCCATTTGTCAACACTGGCTCTATTTATACTCTGTTGGCAACACTCCAGAATCTGCCTTTATCGAGATTCTTCTCTTTCTTTCTCGTTGGCTTGTTCTGGTTATCACCTATTTCTTTTTGTTGGCGTTCGTTTCGATGCTACCAATATTCGTGTCTCACAATAGTCTCATTCATAATAGTGATGAGTAACCGACCATCGATACTCGTTACAATATATACCCTATGATATATACCAGAGAAGTCCTAATTTGGCTTTTGAGCTTATTTCTGATTACAATATCAAGGTCACGTAACAGAGTTGCAGTACACAGAGATTTTGAAGAGAGCATTGCCATTACCAGGAGAGCAAATGCTGTAAATTAACATGACAAAATAATATTGAATTTTACATGGCAGCGCCTTTTTTATACACATATGTGGATTTTGCTATTTACTTGATTGATTATATGAAGAATTGGAAATTAGGAACAAAATATATTGTGGAGCATGCGTTCACAATGTATGAATATATGTAGGTTGGTGGGTTGTATGGAGGAGGGTGGAAGTGTTTTTATTTCTTTGTTTTGTTTTGATTACGATTTTGATACAATCATATTCTGTGCAAAATGTATACAAAATACTTTTATCATTTTTAATTGATTGCCATTGATTCCCTGATTTACTTCAAACAAATTTAAATAATACTTACCTATTAAATGCTTACCAGCATTTCCTACAAATCATGATTATGATAATTATGATATTTATTTAATTTCTATTCTATCAAAAATCCAAATTTATCATATTTATTAATTTATTAATGTATGAGTAGTAATATTATTTTAGTAACATTATTAATAATAATATAATAATTGTATAATTTTAGTATATAATAATCGAAAAGTAGTAATAGTAACGATATTTAACATCATTTTAGTAATAGTTGTAATAGTAACAATAGCAATATAAAGCATATTTTCAGTAATACTAGTATTAATAAAAACAATAATATCAGCAACAATAACTCCATATTAGTACGTTAATGTCAGCAAATCAATAGTATTTTTATACCCTGCATAATGTATTATGCGTCCATCCGTCTGTTCGTCACCTGGCTGGTTCGCACGATAACTTGAGCAAATAATGAGGTATTTTGACGAAATTTGGCATAAGTAACCTATGATCCAAGGGTACGGAGGGGATTGATATTGGGCATAATCGGTCAATAACAACGCCGACACCAAGCATTCAAAGCGACTAACCTTGGAATTTTCAAAATTTTTACCTTGCTATACCTCATTAATATACCATTTGAGACAACAATATTTAGCACATAGCGTTACATTATACTGCTACATAACCTTGCCAGAAATGAGCTAGCCACGCCTACTTATTACATTAGCTCCCATACAAAATGTGTCTGTACATCTTTTAAATTGAAACAGCTTTAATTTCTGCAATCCTCCGGCTAGAATAATCATAATTGACACTTAAATTAATATGGTAGTCGGAAATAATATGGCAAAAAATCAGCGTGCCACGCCCACTTTTTATTGCGGCTCCCATACAAAGTCGAGGGAATTAAACAAAAACTTGTAAGCCCTATAACTTATAAACAACTAGATTTACATGAAATGGGTTCGTCACGCCCACTATTTATAGTAGGCCCCATGCATAATGACTGAATGTCTTTTAAATTGAAATGGCTGTAACTGAAATTTAAGGTTTAGATAAATGTTGTAAAGATAATTATATTTATAAGAATGAAGCAAGCTACGACCACTACTAAGTCTTGGAATTATCCTAAAAACCCCTTAAAACACCCATAATGTACAAAATACTTCGTCAAATTCAACCATATTTTAGGTGTGGACTAGTATTATAAGCAAAAATTGTTCCTCAAAAAACTGTTGAGCCACGCCTACTTTTTAATGTAGCTCCCATACAAAATAGTGGAAATAAAAGAAAAAGATGGATATTCGTACAAACTTTATACATATATACCTACATATGCAGGGTATAATTTGTTCGGCCCCAGCCGACTGTAAGGTAATTTTTCAATTAGTAGATGATCTGAGGGATGACTTTTTGTACGAGATCTTTATCTTATTTTGTAAATGAAGTATTCGAACACATTCTGCGTTCATTTACGAAATAGCATGCAATTTATTGGAGGGATATTAAATACGTCGTTGGATAGATTATTTATTGGTTTTATTATTAATGCTTACCCATCACTGTATATAACTCTTTTTGAATTTGTCACGGTCAATGGTTTCACGTAGGTTTACGCTTCAGATGGTACTTGTTTCTCTTCTACGTTTCTTTATATTCTTCAGTTCATTGGATTCTTTTTCGTCAACTCATCAAATATATCTTTTATTTTCTGGAAAAATAATTTGGGTTTAGCGGACATTGCTAAAAAGTACTGGGGCGATGATCCTATTAATGCCTACTGCAACAGGAATTGCAAACAATTTTGGTAATCTAGGTACGAATATTTGGACAAATTGTGATGAATAAAAAGTTTATATTGGCATTGTCTTGAAAATTTTAAAATTTATCTGGTTCAGATGTTTCAATAATTTATTCCTAATTGCAAATATTTTGCATTCTATTGTTTTATGCTATGGTTCTCGTATAGTTACACTAAGTTTTTTGTTTTCCTTTCTGTTTGTATTTTATGTAATATTTTGATTCAACTTCTTATTTGTTAATTCGCTTTTAGAAGCTACTGTGCATGTATTTCCTTCACATCAATATGACATTAACATTAGATTTATATATATATATATATATATATATATATATATATATATATATATATATATATATATATATATATATATATATATATATATCTATATATATACATATATATATATATATATATATATATATATATATATATATATATATATATGGCACTAAAAGCCCCGAAGGGCTCATTGGCCGAGCTTCTCTTCCATTACTCTTGTGCGTGTTAAATTTTGGACAGTATTAGAATGGACCTACTTATTTTAGCCGGTTCCGAACGGCAAAACACTTTTCATCACTTTTCCTGGGCTTTGTCACAGAGTTCTTTTAGAAGCTTTTTCATGGCAAGTTAAGTTGTTACTGTCGGAAGAATTGCCAATTGCTTGCCGACAGGTGGAAACCGTTCGAAAGAAAAATCTTTTCGATATTAAATTTGTTATGCATGTGCCGGAGATTGAACCACAACCTACAGATCAGAAGGCCAACACACTAACCACTGAGCCACGGCAACATTAGATTTACGGAACTCTTTGGTTTGGTTTGATATTTCATATGATTTTAACAACAGTATGTTGCAAATATTCTGTTTTTTTAAATAAAATGAAAAGAAACGTGAAATATTTTCAAATCTCTATTTTCCAATTCATATAATTTCTTCGTAAATCTAATGTTAATGTTGTTAAATCTGTATTAAATATTGCGTTTAAATATTTCCGGTCATGCCGATATAAGGACCCATTCAGCTGTGAAGTAAATTGAAGCTCAATTTACGATTCGAATATTCTCATGTTATTTGATATATTGATGATCATGTTATTTGATATATTGATGATCGTTTTCTCTTAAAGTCGAAGCCCATAGAATACTTTATATACAACTGACAGCTGAGTTAAAATACATGAATTTGTATGAAGTAATGCCCAATCACTCCGTGTCCTTCAACGCAAAGTATAAAAGATGGCCAACTTTTATCTTTATCGTACATGAGGCAAACATGGTTGCATTTAAACAATAATAATTATTATAAAATTTAAAAATTACTAAATATTGCATTAAATTGATGTTCAAATAGTTATTGAATGTATAATAAAAGTGCTATACACATATTTCAGTTAAATAAAATACAATTTCATACAAATCAAACACTAAATGTATACAAATACGAAAATTGTATAGTACATTTAAAAAAACAGGTGATTTTGTATCCGCTGTGAAACGTATTGATTGGGCCAGCTTACACCGTCTTTTCCGTCGCTGTCAGTTATATGCTTTAACGCAAAGGAACAAAGTATTCTATGGGCTTCGGCTATTATTCAGTGTATCTTTGATTTTTGTTAGAGTAGATACTGAATGTTCGGTGACCATTGCAACACCATCTATAGGTTCATCCGGCAGAAACAATTTGCCAAAAATGCTTCTTAATAGAGCTCTGTGACAAAACAAAGTTAAGGTGATGTCAGAAGAGTTCTGCCGTTAGTATTGGAAGTGGTATCACAATGGGCCTTTCTGGCCTAAGTGTGTCCTCTCAGAGAGAGGGCAGCCACATATCCTAACCTAACCTCTATAGGATCATTACTTGTTGCCGCAATTCATTAATTTCAATCATTAATCGCTAGAAATCCTTAATATTTCGGGACTTAAATGTTTTCGTTGATACTGCAACTCTGTTAAGTGACACTGATATTGTAATAAGAAATAAGCTCAAAAGCCAAAGTAGGACTTCTCTGGTATTAAACATTCTCTGCTTAAACATTTGTGCAAAATGTGTTGCGTGCGGCCTGAATTGCGCATACACATATGTGTGTGTGTTCATCTTCATCGTCTTGATATTGTTGTATCATGACTGCCTGTAATATAAAGAGAAAGAAAAAATGTTATTAAATTCTGTTAGTAAAAGGAATAAAAGTGTTACAGTTTATATCTATGTTAACTAACATGAATGTATTAACAAACTTACAGTGTGACGTCGCTGCCGTAGCAGGATTTTCCGTGTGTTTGTTTGTGAGGATTATGTGTATGTATACGGATAGCGGCCTTCGGTAGAACCGGTTAGCCGTTCGTTACATCGTGTAGTTAAGTGGTGACTCGTGATGTTTGAAGTGTCTTGTTGACTTGTGAGTAACCGTGCTACGAATCAAGTAAACCGCGAGCGTGTATAAAAAGGATAAAAGGTACCGTGTGGCAGACATACCTGGTATTGGACGACTGGTAGCAGGACCAGAAGTGGATAATACGTATCCAGGACGCAGCAGCACCAAAGAAGCTGCTCCAAGTGTGTATCGAGTGCGTCGTCCAAGGTGCTGGAAAGCTAAAAACAAAAAAAAGTGATAATTAAATTGTCCTAGAACGGCACTTACCTGGGTACACGTCATCGTGCAAGTCCATGTAAAGCGGGGATACACCGAATATGTGCATTTGTATGTAACTCGCACCTGAGTTACGAGTGCATTAGTTTGTGGTGGCCAGTTTCAAAAGCACTGATTGGCCTCGTATACAGTGGCTCCCAGCTTATTTCGTACAGTGACAGTTTAAAAATTGCTGCAGTCGTAATTCCTAATATAGCAAAAATTTGAACAAAATATAAATGCCATTTTTGAAAGGAAGGTTTGTTTTTTATTTTCCAAAATTTACTTTTTCAAAATTTTAGTGTTTGACACTATAAAAAAATAAAATAAGAATAAAATAGGAAAATTCATGTCACAGCTTATTTCGTACAGTCTCTTTAAGTTCAAACTAAAAACAAAGTAAGTTGATTTTAATATTTAGTATGACATCCCTTAGCGTTAATGATAGCCTGGAGTCTATTTGGCATTGAATCCACCAATTTTTGAGTGATGTCTGGTGTGATTTTTTTCCATTCCTCCATCAGTACCTTCTTTAGGTCTTGCTTATTAGAAATCTTGTGTGTTCTTATTTTATTGTCCAAAATAGACCAAAGATTTTCAATCACATTCATGTCAGGTGACTGTGGTGGTGGAGACATCAAGTGTGGGCAGTTCCAAATAAGCCAAGATTGCACAATCCCAGATTTATGTTTTGGGTCATTATCTTGGTAGTACCGAAATTCTTCCCGCAAACCCAGTTTGTCTGCACTTTGAAGTAAATTGTTTTTCAGAATCTCGAGGTACTTCATTTTGTCCATTGTTTCCTCAATAAAAACCAATTCACCTACTCCGGCTGCTGACATACAGGCCCAAACCATCACGCTACCGCCACCATGCTTCACTGTGGGCTTAAGGTTCTCCTTGTTTAGCTCGGTATTCGCTTTACGCCAAACATATGACATTCCGTCCGAGCCAAAAATATTAAACTTAGACTCATCCGCGAAAATAACGGTATTCCAGAACGCAGGAGTATTAATAATATGCTCTTTGGCGAAGTCAAGTCGGCGTTGTATATTCATTTTCGAAATGAATGGTTTCTTTCGGGCTACTCGACCGTTCAAGTCATGATTGCGCAGCACACGTCGGACATTTCAGCACTGGATGATTTTCCTATTTCACGCTGAACCTCTGCAGCCAACTTCGGAGCGGATAACTTTGGATTTTTCTTAATTTTTCGTACAATATAACGCTCGTCTGAAGCGTTGAAAATCTTATTAGGTGCTTCTCTGCCCTTGTTCTCCAACCGATTTTCGCGAACGAAGCGTTGAATGATGTATTGGACAGTTGAGGCACTTAAATTTGTCATTTCAGCAATTTTTCGCACACTCTGACCTTTCCTAAAATGGTTAATTACCAGTTTACGCTGTTCCATCGTTGTACGACGACCCATAACGCTAAATGTTTAATTTACAGCACTTTAACTATTTAAAATAATAATAATAAAAATTGTTATAATAGTTAAAAAGGTCCAAAAACTCATACAATTCAAAAAAACTTTGTAACTGCGCGGCAGAATGAAACTTACTTACATTGAAGTTTGTGTACGAAATAAGATGTGAGCTGAAAATCAGCTGATCAATAGTTTTTCTTTCTTGCATGACAAAAAGAACAATTTTTGGGGTTCCCCGTTTTCTTATTAGGTTTACTAAACACATACACAGACATCTACATTCAAAACTTATCGATAAGTTTTTTAGTTTCGATGTTACAGCCATGTACATAAAAATATATACACTGTACGAAATAAGCTGTGAGCCACTGTATATATATATATATATATATATATATATATATATACATATATATATATATATATATATATATATATATATATATATATATATATATATATATATATATATGTGTTGTAAACCCTGCTTAGAATAGTTATATATATATGTATACATATTGTATTTGAATCTTTGCCTATGTACAGTTTGCTGCTTGCTTTGTCATGCATGAGAAGATGCCAATACTAATAACGGCACTTCCAAAGCATCAAACGAATAGCATAGCATTGTTGTGTTATGATTCTATTTCGTAATTCAATTATGTACATCGCGGCATTATTCCACTTTCCAGGCTGCGCAGTTTGATTACGGTAAATACATTTTTGTGAAGTTTGAATTCACGTACATGCACGCATGTTAAACATTTTTGAATTCAGTTGTCGATCAGCCTGGAGAGTGGAGTGATGCACTGCGGTAAGTACTTGTCTATTTATCAATTGTCGTGTATGTGTATATGTATAACTGTCTTTTTTTCTTTAGAATAAACGAGTCATATTATTATATATGATTTTGTTAAATCCAGCCACTCAATCGACAACAATTTTATTCGCATGTGTATGGTTGATTTGCTTGCGTTGCTTCATTGCGCAATTTTATTCGCAATGCACATTTGATTTGCCTGCGTTGCTTCATTACGCGAATTTTATTCGCATTGCACATTTGATTTGCCTGCGTTGCTTCATTTTGCGAATTTTATTCGCAACGCATATTTGATTTGCCTTGAGTGGCTTCATTACGCGAATTTTATTTGCACTACATTTTTGATTTGCCTTGCGTGGTTTCAATACGCCAATTTTATTGCGTGGAACGTTGGTCAGCCGCTTTATTATTAAGCATAACGTGTGTTGGTGTTAATTGATATTTGCTATGCGGTCAAGTCATCGATCACCCCGCCGCCCCACGTCAGCCAGTTCGCCAGCTATGGAGGGTAGTATTCCCAGTATCGTCACATCAACACCCAGCCAGGGTATAGATGCACCCACCACCACCGTCACAGCCAGTGACTTGCCAGCTGCTCCAATTGCCACAGGACCAATTACTCGTGCTTCATCAGCCACTGCTGTTGCACGTCAAGACAGTGTGGTTGCGGCTCTACAGAAGCGCATCGCCATATTGGAAAGCAATTTGTCGGCCGTACAGGTCGTAATAAAAGAGCACCAATCGCGTAGTGAAGTGCTCAACGTGGATGTGCCAAACAGCGCACGTGAATCTGACAACAGTACTTCCACCGGGGAGTCAGTCTTGCAGCCAGCGAGACTAACAACAACACAGCCGCCAATTGTACAGTTACCAGTGTTACATTCGCCAGCTTTGGCTAACTGTTCAGTACCGTTGCCTCAATTTGCCAATACCCGTTACTCGCGGCCACTCTATGTAACAAGTACTGCTGCCGCAGATATGCCAACCGTTACGTCTGGTGTTGCTGCGATGACGAGTAATATGTACAGTTCAACTGTACTGATGAGCGGTACGCCTTCAGCCAACTCTAATCCAACGACTGTAGCCGATTTTGCCAATACGTGTTCCGCAGCTACTCATTTGTCTGGTCTGCCCAGGAAAATGTATGACTTGCCGGAATTCTGTGGAAGGTCGGAAGATTGGCCAATATTTTATACAGCCTTCACAGAATCCACTGCAATGTATGGGTACAGCAATTTTGAAAACAATCAACGCTTACATAAGTGCTTGAAGGGTGATGCGCGTGAGGTTGTCAAGTCACTGCTCATCCACCCTAACAACGTCAGCAACATCATTCAGCAGTTGAAGTTTCGATTTGGTCGCCCTGAGCAGTTGATACGTAGCCAGCTGTCCCAGGTGAGGGAAATTTCACCCATTCCCGAGAATGCGATGGTGAGGCTCATACCATTCGCAACAAAGGTTAGTAATATTTGTGTTTTTTTGCAATCTACCAATGGTGGTGAGTTACATCTGGTGAATCCCACATTGCTCGACGAGCTCATATCAAAACTGCCAATGAGCAAGCGCATTGAATGGGCAAGTTTCGCAGCGTCTGTACAGCCATATGCAACGGTGAAGCATTTTAGTGATTGGTTGTCTAAATTGGCCAATGTCATTTGTACCGTTTGTGTTGAAAATTCACAACGATCGTCGAGCCGCATGGTATTGCATGCGGTAGCGTCACAACGATCGTCGAGGTGCCCAATGTGCGAGAGTCAACATAGGTTGGTGGAGTGTGCGAACTTTCTAGAATTATCAGTGCCGAACAGGTGGACGGAGGCGAAACGATATCGTTTGTGTTTTTCTTGTCTCAATTTGGGTCATGGTACACGGAATTGTCAACGGCGCAAGCTATGTGCGATTGAAGGGTGCCGTAGGGTGCACCATAAATTATTACACGAAGCCATGGGTGACACCAACAATATGCCGAGACTGTCAACATCGCCTCAAGTACACCACAGGTCCAGTTCTGCCGTGGCTACACGCCATCACCGTAGGTTTACATCAATGCAGCCGCCACTCTACAGCCAGCAGCAACCGCAAGAGGCGAGCTCAGCAGTTTTGAGTTGTAGTTCCTCTGATAACAAACTTCTGTTTCGTATCCTGCCGGTCACGCTATATGGAAACCAAAGGCACATCGACACATATGCACTCCTAGACGAGGGTTCATCCATCACGATGATTGAGAGCGCTCTCATTCAAGATTCAAGGGTATGCGTGGACGCCAGCAACGTTTGAATCTACAGTGGTTTGGAGGGCGTGCATCGCAGGAGCCAGCTGTTGTGGTCGATTTGCTCATCAGTGGTGCCGGTATGGAAAGGCGACACAAACTTCGTAGTGTGTATGCGGTGTCGAACTTACGGCTTCCTTTGCAGAGCTTGAGCAAGGACGATTTGAATTGTGATGACAACCATATACGCCAATTGCTGGTGCAGCCGTATACTCGGGTCAGGCCTAGGATTTTGATTGGACTTGACCATTGCCATTTGGGTTTGCCGTCGACCACTATGAACGTAAAAAAGAGTGGCCCTTTCGTCGCCAATACAGAGTTGGGTTGGGTGGTGTTTGGCCCAACATCCAGTGCATTGCCATCGCCGTCATCGTGTTTATTTGTGAACTGCCAAGCCGATCATTCACTGCATGAAATGGTGGCGGACTTCTTCGATATTGAGAGCTTCGGTGTCAGGGCTGCACCACCTGTAGAGAGTGAAGCCGATATCCGTGCCAAGGCGATCTTAAGGTCCACTACATGCCGTGTAGATGGACGATTCCAAACAGGTCTCTTATGGAGACGCGACAACGTAAGGTTGCCTGATAGCTGCAACATGGCACTAAAACGATTAGTCAGTGTGGAGAGGAGAATGCGTCGTGATGCAGGTTTCGCCACCGAATACAAGCGCATCATGGACTCCTACGTCGACAAGAAATATGCCCGAAAACTGCTGCCAGTGGAAGCTTCTGTGTCTGCGCCTACGACGTGGTATTTGCCGCATTTCGCCGTTGTTAATCTCAACAAGCCTGGTAAGCTGCGTTTGGTCTTCGACGCCGCCGCTGAGGTAAGTGGCATCTCCCTCAATTCACAGCTGTTAAAGGGCCCACAAGAATATCGGTCCTTGCCATCCATATTGTTTCGTTTTCGTGAAGGCGCGGTTGCTGTATGTGGAGACATTAAAGAAATGTTCCACCAAGTGCTAATACAGAAAGATGACAGACGTGCTCAACGATTCCTTTGGCGTGGTGGTGATGCTACAAAGCCGCCAGATGTTTATGAAGTGTGCGTGATGACGTTTGGCGCTGCCTGTTCGCCGTGTGCTGCCAATTATGTCAAAACAATTAACGCGTTGGAGCACCAAAGTAATGACTACACCACCGTTCGTGCTGTGAAAGCAATATTGCACCGCCACTACGTCGATGACTTCGTTGATTGCTTCAGTTCAGAGGAAGAAGCAATTGCTGTATCGCAGCGGGTACGAGCGATTCACATGAATGCTGGGTTCGAGGTCCATAATTTCACATCTAATTCATCGAACGTGGTTGCTGCATTGGGTGGTGTTGACGCCACGCGCCCGATTGCCAAAAAAGAAGGCGTGTTAGTTGAACGTGTGCTTGGTTTGTTTTGGCAGTCATCATCGGATTGCTTCAGATTCATGTTGAAGTTTCATAACGTTGATGCAACGGTAGTGAATGGAGCTAGGCGCCCTACTAAGAGAGAACTTCTTAGCGTTGTTATGTCCATTTTCGACCCTTTGGGACTGCTGAGTAACTTCGTTATTGGCGCTAAGCTACTTATGCGCGAAGTGTGGAAACGTGACATCCAGTGGGATGAGCCGCTGCCAGATGACGTTAACGTCGCGTGGGAGAAGTGGCGTAAACAGCTACCAGCAGTCATCAAATATGCTATACCTCGTTTTTATTTTCGGAATGGTGCCTCTCATAAGCTGCAGCTCCACATATTTGTCGACGCCAGTGAAGACGCTTTCGCCGCTGTTGCATATTGGCGATCTCAAAACTCGTTGGGTGAAACTGAGGTGACATTTGTATGTGCAAAGACAAGATGCGCACCAGTGAGGGCTCTTACTGTGCCACGGCTTGAACTTCAGGCCGCTGTATTGGGCTGTCGTCTTATGCACTGTCTTCGTGATGAACACTCTGTTAACATCGACGACTGCATCCTGTGGAGTGACTCAAAGACGGTGATCAAATGGATCCAAAGTGAGCATCGTCGATATAAGCCTTTTGTACAGCACAGGGTGGCAGAGATATTGGCCGTAACAAGCATTGAAAACTGGAGGTGGCTACCTACTGCGCAGAATGTAGCCGACGAGGCCACGCGTCCAAACGATCACATCGATTTTAGACCGACAGCGCGTTGGTCATGTGCACCACAGTTTCTACAACAGGAAGAGCATGCTTGGCCTTCGCAAGACGCGATCATTATTAGCCATAATGAGCCTGATGAAGAGCTTCGCCCTAAATTTGCCTTAGTCATCGTGAGTTATAAACTTTTGGATTTTAATCATTTTTCGTCATTTAATAGATTAGTAAGAGCTACGGCTTGGGTTTTACGCTTCGTTGACATTTGCCGCCGCCGTATTCAGCCGAACCGATGCTATGGTTTGACCGCTGAAGAAATCAAAAACGCCAAATACCTTTTATGCCGCATAGTACAACGTGAGGTATATGCAATGGAGTTCCAATCAATCGAGAATGGTGAACACATCGCTCGTAATAGCACACTGCTACAACTTTCGCCGTACGTAGATGAGGAGGGCATTCTTCGTGTGCAAGGTCGCATTGACGCTGCCAGCTGGCTTCCAATTAGCACACGGCCCCCATTATTTTGCCGCCTGATCATGCCTTTACGAAACTTCTAGTACTACACCATCACAGCATCATGTGCCATCAGAACGTGGAAGCTACGATCTGCAATATTCGTCGCGGGTATTGGGTGCCACGCCTAAGAAGTTTGTTGCGCAGCGTGATCGCTGGTTGTACTGTGTGCCGTTTGAAAAGGGCAGCTCCGGTGGCTCCATTGATGGGACCGCTTCCTATGGATAGGCTTACTCCGTACGTGCGGCCCTTTAGCTACACAGGACTCGACTACTTTGGTCCAGTGACTGTCACTGTCCGGCGCAGCACCGAGAAGAGATGGGTGGCACTCTTTACATGTCTAACTGTTCGAGCGGTGCACCTGGAGCTAGCTCACGATTTGAGCACTGATTCGTGCATTCTCGCTGTACGCAATTTCATGAATCGACGGGGCGTTCCTATACGTATACGATCTGACAATGGGAAGAATTTCGTTGGTGCTGATCGGGAAGCGAAGCGATTCACAGAAGTGTTTGACTGCGTTCGCTTGCAAAGTGAATTATCGCAGCTGAGTGTCGACTGGGTGTTTAACTCTCCATTCAATCCAGCAGAAGGTGGTGCTTGGGAGAGAATGGTGCAGTGCGTCAAGCGAGTGCTGCGTTACACTTTGAAGGAAGTCGCGCCAAGAGAACATACGATGCACAGCCTTCTTATTGAAGCCGAGAACGTCGTCAATTCTAGGCCACTGACACATTTGCCGGTCAGTGTAGATCAAGAGCAGCCGCTAACGCCTAACGATTTCCTGCTAGGAGCAGCAAATACGGCGCAGACTCCTATTGCAAACGTCGATTCAGAGAAAACTTGTGTTCTGCGTCAGCAGTGGCGCATTGCTCGTCAATTGAGAGACCATTTTTGGAGGAGGTGGATAATGGAGTACCTTCCCACATTGACTCGCCGTGTAAAGTGGTGCCAACGAACAAAGCCGTTGCAGGAGGGGGATTTGGTGTTCATATGTGACCTCAATGTTCCACGTAAAGAGTGGTGTCGTGGCAGAGTAGAGCGAGTGTATCCTGGACCTGATGGTGAAGTACGTCGCGCCGATATACGAACTTCTGGTGGTGTGAAGAGACGTGCGGTTTCCAGGTTGGCCGTACTTGACGTTGATGGTGGTGAATCGGGTCGATCCACGGGGGTGGGGATGTTGTAAACCCTGCTTAGAATAGTTATATATATGTATACATATTGTATTTGAATCTTTGCCTATGTACAGTTTGCTGCTTGCTTTGTCATGCATGAGAAGATGCCAATACTAATAACGGCACTTCCAAAGCATCAAACGAATAGCATAGCATTGTTGTGTTATGATTCTATTTCGTAATTCAATTATGTACATCGCGGCATTATTCCACTTTCCAGGCTGCGCAGTTTGATTACGGTAAATACATTTTTGTGAAGTTTGAATTCACGTACATGCACGCATGTTAAACATTTTTGAATTCAGTTGTCGATCAGCCTGGAGAGTGGAGTGATGCACTGCGGTAAGTACTTGTCTATTTATCAATTGTCGTGTATGTGTATATGTATAACTGTCTTTTTTTCTTTAGAATAAACGAGTCATATTATTATAAATGATTTTGTTAAATCCAGCCACTCAATCGACAACAATATATATATATATATATATATATATATATATATATATATATATATATATATATATATATATATATATATATATATACAGTATTGTGCAAAACTTAAGCAACTGGCATAGTGCTCTCATTGATTTCAAATTTACTAAAAAATAAAAGCGCTTAGATTGAATGTTTTAATATTTATTTGTTCCTTCATTAAATACATAAAAAACAACAACAACAAAAGTTCGGTATTCTTACGAAATTAACTGTAAACAACAAAAAACAAATTATACTCATATTTCATCTGTGCAAAACTTAAGCAACTCGGAGTGCAAAGGTGTTCGATATTTCTTTGTTCAAAAAATAACGGATCTTTTTCGGAGTTTTTTCTGCTTTGTGCATTACCATTGATCTAACTCAGTACAAAAAAGTCTTTCTTAGCGCACAGTTCTTTCAAACATTGAAATCCAAAATGCAACGTGTCTGTTATAGTCATCAATTTAAGATGAAGGTTATATCGTTATTTAAGGAAGGAAAACCACAGAATGATATTGCAAAATCATTAAATATCAACAAATCTATGATATCAAGATGGATACGATTATTTGAAAAAACTGGTAGCGTTACAGATCGAAATTCAGGAGGAAGACCCCAAAAAATTTCTTATAGGGAAGCTATTCAAATTAAAAAATTGATTAAAAAAAATCCGTTCATGTCTTCAAAAGATATAGTAAATAAATACTCTTAATTGAAATGTCGATTCAAGCACAGTAAGAAGGCATTTGATTAAGGTTGGTTTAAAAAGCTACAAAGCGGTAAAGAAACCAATGCTTACACCAAAACATGTAAAAAAAGGTATGTTTGGTTTAATGCCTTCAAAACAAAAACAACAACATATATTTTTTTTCCAGACGAATTTGCTAAGTACGTGGGCTGGTCCATAAAAAAGTGGTTTGGCGTACTGTTCAGTGATGAAGTTAAAATAAATTTATTTAATTCAGACGGAATAATAAGAGTTCGACATGCGAAAGGTGAAGGCCTCAATCCGCGATACTGTAAAAAGACTGTAAAGCATGGAGGAGGGAACGTCATGGTGTGGGCGTGTTTTTCGGGGAGTGGACTTGGTCCGTTGCATAGGATTGACCACAAAATGGACAGATTTATGTATAAGGACATCTTAGAAACTGCAATGTTGCCTTTTGCGGAATGGAATATGCCACTTTGATGGGTGTTTCAGCACGACAATGATCCGAAACACACATCGAAGTTTGTGAAGGATTGGCTACAGTCAAATAAGATTCAAGTGCTTGATTGGCCGGCACAATCGCCCGACTTGAATCCTATTGAAAATTTGTTTTCAATTTTAAAACGAGGCTTGGGCTCAAAGCGCTTTAAAAATAAAGACGAACTATTTTTAGGCCTCAAAACTGAATGGGAAAATATAAATAAATCATATTTAACGAAATTAGTAGCCCAAAGGTGTGCTGCAGTAATTAAAAATAAGGGATACTACACAAAATATTAAAAGTTGCTTAAGTTTTGCACAGATGAAATATGAGTATAATTTGTTTTTTGTTGTTTACAGTTAATTTCGTAAGAATACCGAACTTTTGTTGTTGTTGTTTTTTATGTATTTAATGAAGGAACAAATAAATATTAAAACATTCAATCTAAGCGCTTTTATTTTTAAGTAAATTTGAAATCAATTAGAGCACTATGCCAGTTGCTTAAGTTTTGCACAATACTGTATATATATATATATATATATATATATATATATATATATATATATATATATATATATATATATATACGCGCTATATATATTCACTACGAGCCAGAGGAACGAACACACCCGGCGAATTTCGATGGAAATTGCGCGATCGTGCCTAAATTGCCTTGCCAAAACAAATTTTAATTTAATTGATATAACACGAATATAAATATGGCGATCCACCGATTTGGAATATAAACAAACATATATTAATAAGCTAGAGGTGGGAAGAATCATATCATAAGGAAAGTCTCCACTGTGTCAAAGTAATGGTGTTGCCAGAATCCAGTCACTTAAACATTTAGGCATGGTTAAATTTTAGTCCAGAGTGTTTCGTGTTTTGCTTCTACCTTTTGTATATGCGCGTATATACATATCTATATAAATTAAGTTTCGATTAGATAGATTCTTTTTTGTTTTTTTTTGGATTCTTTTTTTTTTTTTGAGCAATTACGGTTTTGTCAATACCAAAATTTCGAGATTATCAATACCGATATTAAGGTTTCTTTTTATTTTTTTTTATATATTTGGTACCGTTGCTTTGCGCTCAAGGGAGCTGAAGTTGAGGAGGGTTCGGTATTTGTTGCACATTATATCGGCGAGAATTCCCCCAATAATTCCCCCATTGAGCTCAATAGGTGTAGGGCATAATTAGGGTTGACATTAAATCACATTCGCATGCGTTTTTTTTTTGTGTCGACGTAGACGTCGCCGTACCCCCTTGATTGTATCCTTCTTGGTATATACTGCATCGAGCGTGCACAAAATTTTTGTTTGTCGTTATTTTGTTTCACATTTAAATTATTTTTTTTGTTGGTTTCAATAATTGTTTATTTCTTTATATAACTTACCATATTTTTTTATAAATTTCTTATTGAATTTATACAAAATTTTAATTTCATTTATATTTTCTTATATTTTGTTATATATATTTATATCTGTGATTTATTGTTTTTTTTTTATAATGTCTACTTCTCTATTTAAGCTATTCCATTTAGGTAATTGTATTTAAGGTTTAGATTCTTTCTGTATTAGTTTTTTTTTTGGGTTTATGAATAAATGATAGTATTTTGACATATTGTATATGAGAAATGAAGAGGTAATGGGCGCACACAGTCGCACACCGGAACGAGAGATAATAGGATGAGTGACCATCGATCTGTTTGAGTGTAGGTTGTCCTGAAATGGTAGGAGTTATTGTTCACGCATCGCTCTGCTGTGGCGGGTTGAAGACCACGCCCATTTGACCGCTGGTAGCCGAGCCCAACCACAGCAGAAGCACCAGGATGCGTGAACAATAATGGCGCCCGATAAAAATAAGTTTCTACGAGTAATCGTGTGTCAGTCAAGTATGTGGGGATTCTGTATGCGAGGTTTCCATTATCTGTCCATTTGATCCTAGTATTCGTCGACGTCTATTTTATACAGACATATTCACACAATGACAGGTGTCAACGAAATATAACATTACGTAATATGTCGCTGCTATAAATCATTTCACTACTAGCTTTATAGCGGCCAAGCACTGAAACTATTTTGTAGCTCTGCTCTCACTCTGACAACATTTGAGCGAGCACATAAGAAAACACAAGCAGAGTTTTGTAGCAAGTTGTAGCGACATATCATAGCAACGAATGTAGCGCTCACTCTGTCATCAGCCTTACGCAGAACAATAATGGCGCCCAACGTGGGGCCAGAAATTGACAATTCAATCAATTTAATATTTCGATATGTGGAAATAATTCAATATAGTACGGAACAAATGATAAATATGAAAATAGTCAAATCGTGATTTAGTTTTATAAATTTATAGTAAGTTAATATGCTTCACATTATACGTAAATATAGGTATGTATCAGAGCTGTAAAAGTGTGAAATCATTTTCACTTTTAATTCTTTTATTTCAATTTTGAAAAGTTTAACTCCTTTTCTTCTAGCATTCAGTATGTAAAGTCTTTAGGCTGATAAAAATGAATGAGTTATATTCGTTTTCAATTCATGAATTGAAAAACCTAAAGAATTCACACAGAATTGAAATTTTGATGAATGCAGCAACAGATGGCTGCAGCCTAAAAGGAATGGCATTGGCGATATCCATTCAGTAGCAAGCTGACACCCCTTCTTCTTCTTCCCGTTTTGTTGTTTACAAAATATCTGTATGGTTGTTGGATCTCTTTCATTTCTGGGTTGCCATTGGCTTCTATTAAATATAAACAAAGTATTAAATGCAAAAAATATAAAAGTTTTATTTCGTATTACAATTTTTTTGTTTGTTTTTACGTAATCATTTTAATAAATTGAGAATTAACGACTAGCATGTTTGTTCCTTGTAGTTTGACCTCCTTGAAGAATTTTGCGTATATATACACATATTTACGTATAATGCGTATATATATATAGATATATATAGATATATAGATATAGATATACAGTGGCTCACAGCTTATTTCGTACAGTGTATATATTTTTATGTACATGGCTGTAACATCGAAACTAAAAAACTTATCAATAAGTTTTGAATGTAGATGTCTATGTATGTGTTTAGTAAACCTAATAAGAAAACGGGGAACCCCAAAAATTGTTCTTTTTGTCATGCAAGAGAGAAAAACTATTGATCAGCTGATTTTCAGCTCACATCTTATTTCGTACACAAACTTCAATGTAAGTAAGTTTCATCCTGCCGCGCAGTTACAAAGTTTTTTTGAATTGTATGAGTTTTTGGACCTTTTTAACTATTATAACAATTTTTATTATTATTATTTTAAATAGTTAAAGTGCTGTAAATTAAACATTTAGCGTTATGGGTCGTCGTACAACGATGGAACAGCGTAAACTGGTAATTAACCATTTTAGGAAAGGTCAGAGTGTGCGAAAAATTGCTGAAATGACAAATTTAAGTGCCTCAACTGTCCAATACATCATTCAACGCTTCGTTCGCGAAAATCGGTTGGAGAACAAGGGCAGAGAAGCACCTAATAAGATTTTCAACGCTTCAGACGAGCGTTATATTGTACGAAAAATTAAGAAAAATCCAAAGTTATCCGCTCCGAAGTTGGCTGCAGAGGTTCAGCGTGAAATAGGAAAATCATCCAGTGCTGAAACTGTCCGACGTGTGCTGCGCAATCATGACTTGAACGGTCGAGTAGCCCGAAAGAAACCATTCATTTCGAAAATGAATATACAACGCCGACTTGACTTCGCCAAAGAGCATATTATTAATACTCCTGCGTTCTGGAATACCGTTATTTTCGCGGATGAGTCTAAGTTTAATATTTTTGGCTCGGACGGAATGTCATATGTTTGGCGTAAAGCGAATACCGAGCTAAACAAGGAGAACCTTAAGCCCACAGTGAAGCATGGTGGCGGTAGCGTGATGGTTTGGGCCTGTATGTCAGCAGCCGGAGTAGGTGAATTGGTTTTTATTGAGGAAACAATGGACAAAATGAAGTACCTCGAGATTCTGAAAAACAATTTACTTCAAAGTGCAGACAAACTGGGTTTGCGGGAAGAATTTCGGTACTACCAAGATAATGACCCAAAACATAAATCTGGGATTGTGCAATCTTGGCTTATTTGGAACTGCCCACACTTGATGTCTCCACCACCACAGTCACCTGACATGAATGTGATTGAAAATCTTTGGTCTATTTTGGACAATAAAATAAGAACACACAAGATTTCTAATAAGCAAGACCTAAAGAAGGTACTGATGGAGGAATGGAAAAAAATCACACCAGACATCACTCAAAAATTGGTGGATTCAATGCCAAATAGACTCCAGGCTATCATTAACGCTAAGGGATGTCATACTAAATATTAAAATCAACTTACTTTGTTTTTAGTTTGAACTTAAAGAGACTGTACGAAATAAGCTGTGACATGAATTTTCCTATTTTTTTCTTATTTTATTTTTTTATAGTGTCAAACACTAAAATTTTGAAAAAGTAAATTTTGGAAAATAAAAAACAAACCTTCCTTTCTAAAATGGCATTTATATTTTGTTCAAATTTTTGCTATATTAGGAATTACGACTGCAGCAATTTTTAAACTGTCACTGTACGAAATAAGCTGGGAGCCACTGTATAATAATACGTTAATTTCTTTTCTAACATGAATTTCTTCAAGGTAAATCTTGTGAGATAAATTTAAAAATGTGTTCAAAAGGAAATGAAAATTTAATTGATTGTGAGAATTCTTCATCGCAAAGTCAACACATCGTTGAAGAATGGGAAGAACTATCCGATAGTCCTATTTCAGAAAAGTCTACGTTAGAGGCATCAATGTTAAAGTCGTCACCAGAAGTACAGTACGAGCCTCAACAAGCTATTGTAAAAGCTATTTTATATGACAAATTTTTTTCTATCATATTTGTATTAATTTGTATATAAATTGAGCAGCTCGATTCAACAGACTACTTCAAGAAAAGAGGCGGGATTTCTTGTGCGTTGTTGCATATGCAATACAAAACTCCAGGGTACTGTGCGAGTTACATCAAATTTATTTATGTGAATAATAACAGCTGATTGGTTTTGTCATGGTATATTAAATCAAGGTGGAACCATTGGGGAAAGTTCTCATGAATGAAGGAGAAAAAGTAAATAAAACAACAACAAACACATGGGAAAAGAAGAAGAAGAAGTTGAAAAAAAACACACTTGCTTGACACTATAAGAAGCAAGTTTCTGACATATGGCGCATCCAAGAGGAATTGTTTGCAGTTGCTCTACCTTCATAATAAGACCATGGGTTTTGTTCCAAAGCAGTTATGCTTTTCATGGTAATAAATAATATCATATTTTCAGTATTTCAGAGTTTAAAAGAATTATAATATTGAATGAATTCATCATATTTTTAAGCCTTTCAAGAATGGGGTTGATATTTTTCAATTCCCACTCTTTACTGAATGGGAAAGTGTGATAATTTTAAGCTTTTGAGAATGATGAATGGTTAGTTTGTCATTCTTTAATGAATTCGAAGCAAAAGAGTGCAGCCTCGTTGATGCAGCTTTTAAATGATTTAAGGGTGAGTGAATTCCGAAATGATTCAATTATTTTACAGCTCTGCTATGTATATGTTAGAGCAGTTCAAATATCCAAAAGTAAAAATAGTTTTAGAAAAGAAAATCAAAAATAAAAACATTCTTTATAACCTATTCCACTACTTGCTACATGGTAAATTTAACTCGTTTTCAGATTTTTTTGATCAATTCTGAGTTGCAGAATCCTTGTGACATAACTTTTTCTTAACTTTGTCACATATCTCTTTCACCGAAAATTAGGAATTGCTTGTCTGGAGTTCTTTTCAAGCTTTCAATTGTTTTTCCTACAAAAAGCTTTAAGGAAGACTTAAAAAAAATAGTTTCTTGAAAACCATATTCATTTTTTGAATAAGCCTAGAGTACACATGTATATGTTTGTGCAAGAGTTTGTGATTTGTAAAGAAATTTACATTTGTATTTACATGGAGTTTGGTTATTGTACCTATATATTGTTACGTTTTTATTTTGTGAACATTTAATTCTATTTGAATCAACGGTGTTCGCTCAGTGGATTCTGTTGATAATAATTGCAACACTTATTTTGTACAACTATATACAGAACAATTTATTTAAAATAACTCTTTAATGTACTTGCAACTTTTGCCTCTGTATCGATGTTTGCGCGATCACTCTGATTGATTGATTTGATTGATTTGAATTTGTCAACAACTGGCGCTATTTATACTCTGTGGCAACACTCCAGAATCTTTCTTTATACTTGTTGAGATTGATCTCTTTCTTTCTCATTGGCTTGTTCTGGTTATCGCCTATTTCTTTTTGTTGACATTCGTATCGATGCTGCCAATATTCGTGTCATTCACAATAGTGTCAGTCATAATAGCGATGAGTATCCAACCATCGATAGACGTTACAATACAATAGAATGGCTATTCCAGTCATTGTGTCAACATCTTCAACAAATATAGTGTTATAGCATAGACAGACGGCAGCCTAATTCCGGATTACCGAGTTAATTCGAATTAACTCGGGCATTAACTGCAGCTAATCCGCATAAAAAGCTTTCAACAATTGTTAACAGTTTTCAACAAGAAAAGCGTTGGCGAACAAATAAATCTAGTTGTCAATTACGAACGGTGAATGTCAATTTACAAGTTTCTGATAGTTTTCAGTTCACGTAGTTCTTGTGGATTTTCTCATATCGAGAGTGACAGATGACAGATTAATAGGTATTTTGTCAATCGTAAACTTTTTACTCTGAATAGGTTGATCTGAGTGCCTAAATCCCTTATAGCCTAGACAGACGGCATCGTTAACCCCAATAAAATGTTAATCTGCCAGACGGCAGTATTGCGGATTAACTAAATGACTGATTGCTGTTTTATTAGGTCTGCTCACTTACATTACTATCACTATCAATTTCTGTCATCTGTCACTCTCGATATGAGAACATCTAAAAGAAATACGTGAACTGAAACCTATCAGAAACTTGTAAATTGACATTCACAGTTGGTACTCGTATTTGACAGCTGGATTTATTTCTTCGCCAACGCTTTTCATATCGACAACTGTTAACAATTTTTTAAAGTTTTTTATAAACGAACACTCCTATTGTTTTGTAAGTTGGATAGAGAAAAATTCCCAATAGAAAATTTTCAGCAGTGTTGCCAGCGCAAATTGCCCTAATCCTCTTTAATTTTGAGAATTAACTCGTGAGTTAATGCGGATTAGCTGCAGTTAATGCCCGAGTTAATTCGAATTAACTCGGAAATCCGGAATTAGGCTGCCGTCTGTCTAGGCTATAAGGATATTGTGATTACAGATTGCCTCTGTTTGTTAGTTAGCTTTCCAAGTATTCATTATAATGGAAAACGTCTTTGCAATTTAATATCCCAATATGTACATAACTATGTACATAAATAGAGTTACCATACACTAAACTAGACTAGAGAAAACATAATAATGAAATAAAAAATACTTTGTTAATAAAATTGCACTGTGCTGTTGGTAACACAATATGGTAAAAGGATATCAACGCAATTAATTCAATTAAGTAAATTACAGTTAGGATCACCATTACCAAATAGTTATTCGTTTATAAGTATACAATTGGGCATGTAAAAGTCAGTTATATTGTACTAATTTTGTAGTTTAATATTTTGATTTCAAAGATCCTACACTTTATGTAATAATTTTTATGATCTTCGAAAATACAGTCAACGCCCGGTATAACAAATACTCAGTTTAACGAATTCGGGATATAACGAATGAGCTAAATTTTTACATTCTTTATATTGACTACCTCATATAACGAACGTGTTCCATTTTTATACCCTGCATAATGGAATATGCATGGTATATTCATTTCGGTCAGATGTTTGTGTCCACTTGAAGGAATCTCCGGAGATATAGACATAGATATATATTCGTGATCAGCGTCGCTTAAATTTTCGATTTAACGATGTCCGTCCGTCCGTCCGTCCGTCTGTCTGTCACTTGGCTGGTTCGCACGATAACTTGAGTAAATATTAAGCTATTGCGACGAATTGGCACAAGTAACCTATGATCCAAGGGTACGGAGGGGATTGATATTGGGCATGATCGGTCAATTGCCACGCCCACACCAAGCATTCAAAGCGACTAACCTCGGAATTTTCAAAATTTTTAACTTGCTATAACTCACATAGTATACCGCTTGGGACAACAATATTTGGCACATAGAATTATATTATACTACTATATAACGTCGCCAAAAATGGGTGAGCCACGCCTACTTTTTAGCGTAGCTCCCATACAAAATGTCTGTACTTCTTTTAAATTGAAACTGCTGTAACTTCTACAATCTTCTGTCTAGAATAACCATAATTGACACTTAGATTAACACGGTAGTCGGAAATAATATGTCAGAAAATCAGTGTGCCACGCCCACTCCTTCATAGGTCTCCCATACAAAGTCGAGGGAATTAAACTAAAACTTTTAAGCTCCATAACTTACAAACCATTTAGCCTAGGACAACGAGATTTAAGGTATGAATTAGTATTGTACGAGCAATTAGGCTCACGGGAAATGGGCGCACCACGCCCACTGTTTATCGTAGCCCCCATACATATTTTGAATTGAAACAGCTGTAACTTCGGCAATCTTCTGTCTAGAATAACCATAATCGACACTTAAATTAATATGGTAGTCAAAAATAATCTGGCAAAAAATCAGTGTGCCACTCTCACTCCTTCATGGGTCTCCCATACAAAGATGCGGAAATTAAAAAAAAATGCTACCGGTTATAACTTGCAAACTATTCAGCGTAGAATAACGAGATTTAAGGTGTGGATTAGTATTGTACGAGCAACTAGGCTCACAGGAAATGGGCGCGCCATGCCCACTGTTTATTGTAGCCCCCATACAAAATGACTGAAATTCTTTTAAATTGGAACAGCTGTAACTTCGGCAATCTACTGTCTGGAATAACCATAATTGACACTTAGATTAATATCGTAGTTGGAAATAATATGGCAAAAAATCAGCGTACCACGCCTACGTCTTATTGGGGCTCCCATACAAAGTTGCGAAAATTTTAAAAAATTTAAACAGCTATAACTTACGAACTATTCAACGTAGGACAAACAAATTTAAGGTGTGGATTAATATTGAAAAATTAATTGGATTTACAAGAAAGAGGTAAGCCACGCCCAATTTTTATGTAGCTCCCATACTAAGGCTCGGAATTATCTTGAAAACCTCTTTTAAATTATCCCTTTTAGAACGCTCATAACATACACAAAGTACTTCGTCAAAGTCAACCATATTTCGGGTGTAAATTAGTAGTAAATGCAAAAATTGTTTTTCAAAAAGTGGAAATAAAAGAAAAAGATGGATATTAAAGTAAACTTTATATATATATATATATATATATATATATATATATATATATATATATATATATATCTACATATGCAGGGTATAATTTGGTCGGCCCCAGCCGACTGTAAGGAGATTTTTTTATACTCAGTATAACGAATGGTACAAAAAAAATGCGTTTGTCTAATAAAAAAAAAAAAAAAATCAAACAATTTACCAATCAATGCTGTATTGATTCTCGACAACGCCTCAAGTCACCCAAATGCAGAAGATCTCGTAAAACAGACTAAAGATGCAATTCGGATTGTAAAATTGCATTATAGGAACAGTCTTCTTTCCAAAATTGTGACATCTGCTCCAGATAATGTCGTAAATTTTTTAAAAAACGTAAATCTTTACGATGCATCATGTATGATTGGTCTTGCATGGAATAAAGTAACGACAGATGCTTTAAAAAATTGCTGGAATAAAATTCTAATTTCTGAGAATATGGAATTTGACGAAGAAGACGAAATTCCCCTGTCACGACTTATGCAGAATGAGGAAATTATGTGCGTTAGACGTGGAGTAAGCCTGTTAGGTAACGTTTTTCCAAATGTAAGTTAATCTTGATTTTTATTTAATCGTATTGATACTTTTATGTACGTCGTAAATTTTTTAGATTCCATTTTCTTCAGATGATTACAATAATTGGAACGAGGTAGACATTAATGAGTTTAACTCTGATGAAGCAAGTGATGAAAATTTGGAAAATTTGGAACAGCAACCACCTATTTGCGAAACCAAAATCAAACATTCAGAAGCAATAAAGTGCCTAGAAACGTGTATAACATGGAGCCAGCAAAACAATATATCCATTTCAAAATCTTTAACTTTAAGAGAATTACAGGAAGAAGGTATTCAAAAAATCATACCAAAACAAACATCTAAAAAAAAAAATAAATAAATAAATATGTGGCACTTAAAGCCCCAAAGGGCTCATTGGCCGAGCTTCTCTTCCATTACTGTTGTGCGTCTTAAATTTTGGACAATATTAGAAGGGACCTACTTATTTTAGCCGGTTTCAAACGGCAGAACACTTGTGACATCACTTTTTCTAAGCTTTGTCGCAGAGTTCTTTAAGAAGCTTTTTCATGGCAAGTTGTTACTGTCGGAAGAATTGCCAATTGCTTGCCGACAGGTGGGTACCGTTCGAAAGAAAAATCTTATCGATATTAAATTTGTTATGCATCAGCCGGGGATTGAACCACGACTTACAGATCAGAAGGCGAATACACTAACCACTGAGCTACGGCACCCACCATCTATTAATCCACAAACATCTATTAATAATTATTTTAGACAAAATTAATTTTAAATGTACATAAATGTTTTTCGTTATTATGTTAATTATTATTTAATTTTTTGTTAAAAATGCATAGAAATGTGAATTAGCTGTTATTTTTATTTTTTTTTTTAATAAAATTTCAACTTGAAAAAACTTCGCGATATAACGAATTTTTCACTATAACGAATGGACCTGACAATATATAATTTGTTATACCGAGCGTTGACTGTAGTAGGTAACTTTTTCATCTTCAAAGAATTCATTTTGATGACGTACCTACGTATATAATAAAATCTTTATTTTGGATCAAGGTTATTTTAAAATTAATATGATTGGTAAATTTGGGAAACGAGAAAATAAAAAATCTTTTGGAAGCATTTATTTTATTTTATTTTTGGAAAATTGCATCTAAATATGAAGAGAGCCATTAGCAACTAGTAAAAACTCATTCACGATTCTGGTTTAAGCGCCAATATGTGATATATTGAAGTAATATTAATTTGGTTTGTTTAAATTACATTTACATATTACATTAATTGTATTTTTTGTTTTATTTCATATAAGTATTTCTTATTATAAAATAGTTAGTACGACTTAAGCCATTTTAATACCATCTTGTACCAAAATTGATAATCGCATTTTACATCGCTGAATATAATGAATATTTGCGTGTAAAACAGATATTGAATTCACAATGAAACAATTTTTATTTTTATTTTACGTATTTCTCATTTGCATTCTTCTTTTGCTATTAGGCTAAGTATTTTTGTGTATAGATACATGTGTGTATTAGCACTGCCAACCCTGCGATCCCGACTAAAATCAGCTGCGGTGAATCACAGCATGTACGTAATTGATTAAAAAAATAACTTTCGTAAGCAATTAATAAATTGTTTTTAGTTTGGTGTTTTTATTTCATATCTACTACGAAGTTATACACATTACAAATTTGTTTTGCTGGTTTTATTTGACGCTTATACATAATTAACTAATGGCCTAGACAGACGGCAGCCTAATTCCGGATTACCGAGTTAATTCGAATTAACTCGGGCATTAACTGCAGCTAATCCGTATAAACTCTATGAGTTAATTCTCAAAATAAAAGAGGATTATAGCCTAGACAGACGGCAGCCTAATTCCGGATTACCGGCGCATTTAATCCGAATAAAATAATAACCTGACAGACGGCAGTATTGCGGATTAACTAAACGGCTGATTCCTGTTTTATTAGGTCTGTCCACTTACATTACTATCACTATCAATTTCTGTCATCTATCACTCTCGATATGAGAAAATCTACAAGAAGTACGTGAACTGAAAACTATCAGAAACTTGTAAATTGACATTCACCGTTCGTAATTGACAGCTGGATTTATTTGTTCGCCAACACTTTTCATGTTGAAAACTGTTAACAATTGTTGAAAGTTTTTTGTTAGCAAATACACCTAATATTTTGTAAAATGGATCGAGAAAAATTCACAATAGACAATTTTCAGCAGTGTTGCCATCGCAAATTGCCCTAATAGCCTAGACAGACGGCAGCCAAATTTCGTATTACCGAGTTAATTCGAATTAACTCGGGCATTAACTGCAGCTAATCCGCATAAACTCTATGAGTTAATTCTGAAAATAAAAGAGGATTAGGGCAATTTGCGATGGCAACACTGCTGAAAATTGTTTATTGTGAATTTTTCTCCATCCATTTCACAAAATATTAGGTGTGTTCGCTAACAAAAAACTTTCAACAATTGTTAACAGTTTTCAACATGAAAAGTGTTGGAGAACAAATAAATCCAGCTGTCAATTACGAACGGTGAATGTCAATTTACAAGTTTCTGATAGTTTTCAGTTCACGTACTTCTTGTAGTTTTTCTCATATCGAGAGTGATAGATGACAGAAATTGATAGTGATAGTAATGTAAGTGGACAGACCTAATAAAACAGCAATCAATCGTTTAGATAATCCGCAATACTGCCGTCTGTCAGGTTATTATTTTATTCGGATTAAGTGTGCCGGTAATCCGGAATTAGGCTGCCGTCTGTCTACGCTATAACTTGACACTCAGCAAAATATTATTCTCATTATATGTATGTGGCAACTGATTATAATTTGGGTCCGATGACCGAAAATGTAAGTTAAATATTCTGTCGTAAGAAATCAACCCGACCTGAGACATTAAAAGAAACCTTCTATATGAATTTCAAAAGTGGTATTTTTATAGATTGGTATGGGAGATAATTGAAGTTTTCTCCAAGAATAAGATGGCTATAATTAATTGGATTGGAAGGAAATCTTATAAATTTCGTTAAAGTAAAATAATTCCAGGTATATTTTACTTTAGTAGTAGTAATCGTATATTTTACTTTAGAAAAATAATCAAACATTTTTTGTACAATATTTTTAAAAATCTTATTTTTGGTACTAAATTCGGGATACCACGCTTGCTCTTGAAAACTGAGGAATCCCGCGAGTTACAAGAGAACTGATAATTGATATACATACTCTCTATGCACAGAACACAAAATATTAAAGTTGCGCCCATCTTTTGCCGCTATTCGACTCTCAGTGAATTTGACAGAATCAGCTCTTCGCTTGACGTAATAGTTGTTTACAAGAATGATAGAAAGATAGTAAATTCATAACTTTACTATAAATTCATAATAAACGACACAACAAATTTAAGTGTTCGTATGTGCTTTGAATATTAATATTTTACTTTTTGTGTTGTCACTTTACTTATAATAGTTAAAATGAATTGAAATATGTACATTCGCTTCATTTGTACAAACATGTGTAATTAAAAATTGATATGAAAACAATGTTTGGCATTGTTTACATTTTTCTTTTCTACTTGTTCGCATTTTGTAATTTTTTCTCGCAGCTGAACTACTATTACATCACAACTAGGAAAATCCTCTCTGATGAGCGTAATCTTCTTTTCTATCATTCTTGCTGGCTATGTATATAAAGAAATTCTTAAACGTGCTTCTCTTATATCCTATTATGTCATGCTCTCTCTCTCTCTCTCCTGCAATAACTAACTGATTTGATAATAAAAACGATAAGAATGAAGAACACATTTTAAAATTGTTTGTTTTAAAATATTAAAAGATGCAAAATACCTTTCTACTACTGATAACAAAGCTTTAGATGAAAAAAATCTACATATAAATGGCTTGTGCTGCAGTATAAAGTTATCTTCTTGAGATAAAGGATCCACAGAATTTAGCATTTGTTGTGGTAATGAACAAGGATGACCTAGATCTCTTCGAATGCTTAGTTAATGTTTTGTTTTATTTCAGTTTAATTTGCATATTTTTTGTGCTTCAATGCTGAATCGTTAATTAATAATTAATATTTAATGAACAAGTTCGACTAACCAATTTCTTTCCTTGAATTTTTGATACAAAATTTAAAGCAGATTAACGTCGCTAGTAGAAACGGTTTTTTTCAGTAGAACTTTATAGAAAATATAGTCATTTTTAAATTGCTTAACAACTGTAACGTGCTTTTATTCGGATCGATAAGTTATATGTGTTATTTGAATTATTGTTCTTGTTTTGTCTATTTTCCTTCTAATTTAAGGTGCGTTCCATTGATTATATTATGTGTGTATAATGTTGGAGTAGTGCGACTATTATATTGTAAATGAGGTTGGGTATTGCCATGAACGCTTTACATGCTCTACGTAAAATTTATAATACATATGTCGATATGACTCAGATGAAATTTTATCAACATAAATTTGCAAAAAACAGATATGAACTTTCTATTTAATTTTTTTATTTAACCCATTGATTTAATTAAAATATTAACAATCAGTAAGGAATCTTGAGGAATCTAGATTGACTAAGGTATATCATGCACCCAAAAATATAGGCACGTAGTTATGGTCAAAATAAATATCCAAATTATATTTCGTATAAAATTGTTGGAATTGTTCTGTCAAAAAGCCGATACTAAATTTATTAGTCTTAATCTTAATAGGTTTAATTCGTGTAAAAAAGGCACATTTTTGGGATTTTTTTTTATGAAACAGTTATATATATATATATATATATATATATATATATATATATATATATATATATATATATATATATATATATATATATATATATATATATATATATATATATATATATATATATATATATATATATATATATATATAAGCCCCAAAGGGTTTTTTGGCCGAGCTTCTCTTCCACCATTACTGTTGTGGTTGTTTTAAATTTTTGGACAGTATTAGAAGGGACCTACTTATTTTAGCTGGTTCCGAACGGCAGAACCGTTGTAATATCACCTTTTCTAAGCTTTGCCACAGAATCCTTTTAGAACCTTTTTTCATAGCAAATTTTAACTGCCGGAAGAATTTCCAATTGCTTTCCGACAGGTGCCGGGGATTGAACCCACGACCTACAGATCAGAAGGCCAACACACTAACCACTGACCTACGGCACTCAGTGGTTGGTGTGTTAAAATCTATTTAAACAGTTAAAACCTATTTATTAAAATCAATGGTACAATGGTATGACATTTAAAGAATATTATGTAAAATTTTCATGGTGAAATATTAAAAAATACGGCAATGGCAGCAATTATTCTTGAGCGTCTAGGAAAAAAAGTTGAATTGCGGTGTCCCTCATAAATTCATCTGGCTGGATCATCTGAAATCAAAAAATCAAAATTATATCATTAAATAATCGCTTTGCCCATGTAACGCTGGGGAGGGTTTTCGAAATTTCAATTTTTCACTTTTTGGAAACACTGAAAGGAAAAACGCAATTTTTTTTGCGAATAAATCGGTTAATTTGTAATTATAAAATGAAAAATATTAACAAATTTGAAAAAATGGTTACCTCGTAAATTATGTACAGAAATAGTGTTCAAAATTTTAAAATGATCGGTGCATTAGTTTTGAAGTAATGAGAGACACCGACTTTGAAAACGTGAGTTGTGGGAAAAACGATGTAAAGTTTTGAACACTAAAAAATTTCGGATGAAACGTTCATAAGCGAGTTCTATCGACTTACCTTACAGTTTCGCGAAAGTCACCAATAAGAGTGGACGTCTTTATTTTGATTTTGAGAAAAAAAAAAAAAAAAAAAAAACAAATAAAATAATAATATAATTTGCAAACATTTTGTTTACAGTATGAGTGTTCAGCGCTCTCCTCTCCGGCAACGGCAATCGCCTGTTAATGTGTGTGTAAACAATAATTTGCAGTCACCCGCGCAAACCCCCCCCGATAAGTGCATTATCAAATAAAACAGTTGATACACACTGCACAAGTGAAAGTAACAGTGCAAATCTTTTGCCTGCACATATTAAAAATTCATCAAATTTTGCAACAACAATAAATACAGACAAAAAAAATAATTTGTTCTATCGTGATATACTATCTCCCTCTATACCGTGGAGTGTACAATGTGCTTCTCCTGCTGTAACACCAACAGCTACAACATCAAAGCAATCAAATAACGGCACTTCTACTGAAGTGCATGACCCAGTAGTTAAAGCAACTAGTGCGATGACTAATAAAGAACCAGTTGCTGTTCAAACTGGTATTGATCGCTACATTACTGTAGTAAAGCGAAAGAGAAGTCCGCAAAATTCAAAACAAATGAATTCAACAAAAATTCAAAAGCAGAACACTGTCCCTATTAGTTCGGAAAATAGATACGCTCTGCTTTCAGGTGATGAAAGTGACGAAAATATTATCTCCAAGAAAAATTTCAAACCCCCACCCATTTTCTTGAGAGAACGCAACTCAGATAAGTTGATTTCTAGAATTACAAGTCTTATAGGACCAAAGAATTTCCATGTTGTTCCTATTCGCAAAGGCCAAATTGAGGAAACAAAAGTGCAAATCTACAGCGAAACTCATTATCGCAAAGTAATAGCGGAATTTGATGCTGTAAAAAAGAATTACTACACATATCAGCTAAAAAGTAGTAAGGGCTTAATCGTTGTACTCAAAGGCGTCGAACCCAACGTTGATATTAACGAAATCAAACTTGCCCTTCAGGAAGAAGGGTTTCAAGCCAAAACAGTATTCAACATTCTCAACAAGAGCAATATACCTCAACCGTTATATCGTATTGAGCTTCAGCCTGAAACAAAACCCCTAAAAAAAGGTGAAGTACACCCCATATATAAAATTCGATATTTATTGCATCGCAAAATCACAATCGAAGAACCCCATAAGAGAACTGGACCTCCTCAGTGCAGCAACTGCCAAGAATATGGACATACTAAGACATATTGTACCCTGCCAGCTGTTTGTGTGATTTGTGGAGATCTCCATAAATCAAACATATGCCCAAAATCTAAAGGCGATGCTAGCATGAAAAAATGCAGCAATTGTGGAGGTAATCACACCGCAAATTATAGAGGTTGCCCAGTATATACAACCCTAAAGCTAAATTTCTCCGCTAGCAATCAACCTCTAAAACCAGTTGAGCAAACTCAGATAGCCAACTCAAGTAAGAGACAAAATATTGATGCAACACAATTCTTCTCTGCAATCCCAAACAAGAATCAAACCAATTCATACGCTAGCGTGTTAAAACAAAACCCACACCAACAAAGCAATGTAAATAATGAGCAGAAACACTCACTGCCCACCCAACAGCCAAGTACCCTTGAACATTTGCTTCAAACATTGATTCAGAATATGAACCAATTCATGAACTCAATGCAAACAATGATGCAAGAAATGATGAAAAATCAATCGATGTTACTCCAAACATTGCTATCCAGACCATGAGTTGTCTCAAGATATGCCACTGGAACGCCAACGGCTTAAGCCAGCACCGTTTGGAGCTAATTCAATTCCTTGAATCCAGCCAAATCGACATAATGATGATATCTGAGACCCATTTCACTGACAAAAATTGCTACCAAATACCATATTACAAACTGTACACCACAAATCATCCGCATGGTAAGGCACGCGGAGGAACTGCCATATTGATAAAAAGCAGAATAAAACATCATGTTCTTGAAGATTTTAGTAGCGTCTACTTGCAAGCAACATCTATATGTCTGGAAGAATACATCTCTAAGCTAGTAATATCTGCGATATACTGTCCCCCAAGATACAGTATTACCGAACAGCAATATAAAGAATTTTTCTCAACTCTTGGTAGCAAATTCTTGGTTGCTGGCGATTTCAACGCCAAACACACTCACTGGGGCTCCCGATTAATAACTCCAAAAGGCAAAAGACTATGTTCAATCATCACTAACCACGGCTACGATGTTATTTCAAATGGTCAACCGACATATTGGCCGACGGACAAGAGGAAAATACCCGATCTCATAGACTTTGGAGTCGCCAAAGGTTTGCAGATGGAAAATATCTCCACAGAGTGTAAATATGATCTATCATCTGACCACTCACCCACGGTAATATCTATAAAATCACCAAGCCCCCAAAGCAATTGCGTTAGAAAGAAAATAGACTGGTTAAAATTCAAGAAATATATAAATTCCCATCTTCCTCTGAGTACTGTATTAAGAAATGGACACGATGTAGACTCAGCACTCGAAAAATTCAACCAGCTGCTCTCATTAGCTCTCAGCTCAGCCACCTGCACAAAGGTATGCAAGCAATCAAACTATAGCCCATACACACCAGCCGATATTGAATTGCTAGTAAGACAAAAAAGAAGACTCCGAAGACAATGGCAAGAATTCAGATCACCGAATCTGAAAACACAGCTACAGCACTGCACTCGAAAGTTAAAGCAAGCCTTAAAAAATAAAAACAACAAAGAGTTAGAAGAGCACATAGCGAAATTAACACCTGGTGAAGCGTCAGACTACTCTTTGTGGAAATCAGCAAAAAAATCAAATCGGCCAATTCTCACTGATTCCCCCATCCGTTTGAGTGACGGTAATTGGGCTAGAAGCAACTGTGAGAAGGGTTTGGCTTTTGCAAACCACCTAAAAAGTGTGTTTACACCCAATCCACCCTCTTCACAGTCCTCATTACCAATATTAACTTCTCAACCTTGCTCAATAACGCTCAAAATTAAAAAAAAGGACATATTCAAAGCAATTTATAAAGATTTAAACCCAAAAAAATCACCTGGTCCAGATAAAATTACCGGTAAAATGATAAAAGAGCTACCTCCGGCTTCAGTAATTCATCTGATGCACATTTTCAATGCTATCCTTCGTATTAAACACTATCCCAAATGCTGGAAAACTTCAAAAATTATTATGATAGCAAAACCAGGAAAAGACCCTACAAAAGTTGCATCGTACAGACCTATCAGCCTCCTGCCTCTACTTTCTAAAGTATTCGAAAAGCTACTTGTCATGAATATAACTCCATTTATTAATCTCAACCAACTGATTCCTCAACATCAGTTTGGATTTAGAAAACAGCACGGCACAATAGAACAAGTCCACCGCATTGTAACTCTGATAAGGAACACTTTTGAAGAAAAAAAGTATTGCTCAGCTGTCTTTCTTGATATCACTCAAGCTTTCGATAAAGTATGGCACGATGGCCTTATTTACAAACTCAAACTATTACTGCCTGGAAATGTCTCCTCATTGCTTAGTAGCTACCTCACGAAAAGACAATTTCTCGTACATCACAAGGATTACACAACAAATCCATTGGATATTCACGCTGGCGTTCCTCAAGGAAGCGTTTTGGGTCCCTTACTGTATCTCTTATACACTTCAGATATGCCCAACAATAACTATACATTCATATCGACCTTTGCTGATGATACGGCAATATTGTGCTCTCGCTCTAACCCCATAGAAGCTACTAAACTCCTGCAGACTCATATCGATTCTCTCGAAATCTGGCTAGCAAAATGGCGTATAAAAGTCAATGAATCAAAGAGCGTACATGTAACCTTCACGCTAAGGCTAGATACATGTCCCCCACTTAAAATTAATGGCCAATCAGTTCCACAATGTTCCTCAACAAAGTACTTGGGTATTCACCTCGACAGAAGGCTGACATGGAAAAATCACATAGAGGCAAAGAAAACTCAGATCAAGCTTAAAATGAATCAGTTATGGTGGCTGTTACACAAAAGATCAAAGTTGAATCTTGAATACAAAGTGCTATTATATAAAGCAATCCTGAAACCAATCTGGACTTATGGCATTCAGTTTTGGGGCACCGCATCTCCCTCTAATATCGAAAAATTGCAGCGAATACAATCCAAGTGTCTGCGAATTATTGTAAACGCGCCTTGGTATATGAGGAACGTTAACATCCATACATCTCGCGACTCACCAAATTGTGATGGAACGTAGGGGATATCACATATCATACTTATTGTTAGTTTCTTGTACTTAAGAAAGATTCAATAAAAAAAAAAAAAATAAGCTAACAAAAAAAAAACCTTACAGTGAATCATCGGTGCCAGGTCCATAAAGGATATTGCAATCATCCATGATGTCTAAAGCATCTTTTTCCCTTTTCTACGATGAATCCTGCCTTCTTATGTTCGTTTTTCAGCTTCCTGCTCTCGATTGACTTGGAATTTAGACACAACATTCTTGAGATATTACGCTTTCATTAAATAAAACTAAAATTTCTAAATCCTATTCCCCCTTTAATGCGTTTTATAAGTTTATTTTAAGTACAATGAAAAATATTGGAAATCAATTCAATATATACATGTAAAAATATACATAAAGTACAATACATACATACAATGTATTGATCATAGGGATTAGGAGGATGAATAAAAATCGAACGAATCGAGTATATCTTTCGTGCATAATCGCAAATACGTAAAATATTTGTCTTACAGCCATTTTTGAGCAAAATATATAACCTAAAGCCTATATCAAATAGTACGCCTGGTATGCATGGTTCATTAAAAATTTAACTACTAAAAGGTGGGTCGGCACACTAAATATTGCAAACATGGATTTTTAATTGGAAGGTAGTGACATCATCGAGCAGAATATCGGAGAGAAGTATATAGAAATTATTATATACAAAATATTAACCCGCATACCGAATAAAAAGATGAAATATTAAATAAATAATGAGAGTTCAAAGTTCATTCAAATTGCTATGTTATCCCACAAAAAAAGAGATTTTTATCAAATTCGTTTCCACCGCTCTCATTATCCACCTATACTAAAATGCATGACTGGATTCAAGCAACTTTGTCTCTTCAACATTTTTCTGAAACATACTCTAGGAGCGTGAAATTTAATTCCAACTGCACTTAATTTTACCTCCCAAAAAATTTTTTGTCAAATATACTTACTTACTTATATTATTTCACTCCTTAAGAGGCTGTCATACAAAATGAACACAAAAGAATTGGGTGTGCGATTTAGTAACCGGCCTTTTTTAGTGCCCAAAAAACAACATTTGCATAAAAACATAGAATTCAAAGTATTGTCCATCAGAAACTATAACATTTCCCCATCTTTCTGGCAATTTATGGATTCCATCCCAAAAGAATTTCTTCGGATTGGCGGCCTAAAATGAATAGAGCCAATTTTTTATTCCGGTGACCGAAGTGGAGCGTATTCCATTAAGGGCGTTCTGCATGGGGCGGAACAAGTGGTAATCTGCAGGCGCTAGGTGTGGGCTATAAGACGGGTGGGTAAAACTTCCCATCCGATATTAGCAAGATAGTTTTTGACCGGAATAGCAATGTGTGATCGTGCGTTGCCATGGTGAAAAATTCACCATGTTGTCGGTACAGCTCTCCTGTAATGGTTCGACCAGGTCTTGGTCGAGTAATGTCTCCATATCCTCGTCTCCAAAGTTTTTCGGCTGTCCAGAGCGTTCTTTGTCTTTGATATCAAAAACACCGTTTTTGAAGCGCACTTGTAGTGCGCATCATATTTTTTTCCATTGTGAAAAAAAAATATGATGCGCACAACCAAATTGAAAACTTTTGACTGATTTTGACAGCAAGTGAATGTATTCCTAAAAATTAGTATTTCAATTTTTAATTGCTAATGGTAAAACTCACAGTATCACACTAATTTGTATATAAGCAACAAAATCAAAAGTGGCTGTTGATGGAAATTATGCATTACTAAATTTTTGAAAAATCCAAGAATACCGAACAATTATGGTCGCACGCTACAGCACAAGCAAACAAAACAAAAAAAAATAACTGTTCTTCTTAAGGGAAAAATCAATAAAAATCCAATATAATTTCTCTGGTTAACATTACATATAAAATCAAAGGAGCAATTTCAATCAAAAGAATAAACAAAAAATGATCTTACAGCCTGCCTGGGCCATCCGCACATGTAGATACAATATATACAAAAAGTTGGCTCGCTCATCCATTTATTTTTATTTCCACTTTTTATGGGAGGTACATTAAGCGTGGCTCACCAATTTTTTGTGGAATAATTTCTGCCTTTAATACCAATCTAAACCTGAAAAATAGCTGTCTTAGGCGGAGTATTTTGTAAGTTATGGGGGATTTAAACTTTAAGATAATTCTGCGACTTTGTATGGAAGCAACATTAAGTATGTTAGTAAGTGTGGTTCGCTGGTTTCTGGCTAGTTTATTACAAACGACAATATAAAACTTCGTGCTGAATATGGTTGTTTTAAGCTGAAAACTTCTAAAGTTATGGCGGTTTAAACATTTTAAAAATTCCTAGTCTTTGTATGGGAACCGGATAAAAGAGTGTGTTCGGCTTTCCTCATTCTTCTACATCTAATAATCTTTGCAATACCAATACACATCTTGAATATGGTTTTCCTACGCTGAATAATTCGTAAGTTATAACGGTGTTTTTATTTAATTTCAGACACTTTATATGGAAGCTACATTAAGAGATGGGAGAGGCTTGCTGATTTCTTGCCCGATTATTTACGACTACCATATTAATTTATGGATGCTCTAGCCAAAAAAACTGCCAAAGTTACAGCAGTTTAAATTTAAAAGAAATTCTGTCATTTTGTATGAGGGCTACTACAAACAGTGGGCATGGCTCGTCAATTGTAAATCTAGTCATCCTTACAACAGTAATCTACACCTCAAATATAATTTTTTTTAATTTCCGCGACATTGTATGGGATCTAAATTAAGAAGTGGGCGTGTCTTTAAACAGTAGGTGTGGCTGTTCCATTTCTGGCGAGATTATGTAGCAGTATAACATACGTGACAAATATTGTTGCCCTAGATGGTATATTAATTGTTAAGTTAAAGATTTTGAAAATGCCGAGGTTAGTACTTTTATGTTGAAGTTGGAAGGTAAAATAAAAAAAAATTATTTTTATCCTTTTTTCTTTTTCTTTATTTGTTTCTTTTTTTCTTAAATTAAAACTAAAACTAAACTTATTTAGACCGATTGACACTCACGAGTAGACTGGACTGCTGTCTACCTTTCCACCGTTGTTTATATCGATTATTATGTTTATCTTGCATATTTGGTCAGTTGCTTTGGTATTTTATAACAATATAGATATTGGCGTGTGCCGGAAATGCAACTAAGTAGGTTTAAAACAATTCTAAAGAATTGTTTTGAATAAAAAAAATGTAAACTTAATAAATTTATTATTTGTGAAACAATTCCGAAGAATTGTGTTAAAATTTATTGACACGTGCCGGAAGTGTAGCAGACTTAGTAGGTTCATATAATGTTGGGTTTAGTTTATATTTTTTTGATATAACAGTTAGTCAGTTTGAAGTAACAAGCAGTTCATGCTCATGCCCATTATCAATCTCCTCCGTATCCTTGGAGCATGGGTTACTCATGGAATTTCATCAAATTAGCTCAATACTTGCTTAAGTTATCGTGCGAACCAGCCAGGAGATAGACAGACCGGCGGACATCGTTAAATCACATATTTGGGCGGCGCTGATAAGGAATATATACACTTTTCTATATCTCCAGAGATTCCTTCAAGTAGTTACAAACATCTGACCGAAATGAATATACCATGCACTCATGCAGGGTATACAAATAATAAAGGATTTTTTTGATACTGCTCTTAAAGATATTTGAATATTTAAACATTTGTTTAACATTTCATTTGTAACCTTGAGAGCAGCAGTTTAGAGTTCGTTAAGCGTTTATTAAAGATAATTACTTGTTATGTAAATATTGAATATTGAATGCATGTACATACACAGTGCGACAACTATGTATTAAGACTCCCTCTAGAAAACACAATTAAAACACGATATTTTCTAATTTTTCGGTATATTTATTCGAAATATTCTCCTCCTGATTGAATACACTTGTTACATCGATTTAATAGTGATTCAAACGCGTGTTCCACCTCATTTTTCGGAATTGCCTCCAGTGCCCTCGTCGAAGCCCATTGTATGGTCTGAATGTTATCAAAAAAGCATCCTTTCAACTTCAATTTCAGTTTTGGGAACAAAAAGAAGTCGCACGGTGCCAAATCAGGTGAATACGGTGGGTGATTCAACACACAGACCTGATTCCGAACCAAAAATTGACGAACAATGAGTGCTGTGTGTTAAATTTCATGTTAAAATTTCAACATCAAACGAACACGTGTTTTGCAAAATTAATGTCAATAAACATTAAATGTCAACCAAATGCCATGAAATTTTGACAGTTAGTAGAGGAAGGTTGAAGCTTCAAAACGCATGTGCTCACACATAGATCTGGTTGCTGATATATGGTTCGAGTCTTAAGGGGCACAACTAGTTTGACCGCCTGAAAAATGGTGATTTTTGTGAATTGTTTTAAAAAAAGTATTGCATTGAATGTTTTAAAATTATGCAGATATATTTGTGCATAAATAATGAATACAAAGTAATTTTTTCAAATGAAAATATTCGATTTTCAGCAAGTTATCCACCATCTCCTGAGTCTTAAAAAAAAAGTTTTCCCACTGCTGCAGTGATTGTAGAATTCGCAGTGCCTGGAATCAAAAAAACCAAAAATTTTATTAAACTAGGTTATATTTCCTATACAATGGCCCTCGATTGTAAAAAAAAAATGAAATGCAACAAAATGTCGGTTTTTTGAAAAAAAAATTAAAATCTGATGGTTTCTGGCCTGGCATAATTATATTTTTCATCCAATCATAAAACTGGAGTGTCATTGTATGGAAAAACAAATACAAAATAAGCTAAAAGAAGACCCAAGTCGATCGGATGATTTGTTATCAAGTTACAGCTGCAGCAAATTTGAAAAATTTAGTTTTAGAAAAAACGCGTTTAAAGGTAAAAGTACTGATTTCATTGTTCATTGCAGCTGTTCTGTAGAAGGCTGCAACTCAGAATCTATTTGAGATTTTCACTAGAAATTTTAATATGTTACTTTTAAAGGTATAAATGATCAAAAAATGCAAAAATAAAAAAAAAAACGAAATTTTCAAAATTTCAAACTAGTTGTGCCCCTTAATACATAGTTGTCGCACTGTGTATGTAAATAAAGAACGGTTTTATTTTCAATAGATATGTACAGAGAAAAGTAATACGTTGACTATAAGAGGGAATTCTAATAAGATGTCGAGTAAAGGAATAAAAGAAATTAGATTTGTTTAAGGACGTTTACTTATAAATAATAATGATTTCAATAATTATCCCTTTGGTGGCTTCCATAAATAATTGATTGACACCGCCAATTAATTCGTCAAGTTTACTCAAACTACATAGTACATATCATAAACGTTAACTATGCAGTCAGTATTGTTAACAAAGAGAATTCAAATGCAATATTTATGTAGTTCAAGGACTAATCACTGATGCATGATGGTCGGCCGTTATTAACAATATGTATGTACATGCTGAATACGAAAGTACAATTTTATATATTTTTGAAAGGATATAATTATAAGTATATAATGTACATATTGATACCTTAATGTGCTATGACTTTTTGTTGTCAGCAAATACGATATGAGTATCATATATATACTATACATTTAGCAACGTATCGATGTACAATTTGTATAATGTTAACAAATAATTATTGTACTTGTCATTATAGTGCTACATATAAAGCAATAGCATAATAATAATAATAATAATAATAATAATTTACTGTTGTAGGTTGCCCAAATTCCGACACTGCGACCTAATAGATCTTTTGTGTCACACTACATTTAAATTTTTGTGATCCACTTGATCACAACTGTACTATCTGCTATACCCAATCGGTTTAGTTGCAATTTATGTCATCAGGTCCTTATCTACCTAGATGTTCCTAGTGTAAAGAAAGGAAGTAACAGACACCCATGTCCTTCCAGTATCTTTTCCGCCTTGCGGATGAAGTTTAGAATGTCCCTAGCAGAGGCATTTTTGATTACTTGCGGATCCAAATGTTGACGATGAAATATTTTCACCATTGTTTTTGCCAACGCAATACAGTTACACAATAAGTGTTTGTGGTGTCATCTTCTTCTAGACAGAGCCGGCACTCTATGTCGTCGAGTGTGTGTAATTTGGTGAGTTGGTATTTCAGGTAGTAGTGACCTGATAGAAAACCAACTATTTTCCTAATATCTGCTTTGCACATATTGCGCAGTTCCTTGTTGTAGGTAAAAGGCCTTACCAATCGTTTGGCTTGGCGAAGTTGCTGCATTGCTTCCCAGTGTGATACCCTCCGCCCAGTTGATACCACAGTATGGTTCTGGGCCTATGAGGTTTGCTGCTGAACCAGCCCTGGCTAATTCATCAGCAATTTCGATACCTTCGATCCCTGAATGGCCACGAATCCAGGCAAGTATAATCTTATTCATTGTACCTAGAGATTGGAGGTTGTTAAAGCATTCTTCCACTAGTTTCGATTCTATAGAATATGAATCTAGTGCTTGAAATACAGCTTGACTATCTGAATAGATAGTAATATTCCTGCACCGACTCCAGAATATGTTTTTGACCCATCTGTGAACCATTTCAGACTTCTAGGATCGACCCAAGGTCCTCCAAAGTCCCATTCATCAAGGTCTGAGATGATAATCTTAAATTTACGATCAAATTGTCGTTTCGTGATCATAAAGTCTATTAATGAACAGATAATCTTTTGATCAGCTATGTTTTTTAAAATACTCATATGACCAAAATCAAAGAGTTCCTGTCTAGACAAGATTTGTATCTTCAATGCACTTCTAGCAGCATTTTTTTTATAAAGATATGTAAGAGAGATAATCCTATTATCACTTCGATAGCAGTGGTAGGGCAAACAAGCTTGTCTTTGAAAGCTTGTAACTAGTTTCCTAGTAGTTTATTGTGTGGTTTTTGCCCACCATACAAGAGATGCATACGTAACGACTGGTCTAACCATCATTGTATGCATCCAGTAAATCATTTTGTAGTCGGTTGTTGTTCCTTTGCCATGGTGCAAGTTCGGCTGTATCACTTTGGTCGTGATTATTTATTTCGATTTTCAGCAGCAACAAGTTTCTGGAGCCTAGCGCGCCTAGGACCCTTGTTTGTGTAGTTATTTTGAGCGCCTGTATACTGGACTTTATTACGCTGTGGTACATTCATACTGTGCCTAGCACCGATGATGGGCTTGCGTCCTTTTTCGCCTCCAACCGCGTTTTGTCGCTCCAGTGCGGTTTTGCTGGTTGAAGGTTTATTTGCCTTCGCTTCACTACACTTAACGTCTCTAGCAGGCCCTTAAGCGCTGCTTACGGATATAGCCACAGTATTTTCTTCAGTGCCCTTCGTCTCCTTAATAACTGTATTACTATCTTTTTTGCCTCCGCCCTTGTTGCTCTTCAGGATCAGACACACATATCCAAAGCGATAAGCTAAATTGCCTTTAGATTCTGTTCAGTTCAGTGATTCATCATCCACTGCAATGATAAGACGGAGCAACGCACCTGCAGTCGACCTTTGAATCACTTTCCAATGTTTGGCTGTGAGTTTGTTTTGCAGCCCAATGGTTGCTATAATTTTCTCATCTGAGAGCTCAATGCTCTGAGGGAAGAAGAATCTGAGTATATGCGTTTTCGGAAACTCAGATTCTTCAACGAGAGTCATTTCAAGGCCATATTTTTCTCTAATGAGGCCAATGTGCTACGCATCCAGTTAGCAATATTGACATTAGAGCATAGGAACAGTAACCACCCGTTTCTGTGTGCTAGACCTTCAAATATTGGTTTGTCGTCAATGTCGTCAACCTCAATCATTACATCAATGACAGTTTCCTGGATTTGAACAAATTGTTCTTTTGTAAAAGGCCCATTGATTAAATCGGTAGGAATAATTTTGGCCACTTGACTAAAAGTAGGCTTACCAACATAAGAAGATTTAGTTTTTTTTCCACCGGAGTTTCTTTCGAATACTCTTCTGAGCGTACTCTTTTCACCATTGCACCGCTTTTTGCAATCTCTAGGGCTTTTTCCCTGGAGTGGCCACTTGCCAAAGCATGCTTAAAGCGTCTTTTTTCTGCTGATGTCATTTTGACAAAGCAAGATTTGATGTTCAGTTTTTCCAAATCTGAACTAATATCAGTGCAATCGATTTCTCTGAGATCACGCTGTTATTGTCTCCTCCCAGTGTTTCAGCATCAGAAGAGTCCATTGACTCGTGACTTGACCCTGAAAGCTGCGGCGGTAGCTTAGAAACCCGAGTAGTTTCTCTTTTTCCTTCTGCCTCCATCGCCTTAGAGGATTTTTTCTCAACAACATCTACCAGTGTAGATGATGGTGCGGGTTTTATCAAGCACAACAGCTGATTCAGTCGAGCTGACCGACGACAATAGCCCATCAGCTGATTTGTCGTTTGCTTGTTTATTTAAGTTTTTATTTCTATATCCATATAGATTACCACGAGTATTAGTGTAGGTCACCCACGGCAGAGCCTTGTATCGCAGGAAGGCATGTAATTGAAACCGGAGGTAACCAGGTATCCGGAGTTCGCATATTAAAGATTAAGCAGCCTCGGCATATGCTGTTCCACCTTGGATTCGGGTTTTTTGGATTGTTTGCTTCAGAGGGGGGTGTTCACGCCTACTCCTACTTCCTAAGACGCTTATACAGCCATTTAGGTTACAAGCAATCCTTCCCTCCTCCTTTTTCAACCGGGCTTGGTACCGTCTTTGGCAGAGTTAAAGCAATAGCATATTTTGATTTGTATTTCCAAGTTATCAGACCATTGATGATTTCCTTTTATTTGCCTAAACTACATAATGATTGAGGCATGGTTAGTATTGCACTATCTGTAATAAGATACTTTACGATAAGTTATGTAGTTTGTTATGTAGTAAATATACAAAGTAACATATGATAACTTTTTGCTGCAATAACTTAATTACACTTGTTAGGTGACAGGTTATTAAATTGGATCCCATAAATTTATTTTACCTAACTACAATATATAAATAAATTTGCAAAAAGAACGACTTGCACGTTAATGTTTTTTTTTATTTTGATTTTTTTATAAAAAAAAAACTAACATAATTTAAATTACAAGTTAATATATAATAATACGGAAAAAAAGGAGCAGTGGCAACGAAGGCCTTAAGCTCACAGAACATTAATATAGAATATGTTTTACATGATTAACTTCAATTTGATAGTATAAAGAAGATGATTTTAGAAACGAACATATTTTTTAATGAGGGTGAAGAGAGTAATTCTAAAGGATTAGTACTACAAAAAGTATAGTTTCTATGTCGTTGAAATTGTGTACATTCAGTAAGAAGGTGTCTAATACTTAATAATGAGTTAGAATTACAAAAGTGACAATCGCGGGACATATTAGTATCAAAGTAGGACTGATGTATGATTCTGCTATGTCCTAGTCTAAGGCGTTCAAATTTAGTTAAGTCAGTTTTTGTTATAGTGCTTTCGGTGAACTTAAGGAAATGGTAAATATTAGATCGATTATTGTTTATTTCTTGGTACCATGCTGATGTCTGCATAAAGGTGTTGTTATGAACTCGTGTGAATTGTCTAGATATATGTTTTTTAATGTTGGTGTAGTTCAGGTTAGGTGTTAAGATGAGTGGAGAGTGAACCGCAAGTTTTGCGGTTTGGTCAGCTATTTCATTTCTTGCAATTTGAACGTGTCCGGGAATCCAGATTAATACAAACTTTAGGTATTGAGTTGTTATAACATTTCTGATTAAATTCGGATAAAAAAATAAATAAATATGTGGCCACATAAAGTCCCAAAGGGCTCATTGGCCGAGCTTCTCTTCCATTACTGTTGTGCGTCTTAAATTTTGGACAATATTAGAAGGGACCTACTTATTTTAGCCGGTTCCGAACGGCAGAATACTTGTGACATCACTTTTTCTGAGCTTTGTCACAGAGTTCTTTAAGAAGCTTTTTCATGGCAAGTTGTTACTGTCGGAAGAATTGCCAATTGCTTGCCGACAGGTGAGTACCGTTCGAAAGAAAAATCTTATCGATATTAAATTTGTTATGCATCAGCCGGGGATTGAACCACGACTTACAGATCAGAAGGCGAATACACTAACCACTGAGCTACGGCACCCACTTCAATTCGGATAATGATCATTATTTCTTGCATTATAAATTGAATCAATTGAGGATAAAAATGAGTGCAAATCGCATATTTTCCAGGCTTTGTTTTAAAGTATTTTAGCGCAATTGAAATAGCAATGATTTCTGCAATGAAAATTGATGTGTATTCTGGCAGAATTGAAGTGTATACTACTTTGCTAGCTGTGGTGATACTAAAGTTTGTAGATGAATTACTCTTTGAGCCGTCGGGGAAGATAGGTGTGTAATCTTCCAATTTATTCATGATTTCGTCAAATTTCTTACGATATATTATGGGTGTGGTAGAAGATTTTTTCTGACGGCGTAGCGAAAAATTGATTGCATTTAGTGGAAATGTCCGTGGTGGGGATTCAGAAACGGCAGGTATTGTTTTGTGATATGGCGAGTCAAGTTTTATACACGAAGTAATTGTTCTCTGGAGTGAATTCAACTTTTCTAGGCCTACTAAGATTAAGTGTTATGCTGATTCGTTCCTGCAGAGGAAAGTTTTGACTATTTAAGAGAGATTTACAGAGATTATTAGTGACTAGATCTCTTCTAGCTTCGATGGACTTCAATAAAGCTTCAGACATAATGTTGGAAACCGGAGTAGTACGGAAATGCACCAAATGCTAGGCGAACAGCTGAATTAAAAGTAGAACGGAGTTTATCAAGTATACTTACTGGAGCGTATCCATATAGAAAAATGCCATAGTCGATTTTGGATACAATAAGTACAATTGAACTTGTTACTAGAAAGACATTTTATAATGTTTAATCTATTCGTTAGGGACAATACCAATTCTTCTGCGTGATGATTCTAGCTATATTAAAAATTGAAGGTCACACCCTCATAGGTCACATTTTGAGATTGTTTGCAGAAATACTGCAACGATAGCTCAACTCCTGAATAATTAATTTCCCCCATCTTAAAACGTCATTTATTATGGGGCTGAAATTAATATTTTAATTTTTTCTTTGATCACGTTGTCTAACGATATGAAAATCATCAGCATAGGCACAGAAACTGACTTCCTTATGAAGGGATATAATGCCAGCAAGTTTATTATACAAATTTTCCGTTCGCGTACTTTTTCACTTTGTTCTCATTTTTAGAGAAGATTTTTCTTACGCTCTTGAATCGTGTTGATATAGAAAGTTTACTAGTAAAGTACGCGAACGGACCTATAGTTTCTAATTCTTGGACCAACTTTCCAAATGACTAATTGATCAATGACAGAGTGAGCACCCACTCTGGCAAATGCTTTTGCAAAATCAAGTGAAATTATTGAAATGTTTTTATTTTGTGAAATGGAGTCTGTTACCTTTTTTGAAACCTAATTGATTGATGCGGAGAAGATTCTTGGATGTTACAAACCACCAATGCCTATTTGCTATTATTTGACCTAAAATGTTAGAGCTGCAAAGATTAAGAGATATGGGCCTGTATGATTTAATAACAGTTTTGTCACAGTTCGGTTTGATTATTGGAATAATAGTACTAAGTTTGTATATTTGTGGGATATAGCTGTCAAAAATCTTGTTGTATAGCAAAGTAAGACGTAGCTTTGCATTATCATGTCATATGTTACTCTATCAAACCCTGGTGTAGTGTAGATTTTAATGCGATAGTTAATTCAAGATATGAGATTGGTTTTTCTACTAAATCTTTGACTTTTTATTGGGGAAAATTAGCATCTGAAAACTGAAGACCAATGTTCGTAGAATTTGTCTGCTATTTCAGAGAAATTAAACATAGCAATATTGTATTGGGTGCCATAGCTCAGTGGTTAGTGTGTTCGCATTCTGATCTGTAGGTCGTGATTCAATACCCGGCTGATGCATAACAAATTTAATATCGAAAAGATCTTTCGAACGGTACCCACCTGTCGGCAAGCAATTGGCAATTCTTCCGACAGTAACAACTTGCCATGAAAAAGCTTCTAAAAAGAACTCTGTGACAAAGCTCAGAAAAAGTGATGTCACAAGTGTTCTGCCGTTCGGAACCGGCTAAAATAAGTAGGTCCATTCTAATACTGTCCAAAATTTAAGACGCACAACAGTAATGGAAGAGAAGCTCTGCCAATGAGCCCTTTGGGGCTTTAAGTGCCATATATTTTATTTTTTTTTTTTATTTATAATATTGTATTGCATTATGCAATGTATACCATGTCGGGTTTTAAGACCACAAAAGTGTCGAATGTTAGACCATATTTTTCCACATGGTGTTGTGGGACTCATGTCCGACGTGAATTCTAAAACTGAAATACTTTTAGCAATTTTGAGTTCTCTTTTGAAAATAGCAGGAGCTTTTCTATAATTAATAATTATATGTTCGTTTTAGTATATTCCAATGGCGGGTTTTTTCTTCTTTAAGACTATCTAAGTGTTGGTTCCACCAAGGCACAGTAGACTTTCGATAATGTTTTGAGGTTTGAAATATAGATAAATGGCACTGCTGATAATTATTCTCTGCAAGTTAGCTGCCTCCTGGTTAATATTTTGGCTTACAGATATATCTGAAGAGCATTTGTTAGCAAGGTCATGATATAGGGTCCAATTGGTGTTTTAGTTACGAATCTTGGCTTAATATTATTGTTCGAGTCAGAGTTAACATAAGATAAAGTAATTGGAATTGGGAAGTGGTCACTTCCGAACAGGTTCGTTTCGGGCCTAAAATCAGCAATAATGGCTAGTTGTGGCTAATTATGTGTACTAAAATGAGTGGGTGATCCATCATTGAGTAATATATAAGCCGCGTTGTATAAAAACCTAGATATTAGGTTACTTCTCAGATTATTACGAGGAGATCCCCATTTACTGTGCCAGCCGTTCAAGTCTGCTGTGACCAAACATGGCAGCTCATGTGTTTGAAAAACATTCTCTAAATTAGTGGGAATAATTTTTTTTGAATGTGAGAGGCAAGTAGAAAAAATTGTGAATTTTAATTTAGAATGTATATTGGCTGCTCGTTACTGAGATTGATAGTTTCATGTTAAATTGATTTGTGAATGAGTAGTGCAACGCCTCCATATGAAGTGTCGAAAAGGTTTATGGCGTGAAGGACAAAATTAATAGGGATAGAGATGTTGGATGTAGAGTGAAGGTCAGTTTCTTGTAGAGTAATTATTTTCGGATTGTTTTTATTTAATAGTAGCTGCATTCTTTTGTAAGCGAGTTGCAAAAGAACACTGACTTATTTTCCGAACTGCATGCAAAGCAACAACAAAAATAAGCGACATGACTTATTTTAACCGAGTTGAATTCACGTTGCTTATATTTTAATCGACCTGAGTTATAGTGTTGGTGTTAAAAGTAAAATTGAAGTGTAATGGCAACTGTACACAAATTTGTCGTATCTACTTTGTTTTACTTCTAACATAATTCATCATAGTTGCATTGCTTATGTTGTATCGCTTTAATTTTGTATATACAATATTTTATTCATTCTCAAAAATTCTAACAATAAACTCGAACAATTTACATTCTATCATCAAAAATTCTAACAGGTTATGGGCCCAGGTGCAGTATCATAATAGTGGATAATAATAAAAAGTTGTATTAATTAATAATTTTGTATGTCAAAATGAGTTCCACGGGTTTGTACGCCATCGAGAAGTTGAATGATACAAACTACGCGTCATGGGCAATTCAAATGAAGAGTGTGCTTGTACATTCGGAATTGTGGCCGATTGTCAGCGGTAAGCACATTAAGAGTGAATTCGCAACTTCAGAGGAAATCGCAGCATTCGATATGAAAGATGAAAAGGCGCTCGCTAGTTTAATGTTGAGTATTAAACCATCGCAGCTTAATCACGTTAAACACTGCGATACGTCGTTGAAGGCTTGGAATAAGCTGAAAGAGATATACTAACCCCAAGGACCAGCTCGCAAAATAACGCTGTTCAAAAGATTACTCTGTCTCCGTATGTCGGAAAGTGAGAATATAGCTGAGCATCTCAATGAATACTATGCTGTGGTAGAACTGTTGGCTGAAATTACTGTGGTGATGCCAGACGAAGTGATGGTTATAATATTGTTATCTAGTCTACCGAAATCTTACGATAGCTTCGTAATCGCAATAGAAACTCGTGATACTTTGCCAACGCTTAGTACGCTTAGAGTTAAGTTGCTGGAAGAAATTGCGAGAAGACATGAGAGACGAGATAATATTGAAAGCAGTGAAGTTCATCAAGCGTTTGTTGCTCGAGAAAATGAACGAAAGTTGTTAAACAATAACAAGAGTTCCAGTAGTAAGGACAGTAAAAGTTATAATAGCAAACGTACAAACGGTAAGTGCTATAACTGTGGACGTCGCGGACATTTTGCTGCTAACTGTAGGGAGCCGAGAAAGATGCAGTCAAAAGCTGATCATTCTTCGTATTCAATTCTTGCTTCCGTTTCGTCACATAATATGGAACGAAATACTTGGTGTATTGATAGTGGAGCGACAAGTCATATGTGTTGTGATCGTGCTTTGTTTTCAACATTTGAAGGGAGCATAGAGAGAATCGCAGTAGCAGGCAACAACTTTATTGAAGCTAGAGGTAAAGGTATCGTAAGGGTTAAAAACGGCAAATTTAAAGCCGAACTCAAGGATGTGTTGTAATAATTTTATTTCGGTGAGCAAAGCTGTATGTAATGGGTTTACTGTAACTTTTGGAAAAATGCAAGCGTTCATAAAAAATAGAAATGGTGCAGTTGTTATGATGACAAAGGAAGAGGGCGGTCTGTTTGCATTTAAAAACGAGTTGATTGAATGCTTCTACGCACAAGGTGTAAATACTAATGCAATTGACTGGCATAATCGTTTTGGACATTTGAACTTCAACAGTTTGCAAGAAATGTCGACTAAGAAATTGGTACATGGTCTTACAATTAAAGAGAATCAAAGTGATAATAGGTGCATAACGTGTGCAAAAAGCAAAATATCTGCAAAGCCATTTCCACATGCATCTGAAAATCGTGCTCGAGATCTATGTGAGATCATTCACACAGATATATGTGGTCCCATGAACAAACAATCAATAGGTGGTTCACGTTATTTCGCAACTTTCATCGATGATAGCTCACGGTATACATTTATTTATTTTCTAAAGAAAAAAGACGAAATATTTGATGCTTTTAAATCGTTCAAAGAAATGGTGGAAAAGCAGACGAACCGTAAAATCAAAATATTGCGCAGCGATAATGGGGGCGAATATCTAAGCAATGAATTTGAAAAATTCCTACAAGAGAATGGAATTTTACGCCAGTTGACGGTTCCTCACACACCCCAGCAGAACGGTGTGGCAGAGCGAGCCAACAGAACTTTGGTGGAGATGGCAAGAAGTATGCTTGTGCATAGCGACTTAGATGTGTATTTTTGGGCGGAGGCGGTGGCAACCGCAGCATATTTACGTAATCGAGCTGCAACAAAAACACTCGTAAATTCTACTCCGTACGAATACTGGACTGGGAAAAAACCAAGTGTAGCGCATCTGAAAGTGTTTGGATCATTAGCTGTCGTATTGGATAAAACACAAAAGAAAAAATTCCAGCCAAAAGGTAAAGAGATGATCATGGTGGGTTACTCCAGCATTTCGAAAGCATATCGTTTGTACAATGCACAAGCTCGAAAGGTGATCGTAAGTAGAGATGTCGTGTTTATGGAGGGCACATTCACTCATTCAGAAGGAGGTGAGTGCGATATAGTAAGTTTTGATATAAGTGGTATGGCGACTGGAATTGAAACAAATAGTGTGGCTGAAGACACGAATTTAACTGAGGCAGTAGTTAGTCACGTACAGCCAGTTCGTATTGGTTGTGGCCGACCGAAAGTGGTGCATACTGGTAAACGAGGTCGTCCTCGTAAACAGCCACATGTGTTAAACTTAATGGCAGATGACATTGATATTCCACAAAGTGCAAAAGAGGCACTAGGAAGCAAGTATTCAGAGCAATGGAGAGACTCTATGAAGAAAGAGTACGATGCGTTGGTGCATAATAACACGTGGTCGTTAGTTGACTTACCAACGGGAGAGAAAGCGATTGGGTGCAAATGGGTATACAACGTGAAACGTAATGCGGACGGTGGTGTTCAACGCTTCAAGTCGCGTCTGGTCGCGAAAGGTTGTAGTCAACAATTTGGTGCAAATTTTACAGAAAAATTTTCACCAGTTGTGAGATATGCCACAATTCGTATGTTACTGGCTTTGGCGTGCGAACACGACTTATACTTACATCAAATGGATGTGTCATCAGCATACCTAAACAGCGATTTACATGACACTGTTTTTATGAAACAGCCAGAATGTTATGTAAATGAGAAGTATCCAAATCGCGTACTGAAGCTACAAAAGGCTCTTTATGGGTTAAAGCAAAGTCGACGTGAATGGAATAATAAGTTCGATTCAGTTTTGAAGAAGATGGGTTTCAAACCATGCATCAGTGAGCCATGCGTTTACACAAAAAATGAGAAAGGTAGTTTTAACATAATTGTTGTTTATGTTGATGATCTTATCATAGCTAGTTCAGAATTGAAGGAGTTAAAACGAATTAAAGTCGACATATCTGAAGTTTTTGACGTTGTGGACGGTGGTCCATTAAAGTATTTCCTAGGTATGGAAATAGAGCGTAAAAGTGATACTGGAGCTATCACAGTATGTCAGCGACAATACATTTTAAATTTGCTAAGACAACATGGCATGGAACAGTGTAAAGCGGTGGCAACACCGTTAGATGCAGGATTTCAAACACGTTGTGATAAAGATGATTGCAAAAAAATTAATGCGACTGATTATCAATCATTGATTGGTGCGCTCATGTACCTGGCTATTTCTACGCGTCCAGACATCTTGCATTCCGTATGTAAGCTTGCCCAACGGAACATCAATCCACACGCCGAACATGAAGCAGGCGCGAAGCATATTTTACGTTACCTTAAAGGAACACTTGATTTGAAGCTACATTATAATAAAACAGGTAAGCCCATAGAAGGCTTCGTCGATGCAGATTGGGGCGGAGATACCAGCGATAGAAAGTCCTTCACTGGATGTGCATTCATTGCAGCTGGGAGTGCGTTTTCTTGGGAATCCAAAAAGCAAACAATTGTGGCACTCAGTAGTACTGAAGCAGAATACGTCGTGCTGTCAACCGCAGCAAAAGAAGCTGTGTACATAAACAAATTGCTGAACGAGATGGGTTTTTGCATCACAACGCCAATGCTTATAAATAGCGACAATCAAAGTGCGCAGTGTTTGGTTAGAAATCAAACATACCACGCACGAAGTAAACATATTGATATAAAGTATCACCATGTTCGTGAATTATATAAAAATAATGAAATTGTCTTAAATTATCTTTGTACTAATGAAATGATATCCGATATATTAACTAAAAATTTGCAAAAGATTAAGCATATTAAATTTACTAAAGCTATGGGATTGTATTAACCATTTGAATTTTAAGTTGTTCAAATATGTTTGTCTTTAATTAACAAATATGTATTAGTTGAGAAGGAGTGTTAAAAGTAAAATTGAAGTGTAATGGCAACTGTATACAAATTTGTCGTATATACTTTATTTTACTTCTAACATAATTCATCATAGTTGCATTGCTTATGTTGTATCGCTTTAATTTTGTATATATTGTAACGAGTATCGATAGTTGATTACTCATCACTATTGTGACTGACACTATTGGCAGCATCGAAACGAATGTCAACAAAAAGAAATGAGCGATAACCAAAACAAGCCAACGAGAAAGGAAGAGAAGAATCTCGATAAAGGAAGATTCTGGGGTGTTGCCAACAGAGTATAAATAGAGCCAGTGTTGAGGAGGAAAATCAATCTAATTCCGAACGTGATTGCGAAAACATTGATACAGAGGCAAAAGTTGCAAGTACATTTAAGTGTTATAGTAAATAGTTGATTGTAAACAGTGTTGATTGTAAATAGAGATTATTAGATAAATTGTTGCTGTATATAGTTGTATAAAATAAGTGTTGCAGTGATTATTAACAGAATCCAGTGATCGAACAAGGTAATTCAAATAGAATTAAACGTTCACAGAATAAAAACGTAACAATTGGTGTCAGAAGTGGGATTCTGTAAAAATGGTGAAAATTGACCAACTAAAAGTGGATCAGTTTAAAAAGCTGTTGGTAGAGATGAATCTATCGTCATCAGGTGCAAAGGCGGAACTGCTGGTGAGGCTGAGGAAAGCCATGGAGGCTAAGGGAATTAATGTAGAAGAACATGAGTTCTTTGAGGAAGACGATATACATGCAGTTGTGCACGCCGAGGAAGAGAGTAAGGTAGATTCGAGTGGTCAACTCATGGAATTTATGAAATCCATGATGCAACAGCAGCAGCAGCAACTGCAAGGAATTAATGCGAAGTTACAAGAACATTCGGCTGAATTGCGTACGGAAATTCAAGGAAATGCGTCTCGCATTGACTCCAAGTTTCAAGAACATTCGGTACGTCAAGAAAACGCTATGGGAGAATTCCAGAAAACAATTGACTCCAAGCTTCAAGAACATTCGGCTCGTCAAGAACATGTCATCGAAAAACTACAAAAGGGAATTGAGATTAGATTTCAGGAAATTTCCGGAGCTATTAATGACAAAGTCACAGAGCTGAAAGAACATGTGGATGATTTGGATGATAAGCTGAAGGAACATGTAGACAGACATGATGACTTGGAAGAAAAGCTTGAGAAATTAGAGCGCGAACTTAATAAAATAAAAATAAGTGGAGCAACCACATCAGTGATAAGAGAGTCAACTACAATTAAACTAAAGCCACCAATATTTGACGGAAGCACGCCATTCAACATCTTCAAGCTTCAATTCGAGACAACAGCTTCGAAGAATCAATGGGATGACAGCGACAAGACTGCTGCTTTAATAGTCGCATTAAAAGGTAATGCTTCCGAAGTGTTACAGATGATTCCAGAGAAAGATCGGGGTAGCTACCAATCACTGATGGACACACTCCAGCGAAAATATGGAAATGAATACAAGAGTCAATTACATCGAGTTGAATTGAGATCGCGAGTGCAACGGAGTAATGAGAGCCTTCAGGAATTCGCTTCCGATATTGAGCGCTTATGTCATCTAGCGTTCTCCGGTAATTCGGAAGAGTTCGTCGAAAAAATAAAAATAGAGGCATTCATAGATGGTATACGTGATGGAGAGACAAAGCGTGCCCTAGTCATGTCACCCAGGAATACTTATGCCGAAACAGTCAGTAGTGCCTTGACGTTTGAAGCCGCCAGTTTCATGTGTCTACCAGTGCCAGGAGTACGCAAACTAGAGGGGAAAACATCACATCTGGTTGAAGCAGTGTGTCAGGCAGTAAAATCAGTAGTGCAGCCTGAAGGAAGAACAACAGGTCGACGTGAAAACAAATTTAATGGTAAGTGCTTCATTTGCGACAAACGAGGGCATATAGCTCGTGATTGCAATCAATCGAGTATGAAGCCTAAAGGAAGAACAAGGAATCAACACAAAAATAAATTTGCCGGTAAGTGCTTCATATGCGATCAAAGAGGACACATGGCGCGTAATTGTCGGCTACGACGCAAGCAACAAAGATCGAATTCACCAGGACAACGAAAGGAAGATCGTGATGTCATTCATCGTGGTAAAGCTGTTACTCCATATCATCGTACTTGCACCGTAGATAGTAAACATTGTTCTCGGGTAGGAAGCCAGAATCACATTGTTAACCTACGACTTACGAATGTATTATCGGAAGAGTCATGGACAACCGAACGAGTTCAAGAAGATCAACGGAACGACCCAGATCTCGCAAAGATTATGGAACACAAGGAGCAGGGCATACGTCCAGATTGGCAAGAAATGGCTAATGAGAGTCCAATAGCAAAGGCATACTGGGCGCAGTGGCAAAGCCTGCACTTACGAGACGGATGTTTATTCCGAGCATGGGAAAGTGAGGATGGAAAAATCACTAATGATCTTCTAGTGGTACCCAAGGCGAGAATAAATGAAGTGATAGCTGAGTATCACAATGCCTCCAGTGGAGGGCATTTGGGAATCACCAAAACCGTCGAGAAAATAAAGAAACGATTTTATTGGGTTGGATGTCATGACCATGTCGCTGATTGGATTCGGAAATGTAAGCAATGTGCAATGGCCAAAGGTCCCACTAAGAAAAGTCGAGGTAAGATGCACCAATACACCGTGGGTGCTCCATTTGAGCGAATTGCTATGGACATAGCTGGGCCATTTCCAATAAGCAATGCAGGAAACAAGTATGTTCTGGTGGTTATAGATTACTTCAGTAAATGGCCTGAAATATACCCCATTCCAAATCAGGAAGCTAGTACAGTTGTGAATGTATTCGTCAACCAATGGGTTACTCGTTTTGGTGTACCGATGGAGTTACACTCAGACCAAGGTCGAAATTTCGAATCAGTTGTATTCCAAGAGATATGCCGTATGCTGGGTATATACAAAACTCGTACAACACCTTTGCATCCACAATCTGATGGCATGGTAGAACGATTTAACCGTACCTTGGAGGAATATTTGAGAAAAGTCGTAGATAAATACCAAAGAGACTGGGATGTACATATACCAATGTTCCTCATGGCATATCGATGCGCACAACATGATACGACGGCTACTACACCGGCAATGGCAATTTTTGGAAACGAGTTAAGACTGCCAGCTGATTTAAAATTTGGAGTTGTAACACCAACGAGATCAACCGAAGGAAATTATACTAGCGAAAAGCGGGAACAGTTGGATGAAGTACATCAGTTCATCAGAGAGCGGTCGCAGATGATAAGCAATAAGATGAAGGCCAGGTATGACTTGAAAGCAAATTCAAAAGGGTTCTATGAAGGAGAGCTTGTAATGCTTCATAATCCACAACGAAAGAAAGGCATGTCCCCTAAACTACAGACTCATTGGGAAGGACCATATGAGATTATAGCAAAGATAAATAACGTAGTGTATCGTATTCAACGTGCCTGGAATAAAAGAGCAAAGTTTAAAGTAGTGCACTTAGAGCGACTTGCGCCATATCGAGGGGAAGTATAAAAACTTGTTCGGGACGAACAAGGTTAAGAGGAGGGCAGTGTAACGAGTATCGATAGTTGATTACTCATCACTATTGTGACTGACACTATTGGCAGCATCGAAACGAATGTCAACAAAAAGAAATGAGCGATAACCAAAACAAGCCAACGAGAAAGGAAGAGAAGAATCTCGATAAAGGAAGATTCTGGGGTGTTGCCAACAGAGTATAAATAGAGCCAGTGTTGAGGAGGAAAATCAATCTAATTCCGAACGTGATTGCGAAAACATTGATACAGAGGCAAAAGTTGCAAGTACATTTAAGTGTTATAGTAAATAGTTGATTGTAAACAGTGTTGATTGTAAATAGAGATTATTAGATAAATTGTTGCTGTATATAGTTGTATAAAATAAGTGTTGCAGTGATTATTAACAGAATCCAGTGATCGAACAAGGTAATTCAAATAGAATTAAACGTTCACAGAATAAAAACGTAACAATATGTACAATATTTTATTCATTCTCAAAAATTCTAACAATAAACTCGAACAATTTACATTCTATCATCAAAAATTCTAACAGTTGGAAAGTAAAAAAACAGCACTATTGTGAATAGACTACTGTAATGTGCTTTGGAAATTTCAACAACACGTCAAATTATTGTAAATATAAACAAAAATAATCAAAATAAAGTAAGTGCAAATAAAAATTTATTTTAAATAAACAAATATATTGACCCAGATTCCGCAGAATTGTTTCTACTTTGATTTATTTCGTTTATAAATTTCACGAACAACCATATATACCACCAGCGTTGCTAAGTAACTAAAGGGAAATTATATTCAAGTAAAAGGGAAATTAAATGCGAGTTGGTGTTATAATTACTTAGGTAGCCATTTCTATTCTATTGGATGATTCTAATAGACATTACAAGGAAAAAGAAAGAGAAATAGCAGTTGTATGTAATCTGTCAGGTAATCCTAAGCAGTCAGTCAGTATAATGTAATTCGATATGTATGTGCGAGATGATAATATATAATAATCTTAGAGCTATTGATTAATTGGAATAGGAAGTATACGTTGCTATGATAAATATATATATGATAGATAACATAAAACATTTACCTTGGGTTAAGGCTAGTAAAGTTAATACTAGTTATACTAAGAACTTGTATAATCTAAACACGTAAGACACTAGATGTCCTCTTCGAAGTCAAAGTCGGGTGGAGAGTTGCTGTCATCGAATTGTGAAGAATTGCTTTGGTTGGAAAAAAAAAATGATTTAGCCTTGTAGTATTTCGTGGGAGTTTGTTGCTTGTAAGAATCTTGGACGGTGGATCACTATTAGATGGAATATTAGATAAGGAGGAGCCGCGAGAACTCAGAGGTACTCATTTCTGTAGCAGCTATATCCTTTTGTTGGCTAGTGTTGGCTAGTGATGTTAAATTCTGTCTGCTTTGAGGTAGTTTAGCTGCATTTTTTTGTATGCGAGTTGCAAAAGAACACCAACTCGCATATAACTTCCCTTTTACTTGCTTATTTTTATTGTTCCTTTGCATGCAATTCGGCAAATAAGCGAGTGTTCTTTTGCAACTCGCATGCAAAAGAACGCAGCTTTTGTGTGACGTTAGAAGTAGTTGTTACACATCGTGGAGAACGGAGAGTTGATGAGTATAAAGCACTGCTTTAACGATGCCTCTCATTGTAGAGAAAGAGAGCAGTTTTGTTGTCAACTTTCCCAAGTGTTCTAATAGCCAAAAGTTCCTTTTGTTTAATAAATATCGGACATTTCTTATCGAATGCGTTTTAGTTATTACTGGAAATGTTGTGATAATTGCAATTAATACAAAATTTAGTGTTTTTGCATTCTTCATTAAGGGATGAATCAATATGGCTTTCATTAGCGCAGTTTGGACAAATTCGAATGCTTTTGAAGAATTTAGCTATGTGATTGAATTGAAGACAATTGTTGCATCTTGTTGGTAACGGAAGATAAGTGCGGATGGGAATTTTTTCATATCCAATGTTGATGGTTTCTGGCAGATTGGTAGTTGAGAAAGTTAGTTTCTTTTCTATTGTTCTTGTTTCTTTTAGTATTGTTCCTTTCTTTTTTCTTATTTTTCTCACATCACATACGTTATGAGGTTTCATCTCTTCCAATATAATATCTTCCGCTATGTCCCTGAGATCATTGGAATTTATAACCCCCTTTGAGGTATTTAATGTATTGTGCTAAGAGATCTCGACCTCTATTGATGGAGCGAGTTGCGTCAGTGTAATAAGCTTTTGTGCTTGGGAAAGGTTTTTAGTTTGAATTAGTATTGTTCCATTTTAAGCTTTTTGCATGAGTTTACTTCACCTTCACAAAAAAAGGAGATACGTTTGCAAGAGCATCGTTGCTTTGTTTTCTCACCATTATAAGGTATTTAGGCCCAGGGCAAATAATTTTTAGTTTTTTTGTTTTGTCAAATTCTATAAGTTGTCCACTACTATTACCACGATCAGGTAGGTCCTTCATGTTATGGGTGTAGTATATAATGGCGCAAGATAACAATTTATCAGAGAGAAACTCACTTTCGTTGAAATTCCGCTTGATATTTTAATTTATGGAATTAGATAAGTATAAAAAATTGCTCCCTGGTCAGACAATTTAAATTCGCTCTAATAATTAGCGATTAAATATTTAAATATCACAAAAATCAAACTGTTTTTTTGGGATTATAATATAATACTATCAAGGGCATAACTACTACTTATATACATAGAAAAAAAGATTTAAAACCAGGGATTGAAAATAACGATTCTTTCAAATCTAGATTCATAAATAAAAAATTCCACATCTCGGTTTGATTACAATAATATATGGTTCCGAGTTCCATAAGCCCCCTATCATTCATGCACAAAATAACTAACTAAAAGGATTTGATTTTATTTTTTTATTAATATTCGCAAAACCGTTATATTTAAAACTAATTTTGGACAACTTCCTCTGTTCTTCTCTCACTGGCGTCAGATAGACATTCCAAACACTGACGGATTCTCCAGTTCTTAGTCCCTCCGACTTCGACTAGGTCCCCTCCCTTCGGTGGCCGGCACGAGGATGCCGACTATGTCAACAGTATGTAATTCTTGTTGGAGATAGTACCATTGTGTCGCAAAATAGCAGCTCGTATTATTTTTAAAATAACACTGTGTCACAATTTCAGGGTTATTGTCTGGTGTCGGAATGATTCCAACTCAGGATGAAAAACCCATATAGTAAAACCTCTAAACATTTTTGCATTCTCAGGCCAAATTTTGTTTTCTGGCCATATTCAATTTGCAATCTTTTGCTTTGTGTTTTTTGAATAAGTCGAAAAAGTGTTAAAATTCACATAGAAGCAAATATGTAGTTTAGGTACATATACAGTGGCTCACAGCTTATTTCGTACAGTGTATATATTTTTATGTACATGGCTGTAACATCGAAACTAAAAAACTTATCAATAAGTTTTGAATGTAGATGTCTATGTATGTGTTTAGTAAACCTAATAAGAAAACGGGGAACCCCAAAAATTGTTCTTTTTGTCATGCAAGAGAGAAAAACTATTGATCAGCTGATTTTCAGCTCACATCTTATTTCGTACACAAACTTCAATGTAAGTAAGTTTCATTCTGCCGCGCAGTTACAAAGTTTTTTTTGAATTGTATGAGTTTTTGGACCCTTTTAACTATTATAACAATTTTTATTATTATTATTTTAAATAGTTAAAGTGCTGTAAATTAAACATTTAGCGTTATGGGTCGTCGTACAACGATGGAACAGCGTAAACTGGTAATTAACCATTTTAGGAAAGGTCAGAGTGTGCGAAAAATTGCTGAAATGACAAATTTAAGTGCCTCAACTGTCCAATACATCATTCAACGCTTCGTTCGCGAAAATCGGTTGGAGAACAAGTGCAGAGAAGCACCTAATAAGATTTTCAACGCTTCAGACGAGCGTTATATTGTACGAAAAATTAAGAAAAATCCAAAGTTATCCGCTCCGAAGTTGGCTGCAGAGGTTCAGCGTGAAATAGGAAAATCATCCAGTGCTGAAACTGTCCGACGTGTGCTGCGCAATCATGACTTGAACGGTAGAGTAGCCCGAAAGAAACCATTCATTTCAAAAATGAATATACAACGCCGACTTGACTTCGCCAAAGAGCATATTATTAATACTCCTGCGTTCTGGAATACCGTTATTTTCGCGGATGAGTCTAAGTTTAATATTTTTGGCTCGGACGGAATGTCATATGTTTGGCGTAAAGCGAATACCGAGCTAAACAAGGAGAACCTTAAGCCCACAGTGAAGCATGGTGGCGGTAGCGTGATGGTTTGGGCCTGTATGACAGCAGCCGGAGTAGGTGAATTGGTTTTTATTGAGGAAACAATGGACAAAATGAAGTACCTCGAGATTCTGAAAAACAATTTACTTCAAAGCGCAGACAAACTGGGTTTACGGGAAGAATTTCGGTACTACCAAGATAATGACCCAAAACATAAATCTGGGATTGTGCAATCTTGGCTTATTTGGAACTGCCCACACTTGATGTCTCCACCACCACAGTCACCTGACATGAATGTGATTGAAAATCTTTGGTCTATTTTGGACAATAAAATAAGAACACACAAGATTTCTAATAAGCAAGACCTAAAGAAGGTACTGATGGAAGAATGGAAAAAAATCACACCAGACATCACTCAAAAATTGGTGGATTCAATGCCAAATAGACTCCAGGCTGTCATTAACGCTAAGGGATGTCAACTAAATATTAAAATCAACTTACTTTGTTTTTAGTTTGAACTTAAAGAGACTGTACGAAATAAGCTGTGACATGAATTTTCCTATTTTTTTCTTATTTTATTTTTTTATAGTGTCAAACACTAAAATTTTGAAAAAGTAAATTTTGGAAAATAAAAAACAAACCTTCCTTTCTAAAATGGCATTTATATTTTGTTCAAATTTTTGCTATATTAGGAATTACGACTGCAGCAATTTTTAAACTGTCACTGTACGAAATAAGCTGGGAGCCACTGTAGTTAAATTTCACGAGGAATGATTTTGTTGAACACTTTAACCCGTTAGCTCTATTACGAAAGGGTCGTTTTGACTGCTTTTTGGAATAGTCTGAATAAATTGGCATTTTGGAAGTTGCTAGGAGGTTAAACTGTTCTAGAAAAATTTTCGGCAGAAAATTTGATTAGGGATGTTTTCAAGCAAAATATTTGTACAAAGAACGTAAAAGTCCATAGAAAAAAAAAATATCAAATATGCTCCCTTGAAATATGCAAGGGGACATATTTGATGCATTTTATGCATTCTTTTATATTTTGATCATAAATATAACTCTATCTCTTTTCGAGGGTTCGGCGCTTGGGACATCAGTATCGCAACCATCGCTATCATCAGAAACTGAGGTTCACATGAGACTCCACTGCTGGTCCTATAGCTCCCTGCTTGCCAATGCACGACACTGCACTGCCTCTGCCTCTTGATTGCATAATCTATAAATATCAGCATCCTCCCCTTCAACAAGACCCATCTTGCTCACGTGGTACCTGAAATTGTCATGCTCAGTTATTAGTACAGTCAACCAGCTTTAAGTTAACCGTCCTAGGCTGCGAACCCTCCCCGATTCACTGACCCTTGGTAGCCTCAACGAGCCTTTACCTGTCTACAAGTAAACAAACTTTTCCACTTCGAGATGGAGTTTCCTTATGTAATCTTCGACTTTTGCCTTCACCGTACCGTTACTAAGAGCAACTACTGGCTCCGGCACATAAAATTTAGCTTTAGATCCTTGTCTAGCCAAGACGTCTGTAGCTTCATTTTGCTCTATACCAATGTGTCCCTTCACCCACATACAAATTTCTGAACAAGTTCGAATGCCAATTTAGAAGATACCTACTTTAGTGGGCACTCGATGTACCTGAATCAGGTATTTAAGCGAATTCCCGATTGTCTCTGGAAAGGGTCCATTCGTTTTACGAACTAAACTCTGTAATCTACATACATCGGACATATCGTGCATATTTGAGCAGAATTTACTTCATGTTTTCCTTTTACGGTTGCACAAAGTCTGCTTCAGCTCCCTTTTTTAGAATTGTAGTCATGCCATGCATTGGGGTCCCCTCTCATGTGACAACTAAAAGCCTTCCATGTCTTCTTTTTCATGAACTCCAGTCCCCTTTCCACCATGAAGTGGAGTCTCCTTCGTCCACTATCGTTAGGGGACAGACAGCTTCAAATGCTTTGATTATGGCTGAGCTGATAGGTCTCACCTGATACTCAGCATCTGCAGTTGTTCTAGGTTTCTTAAACCTTCCTCGCAATAATTCCTCAAAAACTTCACAGTACTTTGCACAATCCGTTCCTTCGGTATTCTTACCATTCAGTATACCGAATGGTCCTATGTCTTTTATCAGACAGAATCTCAAACCTTGTGGTCCGATATAGTTAGACTATCCACGATCCTCCAATTCAAAACCCTGTTAAACATTTTGACATTGGCCAGGGTAATATCAATGACCTCGCGTCAACAATAGTCGGTTCTGTTTCCCTATTGGTAACTTGTATACCAAATCTTTCTATAAATTCGAATGGACACTCTCCTCTATAGTTTTTATCGGATCGCATAACATCTTGATCCAGCCCCTTATCTTAGCTAAACACCGCCTGACATCGTATAGGCTAAACTGTGGTATCTATTTCCAGTCGGTACCCGGGTTCAATGGAGGATTTTTGCCGACTAAGTAATTAAGTACAGATATTATTATTATTGTCTGTTGGTAATAACTATCGGAATTATCGACAGCTGCTTTATAATCGATAAATAAATTGCGTGTGTCGGTATAATATTTTTGACTCTTCTCCAGGATTTGGCGTAGTAAATATATATGTAAATATGGTCTATGCAGGTCTTAGACCACACTTATCAGGTCCAATCAGGGTGTTAAGCAAAGGCTTCAATTACTCACACAGTACGCACGATAATCCCTTGGAAGCGAAGATTTATTTCACCATAGTTGATGTACATTGACACGCAATTAGCGTGTCGGACGAGTGGATGGTTTAATCTCGTCTTATTTGACTGGTGATACGTCAAATCCATCATCCATGATTGAAGTTCATCTTCATCATCTTCATCATCTTCTAAAAGAATTTTTGAGTCTCATATACGGAAGACGTATATGTCTATTCCAAATACTGACAAATGCAATAAGACAAAGGTACCCGAGTTTTAGATATCTGTCGTATATAGGTTGCCTTTTATATATTGGCCATTTCCATTTGAATATTTGACATATTTTAGCATAAACGCTCTGAGTACGTTGTGATGTACAAGCGCTATTTGTCTTGTTTAGTGTCTTGAAAAATTCATCAGTCTACAGTCTACAGCGTTATAGCATTTGTAGTGTGGCAGCATTCCACTTGAGCAATTTGATATCAATGTTATATGAATATATCAGCTAATGGCACATCCTTCTAAAAATTTCCACCAATCTGATTTATTTAATCATTTAAATTTGCACTCGTGTATCTGGCACATGATAAATCCATTGTTTTATAATGGGTGATTCATTTGAGATTCTCTTTTCAAACATAAAAATAAAATGAAAAATTATTATCATACAAAAGAACTATTCTGAAAATTTATTTTTAAAGATTATTGCTTTCAAAGGTTGACCGTAACTGTGGCTAATATAGTAAGGTTCCAATTATCGATGACGCATTCGAGCATTTCGATTGGGATAGCTTTCAATTCATTAATCGTAACCGGCTAATCTATGCAAACTTAAGAAAGAGAGAAAATTTCGAGATGTTATATCAATTCACCGTTGTATGGCAAGTAGCTCTGATTTTCGTAATACAGTTGAATAATTTCAGACGCTTTACTGAGCTAAATATTTTCATGATGAACTGTCAAACAAAATCCTTACTGGAAAAATGATTCACACTATATTAGGTGCAATATCACGATTTGCACACATGATTTTATCATATGAAAAACTCATTTTCAGAAAAAGGGATAGTTCGTTGAAATATAATTGACAATCCAAAAAATAAATTAAATATAATTCTTCTGCTCGAAGATAAATATCACTTTTCATCTACAGAGAATAAATGTTGCTGCTGAAATTTCATTTGAATGAGCACAAAGTACTATGATTTGGATATCATATCAAAGGAGAGTTCAAGGTGGCTTATTACTGGATAGTCTGACGAAATAATTAATACAATGCTTGTTTTAATTTCTTACAAGATACTCCATAACAAAAAGCTGTCAAAATCATGGTTAGTGTAAATGCTGTTGGTTAATTGATTAAAAATCAGTTTGTCCAGAGAATGGCACGAAACAAATTGAAACTACATGTAATGTGTGCTCTGAGAGATATTTCTTATTTTACTCGTATATATGTTCCAACTTACTAATGTGTTCTTATCGTCAAAATAAAAATATCTCTTTAGTATAAGGGAAACTACCAAAAACCCTCCCCACTATAGAGACATTCTAATCTGCTAGTTATTGCTCAATAAATTAGCATCATGCAGTCATATCAACAGTGAGTGAAATTTGATTAGTCATACTTAAAAAAGAGTAGAAAAGTTACTGTTTAAATGGAGTTTTCTTATGTTGCTTGTGTAGAATTGTGATTTTTAGTTTAAGTTTCCTCTGTTAAGTACAACAACAAAAATATCGGTACCAAAATATAAATAATTTACAAAGTCCCTTTTCTTTTCAGGTATTTTCACAAATATCAAAAAAGATTCATCCAAAATAAATTAGGCGCATAGGAAACTGTATCAAAATTTCAACTTTCAAATGGAAACCTGTAAAAAGTCGCATATACCATAGTAGCCTCATAAATTTATGCCTGGGTCAAGTCAATTGATTCAAATTGTTTTTGGGAAACTTTCACAAAGTTGCCATTAGAACAAAAATAAAAAGGTAGAAGAGTGAATTGATACATATGTTGAACGATGTTCATACTGGCATTCATAATAAAATTGGTAAATTTTCAACAGGATAATGCTAATATCTAAGGATCCAAGAATTTTTTTCATTACACTCAATAAAACATCAAACAATAACACAGACTGAATATAAAACATGTATGCAAAATACATTATAAAAGAACCAAGCATTTCAACTGATCCTAGCAAATACAATACTTTCTTGTTTCATTCATATCGATATAAAATTATGTGCGACTAAGCAAACTTAGCTCACTCAAAAAAATATAATTGGTACATATACTAATATTATATTTACGCAGTCAAGTTTACGTTCATTTGCATATGTACAAGTATATTCGAGGGCGGTCCCAGAACTACTGTTTGTAACGAAAACAACAAATTTGGAAAAATTTTTCTTTATTTCTCAACATAATCTCCTTTTAGCTTTATACACTTTTCCCAGCGATATTCAATAGCTTCGATACCCTGTTTACAGTATGAACTGTGTAGCTCATTAAAATAGCCATCTACCGCAGACTCCACCTCTTAATTGTTTGCAAATCTTCTACCACCAAGTCATTTTTTCAAATTTGGAAATAGAAAATAATCCGAAGGAGGCGAATAAGGTGCGTGCTGAAGCAATTCGAGCTTTAACTCATTGAGTTTGGCCATCGCAATAGCGGATGTGTCAACTACTGCATTGTCTTGACGAAACAACACTTTCTTTTTCGCCAAATGCGGCCTATTTTCTTTAATTTCATCACTTAAACGCTGCAAAAAATTAGCATAATACTCGCCGTTGTTTGTTTTTCCTTTTTGAAGATAATCAATAGAAATTATCCCACATGCATCCCAAAAAACAGACGCCATAACCTTGCCTGCAGATGGAACTGTCTTCGCCTTCTTTGGACACGATTCTCCCCTTTCAGTCCACTGTTCTGACTGCTCCTTTATCTCAGGTGTGAAGTGGTGGAACCATGTCTCATCCATGGATACAAATCGACGCAAAATCTCGGCTTTATTACTGTGAAAACATAGCCAAACACTCTATAGAAACATGTTCACGACGTTGTTTTTGTTCACGGCACCCATCTTGCACACAGCTTTTTCATCTCCAAATTTTCGGTCAACATACGATGTATAGCACTTTTTGAAATGCCTGTAATTTCACCTAGTGCACGCACCTTCATGTAGCGATCATCCAATACCATTTTGTTGATTTTCTTAACCGTTTCTGGCGTGGCCACCTCAATTGGTCGACCACTTCGGTGTTCGTTTTGGCAGCTCGTATGACCTCGTTTAAACTCTGCCACCCAATATTTTATAGTCGTAAACGAAGGAGCAGACTCTCCCAGAGTAGAATCTAGTTCGGCTTTAATATTCGTTGGACTGAGACCTTTCAAATGAAAGTATTGAATTACTTAACGGTGACCAATCTTTTCCATGTTTAAAAATTCACTGAGGTCGTTAACTTTCGATGGTTCCAAAAAAAATTTTAAAATTCTAAACAACGTGGCGCCTTGACGCTTTTTATAAGATTACCACTTTTCACCAAAGTAATTTTTTTCAAACTACTGCCGCCATCTATATGTCAGGTCGCGTAGTTCTGGGACCGCTCTCGTATATATATTTCACTCACTTCCAGGCGTATAATTTACTTTACTTATCGTACATATACGTACTTACTTATATATATAAATATATATATATATATATAAATATATATATATATATATATATATATATATATATATATATATATATATACATATATAAATATATATACATATATATACATATATATATATATACATATATATATATATATATACAACCTACAGATCGGAAAGCCAACACACTAACCACTGAGCTACGGCACCCACAATATAGAACAATACATAATGCAAATTTTCAAATATTGGATCAGTGCCAGATTATTTTCATACTAAGTACTATGTATAAACATATTTATATAGGCACACACATATATTCGATAACAAAAGTATTCTCACAAAATCTAAATTTGAAACATTTTTGCTGGGACCTGAACTTGTTTGGAAAGGAAAGCATGTTAAAGCTAGTCGCCTTTAGGCAATATTATAATTTTATATAATATTAAGACTAATCATGTACGCTTTATTTTAACAACGTGGTACGAGAGTAAAGAAACTCTCATAAAATCTTAGAACTCCTTACTATATTTTGGAAGTTACTGTTCGCGAATATGTAATTTAATTTCTCGATTCAATAATATATAGGTTTTACAGGCCCTTGAATTTCCATCTATTATGTAAAGTAAAAAACTGCTTTAATTAGTGTAAATGATGTAAAAGATTATTTTGTTAAAGAAAAAATTGAATTAAACTGACAGAACAGTGTAAATGTTACTTTAGATATTTATAGTAAATTCTACGAGCAAGTTCTTTCCAAAACATGTAAACTTTTCTTTAATTTAATAATTTAATTCTGCAGGCTTAAGCCATTAATTATGCTAAGATTTTGTTAAGTATTTAAATATTTGAAATACAATATACAATTTTGTAGTGTTTTTGACATTTTATTGATATCAGTTTATGATAGTTGCAATGCAGAAGAGCTCTCCTAGTGGCATAAACATAATAATCCAACCCAGGAATTTAAAAAAAAAGCTAATAAATATTCTTCATCTTCTTATATGGCTATAACAACCGAGGACTAGACTACTCAATTGTTTACTCAGCCTAAAGAACCCAAAGAAGTAACACCTGTTAGCAAGAGTTATCCTACTCATGATCTCCAGGTTGACGTCATTACAGTTGTTGATGCTGGTTTCAAGATACACAAAATCCTTCACCACCTCGAAAGTGTAATTGTCAACATTGACGTGTTGTCCAAGACGCCACGACTCTTTGTTTGTAGTCACAAGGTACTTCGTCTTGCCCTCGTTCACCGTAAGACCCATTCGACGTGACTCTCGTTCCAATTCAGAGAATGCTGCTCGCGAGTTGATACCGATAATAAATCGCTCATTTGCTGCAAGACCGGCATAAGTCAAAAAAATCGATTTTCCATAAAACGCGTTAGAAGTTTTCAACTGACTCCAACCGTACACGGAAAACACGGAAAAAATTCTCTTCTCAAGCGGAGCATATAAGAGGTATTCATATGAATTTTTCACTCAACATGAAGTATGATATAACGAACAATTCTGCAGCATTAACTCAAAAATCACGTTTTTTGATTTATGCCGGTCTTGCAGCAAATGAGCGAAATATTATCAATAAAATTTTCAGCGTACTGAAAAATATAATTTCTTCTTTCATATGACAGCTTTATTTAAAGGTAATGTTTTCAATGTATCATTTGCACAATTAAACCTTTTGTTTATGTAATATATAACACTAAAGGTCTGTATATTACTATATAAATATTTTTTCGTATGTATCTTTTATAATAATTAAGGAATAGTAGTAGTAATTTATTTTATTTTATAAAATTACTAACAACAATTAATGTTAAAGTCGTATGTTCCATTTAAAGATAATTTTTGTTTTATGAAAGAAATGTATTTATGAATTTAATAAAGAACAAATTACTGCTACTACTACTAATTTAAGAACAAGTGCATGCGAAGAATTTACTGCAAATTTTACAATAATTTGTCATGTTTCGTAAAACAGATCTTAGTATTTCTACCCGTATCCACCATGAGTTGTATTTGCGTTAAAATGTAAAAATCTTGACTTTCATTTGAGACTAAGCTAATCTGCATTTTCTAGTATTTTCGTAATATGATTGCATTTTCAGCAATCATTACTAAAAAAATGATGACATTAACAATTGTTAACAGTTTTCAAATGAAAAGTGTTGGCGAACAAATAAATCCAGCTGTCAATTACGAACGGTGAATGTAAATTTACAAGTTTCTGATAGTTTTCAGTTCACGTACTTCTTGTAGATTTTCTCATATCGAGAGTGATAGATGACAGAAATTGATAGTGATAGTAATGTAAGTGGACAGACCTAATAAAACAGCAATCAATCGTTTAGTTAATCCGCAATACTGCTGTCTGTCAGATTATTATTTTATTCGGATTAAGTGCTCCGGTAATCCGGAATTAGGCTGCGGTCTGTCTAGGCTATAACTGACATTTTGCAAAAAGGCTGTTGTAATATAAATACGATTGCAATGAAAAAGATTCATAAAAAGTTCCAAACTGCGGTAGATCATTAAATCGTAATTACGATGAATATTTCGCTGACACAATATTAGCAAATAAAAGATAATGTACCTGTCATATCGAGTTATTTTATTGTAAAATTACAAATGAGAAGCATCGATGATAGACAAAGTTAAAAAAGAGTAAATTGGGGAAAAATGGGGTTTCTTAACGATAAGCCCAGAGCACAACAAACGATACTAATACATAGATCGAGGAGAGCCTTTTTGTATTTTATGATTGTCTAAAATAAAGTCAGCTGTTGCTGACTTAAATTTTACAAATAAATTTTGTCATGTGAAGTTGATTGAATTAAAAAACATACTTAAACGCATCCATTTTTGGGTATTTGTAGCTTAGTCATTGCTGTTTATATGACAGAAGTTCCACTCGTTCACAAGCTGTCATTTAGTGTGTATCAATTTTATAAGTGATGGATGTCAATAAGCAACATTCACGCCATTGCATATTATTCTGGTTTCAAATGAAAAAAAGTACTGCTGAAGCTGTGAAATTAATTAATTGATTAAAATGAAATTAATTAATTATGTATTTCAATATTATTTTATAAAATTATGTTCGTCCCAACACAATCTACCATTCATAAAAAAATTTACGTAAAATAACAGAGCTAGGGTTCATCTATGCCCACGTCAATTGTAAATTTCCTATGTGTCCTCGTCATCATCTATGTCGTAATTAATGATAGCTACGTAGTATAAAGTATTTCAACAAGAAGTGTCATAAGAGATGTTGACTGACTTTTTTGGCCTAAAATTTATACTATGGACGTGGACGACATTTATTTTCAGCGGGATGGCGCCACATGACATATAATGGCTCTATTGCGTGGGAAATTTCCTGGTCGTGTGATTTTTCGAAGTGGAGACTTTGAGTAGCCGGCGAGATCGTGCGTCTCAACACATTTGGCAGATATTGTGTTTTATTACTAGCCTCAGAGTGTCTACTATGGATTAAAATAAAATTATTAGCTCTTTCCACAAAAATAGTGGGTGCTGTATTATATTCTCTTCGTGGTTTGTTGTGCAACATTGCGTAAGGTTATATATACGTGAAATGCACTGTATATTGGAATGTGTGTATGTATGAATGTACATACTTTAATAATATTTGCAATCAATTTCCATTCTTAAAGCCAATATTTGTCATAAATATATTAAATGTGCGATGAATAATGTTTTAGATTGTTTATTTTTGTTTTATTTTACGCTGGACTAACGCAAGGCGTACGACATTAGACAAATGAGCACAGCACTGTGAACGTGAAAGAGAGAGAGAGAGGGAGTTGCTTAGTTTTACCAATTAGCCTCCTATCCGTTTATCTTATCACTGATCATTTTAGAAGTTTATATGTAGGTAAATTGAAATATATGCCATTTGGATTTTGTATTGTAGGTAGATAGCTATTAAATTATAAGAAGTAAGTATATTCTATATGCTTTTCAACTTACGAGTACATTATTACAATGGTTATATGTAATTATGGTTATTGCACTTCGTTTTGTTTTTGCTTTTGGGCGATATATTTCGCGATTCTAACGTATGTATATAAAAAAATTCGTTCAAAGCATATAACATATACGTACATACATATGTACAAATAAATAAATAAATATATATAGTATATATTTATATATGCATACGCAAATAATGCTGAAAACACCACTGACAAGCACATTTAACAAACGATTAAAAGAAGTTAGTTGTTCAGTTGTATTGTTCCGGTCGGTTGTGTTGTCAGTTAGTTGTGTAGTTTGTGGCGTTCAGTATATATTAGTTATTGCTACGGTAGGCGAATAAATTTGAGAAATTTAACTAAATTCATATACATAAATTCTTTAGGCATGAAAGTGAAAGAGAATACTTAACTGTAGAGTGAAAAATATGACACATTGATAATTAAAGAAATCTGTTGGTGCGTTTAAAAGAGAAGAATTGAAATATGCGAGTATATTATTAATCATTTTCGGTACTCGTGGAATGTTTGTATAAATATATATATTGACATACATAATACTATGTATATAAGGTTATAATTCACAATTGTGGGTGTAGTTGAAAATAGTTCATTTCATATTCAAACTAATAATTGCATTGATCACTGTTTATTATGTCTGAACAAGCGAGAAAAAAAAAAAACAAAACAAAATCATAAAAAAATAAAACAATAACAATCAATTGAGAAAAGACCGCTACTTTTCGGCAAATTGCACAATTTGAATTTTGTTAAACTTGTCATACATATATAGATGGTATGACGGACGGACATACTTATTACATAAATATGTGACAGTGATTATGAAAGTGATCTAAGTCATATAATCTTATATACTAATTTAATCTAAAGCTTAATATATAAAATTTACCTTTAAATCTCATATAAAATTCATGGCTGTGTAAGGAGAGTAAATGTTTTCGAGATTTTCGCCGCAAGAGTAATCATATCTCGATTGATGTCGTGAAAAACATATTCCACGTTTCGGCATACTTTATTCACTACTGATTTTCGTCCTGAAACAAATTAAGACGTTGAAAACAATGGTCCATATTCATAGTTAAAATTAAAATCGTTTACCCTATTTCATAAGGCAATATTGTGAAAGGAAATGCTTATAAATATTACAATACTTGCCAACGCTAAATCTAAAACTCTAAATGTCGTGTTGGTGTCTGTCAGTTGAAAACTAAGAAAAATTTTGGCTTTTTAAATTGTAAAAGAAAACGTCTTTAAATATTTAATGTTCAAAATATAAATATACCATATGACGAAAAGTCATCACAATTGGCAGTTTATTAAGATTTGATTGCCACATTGCAAGGTAGAATACGAATTTTTTTTAGAAAGTGCTAGTAAACCTCTGCTCAAAATACGAACTAGTTTTTTTGCAAAAATGTTATGCTTTGTAAAAATATAAAATGTTTATAATTTAAACTATATTTTCCCAAGGAAGTAAGAAAATGTCTCGATTTAGACCCGGCTCAAAGTGCCTAGTCCAGTGGAAATAATTTCAAAATTTTGGGTCATCGATTTTGATGAATATGGATCATTTTGCAGAGAATAGTCATACTAAATAAAATTCGAAAGGAAATTTGCAAAAAATCTTATCATAGACGTGGCACAGCTCGTCAAAGTCGGCGAAATTTCATAAAAATAAAAATGTGTGATTATTATTGTAAGGCATGTAAAAGGAAAAATCGAACTAATTCTGTTCTTAAATATGATTACTTGCTGTTTACTGCATAGAATAGTCAAACTAAATAAAATTCAAAAGGATATTTGCAAAAAATCTCATCATGTACGTGGCACAGCTCGTCAAAGTCGACGAAATTTCATAAAAATAAAAATGTGTGATTATTATTGTAAGGCATATAAAAGGAAAAATCTAACTAATTCTGTTCTTAAATATGATTACTTGCTGTTTACTGCTGTTGAACCGAAATATATCACAGAATTTTTGAGTTTATAATATTTGAAAAAATTACCACTTTAAAGTATGAAAAAATAAAAATGTTAAATTTTAGAGGTGCAGGCAAAAAAAGCCCCGGTGAGTTCCGCATCAATTCCTTTTGTATGCTAAAGTATGGACCTTTGACATTCAGTGCATCAAAACTTTCGACCCTTTTCGACCCATCTTGGACAAAAATGCGATTTAAAAATTAGTCCAGAAACCAGAACTGTAAAAGTGTGGTCATTTACACTTTTAATTCTTTTATTTAAATTTTGAAAAGTTGAACTCCTTTTCTTCTAGCATTCTAGTATGTAAAATCTTTAGGCTGATAAAAATGAATGAGTTCTATTCGTTCTCAATTCATGAATTGAAAATCCTAAAGAATTCACACAGAATTGAAATTTTGATGAATGCAGCAACAGGTTGCAGCCTAAAAAGAATGGGAGTGGCAATATCCATTCAGTAGCAAGCTGACAGCCTTTCTTCTTCTTCCCGTTTTGTTGTTTACAAAATATCTGTATGGTTGTTGGATCTTTCATTTCTGGGTTGCCATTGGCTTATATTAAATATAGAGAAAGTATTAAATGCAAAAATTATAGAAGTTTTATTCCGTATAACAATTTTTTTGTTTGTTTTTACGTAATCATTTTAATAAATTGAGAAGTAACGACTAGGATGTCTGTTCTTGGTAATTTGACCTCCTTGAAGAATTTTACGTATATATACGCATATTTACGTATAATGCGTAGATATATAATAATACGTTAATTTCTTTTCAAACGTGAATTGCTTCCAAGTTAATCTTGTGAGATAAATTTAAAAATGTGTTTAAAAGAAAGTGAAAATTTAATTGATTGAGAGAATTCTTCATCGCAAAGTCAACACATCGTTGAAGAATGGGAAGAACTATTCGATATTTGGTTTGATAGTCCTATTTCAGAAAAGTCTGCGTTAGAGGCATCAATATTAAAGTCGTGACCAGAAGTACAGTACGAGGCTCAACAAGCTGTTGTAAACGCTATTTTATACTACAAATTTTTTTCTGTAATTGACAAGGTTCGCTCAAAAATGTTTTCGTTATATATTAAGCGTATCATATTTGTATTAATATTTATATAAAATGAGCAACTCGATTCAACTACAAGAAAAGAGGGACGAATTCATGTGCGTAGTTGCATATGCAATACAGAACTGCAGGGTACTGTGCAAGTTACATCAAATTTATTCATGTGAATACTAACAGCTGATTGGTTTTGTCATGGTATAATAAACACATGGGAAAAGAAGAAGAAGAAGTTGAAAGGGAAACAAGGAACACACTAGCTTGACACTATAAGAAGCCAGTTTCTGACATATTTCAAAGTTAAAAGAATTATAATACGGAATGAATTCATCATATTTTTAAGCCTTCCAAGAATGGGATTGATATTTTTCAAGTCCCACTCTTTAATGAATGGGAGAGTGTGATAATTTTAAGCTTTTGAGAATGATGAATGGTTCTCCTGTCATTCTTTAACGAATTCGAAGCAAAAGAGTGCAGCCTCGTTGATGCAGCTTTTAAATGAATTAAGGGTGAATGAATTCCGTAATGATTCAATTCTTTTACAGCTTTGCCAGAAACCTTATTTTCGACAAGAATTAACAGCATGATTCAAAAAAATATGGCACACTTTCAGGATCAAAGGAAATGCCTAAAAGTATGCCATATATTCGTACAAGCAATTATTTTTATCATTTTTGTTTTGTGTTGTAATTACAATTTTAATAATGGTATGTGTAGAAAAATACCTTGCTTTTTTGAGCTATGAATCTACAATAAAACCGATAATGGTTTTCGAAGCACAAAATACCAGCCATATATAAAAAAAATGCAAAATAAAATCTAATTATTCATTCGGCTTCCACATGCTATCAAAGACGTCAAAAATCAAATGTTCAAACCTTGTTTATGACAAAAGTGTAAACTCTACATAAATGATGATTTCAGATTTTTTATCAATAACCTGAAATTTACTAACATACGAAATTTCATGGAAATCTAACCACTTCTTCGAATTTTGTCCAAGTGTACGGCTGCTCTTTAGTTTCTTTAGACAGCCCCTTTTAGAAGTGACGATTGCCGGCGTTTTTAGTTTTATTTTATAAGATACCTACTTTATCGGCTAATATATAGCAGAGCTGTAAAAGAATTGAATCATTACGGAATTCACTCACCCTTAATTCATTTAAAAGCTGCATCAACGAGGCTGCACTCTTTTGCTTCGAATTCATTAAAGAATGACAAACGAACCATTCATCATTCTCAAAAGCTTAAAATTATCACACTTTCCCATTCCGTAAAGATTATAATTCCGTAATATTATAATTCTTTTAAACTCTGAAATAAAACTCAATAAAACAAAACTCATGGTCTTATTATGAAGGTAGAGCAACTACAAAAACTCCTCTTGGATGCGTCATATGTCAGAAACTGGCTTTTGTAGTTTCAAGCAAGTGTGTTTTTTTTTTGCAACTTCTTCTTCTTCTTTTCCCATGTGTTTGTTGTTGTTTTATTTACTTTTCTCCATCATTCATGAGAACTTTCCCCAATGGCTCTACATTGAGTTATTATACCATGACAAAACCAATCAGCTGTTATTATTCACATAAATAAATTTGATGTAACTCGCACAGTAACCTGGAGTTTTGTATAGTTCTTCCCATTCTTCAACGATGTGTTGACTTTGCGATGAAGAATTCTTACAATCAATTAAATTTTCATTTTCTTTTAAACACATTTTTAAATTTATCTCACAAGATTCACTTTGAAGAAATTCATGTTTGAAAAGGAATTAATGGATCATTATATATCTACGCATTATACGTAAATATGCGTATATATACGTAAAATTCTTCAAGGAGGTCAAATTACCAAGAACAGACATCCTAGTCGTTACTTCTCAATTTATTAAAATGATTACGTAAAAACAAACAAAAAAATTGTTATACGGAATAAAACTTCTATAATTTTTGCATTTAATACTTTCTCTATATTTAATATAAGCCAATGGCAACCCAGAAATGAAAGATCCAACAACCATACAGATATTTTGTAAACAACAAAACGGGAAGAAGAAGAAAGGCTGTCAGCTTGCTACTGAATGGATATTGCCACTCCCATTCTTTTTAGGCTGCAACCTGTTGCTGCATTCATCAAAATTTCAATTCTGTGTGAATTCTTTAGGATTTTCAATTCATGAATTGAGAACGAATAGAACTCATTCATTTTTATCAGCCTAAAGATTTTACATACTAGAATGCTAGAAGAAAAGGAGTTCAACTTTTCAAAATTTAAATAAAAGAATTAAAAGTGAAAATGAGTTTAAACTTTTACAGCTCTGATATATAGATTGCTGGACTGCTATTTCGAACGAAAATTTGAACTTTAACCATGACTTATGTAGCCTTTGCGTGCAAAATCTGTTGGTTTATTTTATTTACAAATACTCGTATAAGCTAAACATTAAAAAATGTTATATGTTGTTGTTTTTAGCCTAAAGGTGTGCCAATCTACGATATAATTGTTCCAAAAAACCTATTTCAAAAGAGTCCAAATCTAGAATTTATTGTTTGAATACTTGGGGAAAATGCTTGAAATGAGCCAATGAGTCAATTTGACATTTGACTTTAGTTCTAAGCTCTAGAACTTAGTCATAAAATTCACATAAGGTATTCATTTCTAATGTACTAGATTTAGAGAGATGATTTCGAATTGTACATATATTCTTTAAATGTGTTATACAATATGTGAGTGCGAAACTCATTTTTATTTTCTTTTAATTTTCACTTCGACTATTTTTATAATTAAGAGTACATATATGTGCCGTACCTCAGTGGTTAGTGTGTTGGTCTTTTGATCTGTAGGTCGTGGGTTCAATCCCCGGCTGAAGCATAACATATTTAATATCGAAAAAATTTTTCTTTCGAACGGTACACACCTGTCGGCAAGCAATTGGAAATTCTTCCGGCAGTAACAATTTGCCATGAAAAAGCTTCTAAAAGAACTGTTTGACAAAGCTCAGAAAAAGTGATGTAGCAAGAGTTCTGCCGTTCGGAACCGGCTAAAATATAAGTATGTCCCTTCTAACACTGTCCAAAATTTAACACTCTCAACAGTAATGGAAGAGAAGCTCAACCAAAAAACCCTACGGGGCTTTAAGTGCCATATATTTATTTTTTTTACATATATGTATACATATATACATATCAAAATTTGCTAGAAACAAGAAGCATTATTTTTTTCTATATCATCATATATGTGTATAATTTTATATACATATGTACATTAATAAAAGCTATATAAATTTAACTTGAAATTTCAACTTTATATGTTTGTTAAGTAGTTATTAGTCAGTCAGTGAGTGAATGAGTGAGTAGATGAATGAGAAAACTGTTTCAAAGTCAGCATATTATATATACATATATAATATAATCATATGTATACATACATATATATTTACATATGTATGCTTAAGATTTAATACAATATATTGTATTAAATCGTATCGTGGCGTGGTAACAAGTTAACTGAATTCCAATTCGGAAATTATCTCTATATACTCTGTATTTAATACAAACATATGTACCTACATAACGGATTAAATGACGTTATTAGTGAAAAGAAAAGGAATCAATTAGCAATGTACAATACATTATATTTACATACTGCATATATTAATTCATTTAAATACAAAAATTAAATAAATACATTATTATAGCAATACATATGTATTGTATGTAGGTATATAAAAGTGTACATATTTATGTTTTTGATAACAGAACAAATGAGGTTGCGAACTTCATACACATTGAACATGTACTATAAGGTACAGTAACGAAAGTATTGTTAGAATAGCAAAACAATGTGTACAAGTAGATGCTCATAAATATCTCGTTCAAAAAAATGTAAATTTATAGTGTCACCTGCATTAGGTTTAAATTGTTGTTTTATTTGTTTTATTTCATTTAAGGTAAGAAAGGTAATTTTGTAATAACTTTACAATAATTGTAACTAACTTTACAATAATTGTATATAGTTGAACATGTCTAGATCAGCTATATTTATAACTATCTTTTTTCTTAGGTTAATAAATGTCTGAAATTCCATTCGGCTAGTAGACTTAATAACTAAGAAGTTTAACTCCTAATTTCTATTTTTCAAAACAACAAGTTAATGACCTTAAAAATTCGTAAAACTTTTGCCTTAAAAGTATTGAAGTAAATTCCTAAACAACAACTTTAAAAAAATTTAAAATTATAGTTCAAAATACTAAGAAAATAAATACACGTACTATACATATTACTTCATATCAGTATTGTCTCATATTAAAGAGAAAATAAATTGACGCGATTTCATCAATCATGACATCATTAAAATGGCAGCCATGCGCGATGCATATTTCAACATTGGTGATGTCAATTTCGCCTTGGCACTAATTATGTAGTTAACCTGAAACTAAGGAGAGAAAGTCAGCCAAGAAAATTTTACTGAAGGGGAACATGCTTTAGACTTTGGTCCATGGTGGTAACACAAGCCACAAAAAATCTTTATTTTCAATAAATTTCAAATTAAAGCTCTTTTTCGAACATATATAATAAAAATGTCTATTGTGCACATAATTTGAAATGGTTGATTGTATAAAATCTAACTACATACCATACATATATATACGTATATATACGTATGATCACGAAATATTGTAAGGTTGCTAGGACAAAAAAAAAATTGTTTTGATGTTTTTATCATAAAATTAATGCCCTTTAAAACCAAAAAACAGTCCCTTTAAAAGTGTGGTCAACTCTAAAACTAAAATTTTTGAAAGCAGTTTCTATAGCAGTCTGATTTTTTCATAGCAATTCTCAAGTATCTTTTATTATTCAGTTCTTCGACAAGCAAAAAGCGCCAAGAATTGGGCTTGGTACATTGACTCATATACATATTTAATTGCTTATTTAAAATCACTTTGCAATGCATTTACGGGAACCTTGCCTCAATTTGTTTTCCGACCAGGTGACTGATGTTTTTACTAGTTAAATATAGAGAAAATTTGAGTGGGTTGAAGTCCACACTTTTTTAAGGGTCTCGATGCTTTCCCCTCTTTGAAAAAAAACTGCTTTCTATGGGGAGATATTAACCCTTAATTAATATTTCATTTCGTTATTACTCCTTTAGTTTTAGAGTTAGCTTCATACCTCAAAAGGAAAAGACATCTAATTTTATGATGAAAACTTTTTGATTTGGGGGTAGAATCAGGTGAACTAAATCAAATTTTTTAGGGGTTTGTTCAATGTCAAACTTATATATTAAGGAATTATAGCTACTATGGTAAAAAACCATTTTGGAGATTCTAAAAGAGCTAAGAAAAAAAACATTTTTGTTTGGGAGCGATCCATCTTAATGTATATACGAATACGTGTATAGCTTCAGTTATTATGGTGTGTTATTCTATACATGCAGAATATTGTGTCATATAGTTTTGGTTAACCAATTCTTGAAGCTACTCGTATAATACAAAGTAGATGATATTCATACATATATACGTATGGATATGGTTGCATAATTTGTAGGTGTGTGCGTGTGTCTAGAAATATCATGACATCATCCAGAATAGAACTATAAGATGATAATTTGGCAACCAGCAGTGATTGAAAAGCTAACTACCTCCTTCAGAATGAACTGACTATTTTAGCATATCGATGGCCTAGGCACAAGTTAATTTTCTGCTAACTATGGACAAGTAATAGTCAGTTTAATACTGGGGTGCTACTAGTTAGCTTTAGACTTTTTCAAAATTATGATTCCAAATTTTCTGAAAGACTCAGATTCAAAAGTTCAAGAAGCGGTATTATCAAAAAAGTTTATTTCTTTTCTTCTTCCACTTCTGCTTTATATTACTTTAAATGGAACTGATTATACATTCTGTCAAATAAGTACCCGGAAATTCTCATTTTTAATTTTCCCTCTGAGAATATTTCAAAAAAATTTTTCCCCAGGTTAGCACAACTGTCAGCCACTATTCTGTGAATTTTTATTGTTATGTGTCATTTAGTTTGGTTACGGCGTCATTAGGAACAAGTCAACCTTTTGTGTGCGTTGCGATTTTTACTATGGATAAATTTTTATTTGTTGACATTCGTTTCGATGCTGCCACTATTCGTGCATATATATATACACACACACACACACAAACACATATATATATATATATATATATATATATATATATATATATATATATATATATATATATATATATATATATATATATATATATATATATATATATATATGTAGAGCTGTAAAAGTGTGGTCATTTTCACTTTCAGTTCTTTTATTTAAATTTTGAGAAGCTGAAATCCTTTTTTTCTAGCATTCAGTATGTGAAGTCTTTAGGCTGATAAAAATGAATGAGTTCTATTCGTTTTCAATGCATGAATTGAAAAACAAAGAATTCACACAGAATTGAAATTTTGATGAATGCAGCAGCAGATGGCTGTAGCCTAAAAAGAATGGGAGTGGCGTTATCGATTCAATAGCAAGTTGGCAGTCTTTCTTCTTCGCGTTTTGTTGTTTACAAAATATCTGTATGGTTGTTGGATCTTTCATTTCTGGGTTGCCATTTCTGGCTTATATTAAATATAAAGAAAGTATTAAATGCAAATATTTATTTAAATATAACTTATATGAAAATGATGAAGCATCATGTAAATTCCAAATTCAATACAAATACAATACAACTGGAATTCGTTTAGAAATTTGAATAATAACAGCTGATTTGGATAATAACACAAGGTAGAGCCATTAGGGAGAGTTTCCGTGAATGAAGGAGAAAAAGTAAATAAAACAACAACAAACACATGGGAAAAGAAGAAAAAGAAGTTGAGAAGGAAACAAGAAACACACTAGCTTGACTCTATAAGAAGCCAGTTAATGGCATAGCCAAAAGGAATTTTTTGTAGTTGCTCTACCTGCATAATAATGCTATTGGTTTTGTTCCAAAGCAGCTATGCTTTTTATGGTAGTAAATAATATCATATTTCCAGTATTTCAAAGTTCAAGAGAATTATAATATTGAATGAATTTATAATATTTTTAAGCCTAGCAATAATGGGATTGATATTTTTCAAGTCCCACTCTTTACTGAATGGGAAATTGTGATCATTTTAAGCTTTTGAGAATGATGAATGGTTCGACTGTCATTCTTTAACGAATACGAAGCAAAAGAGTGTAGTCTCGTTGATGCAGCTTTTAAATGAATTAAGGGTGAGTGAATTCCGTAATGATTCAAATGTTTTATGCTCTGGTATGGTATATAGTATGTTTATTTAATACATACTATATATACACTGTACATACATATATTCCCAATAAGCATTTCAGTAAACATGACGGATTAAGTTTATATTTAATAGAAATGTGGAGGAATTTTCTAAGCATGTTTACCTCTTATTTATACTTTTACAACTGAAGTTCGTGTTATAGATAGATTTCAATAATTTCGCAAATTTTTTCCAAGACTAAGACTTATGTTACTGTTGTGTTTTTCTCAAACATGTTTGGTTTGTTGGATACATATACTCGTACATATACATGTGTTTAGTTTAGATATTTGCCGGCAAATATAAAAACTGTCACAAATATGTATCTTATATACATATAAACATATGTATGTATGCAGTTTGGATCGTCCATGCGTCAGAAGAATATATTCAAAAAAAGAATCCATACAAGATAAGTTCTATATATTGTAGACCCTAGCCGGCCAAGAGTAACACAGTGTGTAGTTTTCCTTCGTATTTTCACACCAACGACAACGATGTGTAAGCACGTTGGTGTAATGTTTTACTATTCGTGTAGCCGGCATTGTTGTAGACCAACAACACTTATAGATTTTTATTCGGACTTTTGTAGGGAGACTACTAAATTAACTAAATGAACTTTTAGTCGCTTTATTCGTTCTGACATTTAGCTAGCTACAAAGTAAACAATCAATTATATGCAGTCGTCTTAGGTTCTTTATGAAGAACAGTATGTAGTTCGCGTTCGTGTTTTCACACCAACGCTAACGACGTGTACTCACAATATTGTGATTTCGCTTCTCATAGTGAAAACACAAATGGCGCGCGGTTTTATGTCGCGCTGACTGGTATAGGATTTTCCATTTTTGTGAATATAAAAAACCAAAACTTGTTGCTCGCTAACGCCCAAATTTCAAATTTACGATCTAAATTACTCAATAAATTCGCAATTTTTTCTTACAATATGGGCATCAAAAAAAGTATTTTTAATAACATTTATACTCTATTTTGAATATTTTAAAAGTTGTGGTCAAAATAATATGAAATAAAAAAGATATTGAAAATACATAAACATTTTAAAATAATATGTTAAATACACCATTGGAAAGGAAATTGTATAGCCTTGAGTATGGTTTTACATTTTTTATAGGTCAATTGTGATTATTTTAAAAAAAACATCGGTTTTTGAAAAAAAAACATTTTCAAATTTGTTATTTTGAACATAACTTTTAAAATATTCAAAATGGGCTGTAAATGTTATATATAACATTCTTCTGATACCCATATTGGTAGAAACATTTCGAATTTATTGGGTAATTATGATCGCAAATTTGAAATTTTACCTTTAGTCACGCATTCCATGCCAGCATAGAATCGATTGTATGTTACACGCAGCGTGCCGCTTCATTATTGTATTTTATCTGTGTACTTTGCTCTCGCGTATTAATGTATTTCCGAGAATGTATTTGGTTTTCAAATAATTCTCTTTACTCTCAAAACATGTACAATATTTGCAAAGCATATGTAAATAGAATGAGAATGAGTGAGAGTAAAATATTAGGCAAATAGAATACTCCACTAATTTCTTGTACAATAAATATTCCATACATTCGTTTTTTCTCTAACGAATATTTGAGAGTACTACGAATATGTTGCACGTTATAATTGTTGTTACCTTTCATGACAGGAACTGTTGATTTGTATTACTGCGTCTTGCCGCGTCTGTCGTCTTACCTACAGTATTTTTTTGCTTATATTGTAATGTAACATAGAAAAGCAAAACGAATGTTTGCAGTACTCTCAAATGCTTTACTTCCATTTGCAAATGTTGAGATTCTACTCATTCTATGAAAACGAAGCATATACTTTATTCCATTCTATTTCTATTTTATTTATTCTAATTCGTATTTGCTTAGAGAGAATGAATGAAAGATTCTACTCTAATACAAAGAATACATTCCTGCAGCACTCTAATACGAGGGCGGTCCCAGAACTACCCGACGTGACATGTAGATGGTGGCAGTAGTTTGAATAAAAATGACTTTGGTGAAAATTGGTAACCTTATAAACCATATAAACATAAACAGTTTCAAGGTGCCACGTTGTTTAGTATTTTTTGCCATCGAAATATAACGACCTCAGTGAATTTGTAAACATGGAAAAAATTGGTTACCGTTATGTAATTTAATACTTTAATTTGAAAGGTCTCACTTCAACGAATATTAAAGCCAAACTAGATTCTAGATTCGTTTACGACCATAAAATATTGAGTGGCAGAGTTTAAACGAGGTCGTACGAGCTGCCAAGACGAACACCGTAGTGGTCGACCAATTGAGGTGGCCACGCCAGAAACGGTTAAGCAAATCCATAAAATGGTATTGGATGATCGCCGGCTGAAGGACTGCGTGAGGTAGGTCAACTTACAGGCATTTCAAAAAGTGCTATACATCGTATATTGATCAAAAATTAGAAGATGAAAAGGGTATGTGCAAGATGGGTGCCGCGCTTGTTCGCAATAGAACAAAAACACCAGTTCACACATCCGATGGCCAAAATCAATGAGTTAAAGCTCGAATTGCTTCAGCACGCACTTTATTCGCCAGATTTAGCTCCTTCGGATTATTTTCTATTTCCAAATTTGAAAAAATGGCTTGCTGGTAGAAGATTTACAAGCAATGAAGAGGCGGAGTCTGCGGTAGATGGCTATTTTAATGAGCTAGACAGTTCATACTATAAACAGGGTATCGAAGCTATAGAATATTGCTGGGAAAAGTGTATAGAGCTAAAAGGAGATTATGTTGAGAAATAAAGAAAAATTTTCCCAAATTTGTTGTTTTTTTTGTTAGGTCGGGTAGTTCTGGGACCGCCCTCGTACCTTCATATGTACGTTAAGGTGGATCGCTCCCATACAAAGAAAATTATAAAAATTTCACCCCCAGATTGAAAGATTATGTTGAAAGATTCTCGGAACAAAAATTATTATTTTTTCCTTAACCCAATTAAAAACCCCAAAATGGCTCTATATTTGCCTTGAAATTGAACAAGCTTCTCTAAAATCACATTCAGTTCCTTTGATCAGAATCGGGATCCATTCTAATGTACATACATACGGCTGTGGATAGTTCAAAATACATCAAGAAGAACACAACAACTAGTAAATAAATATATGTATTATATATACGCCTACAGAATTATAAAGTATCTCATGGATACATTGCATACAAAAACCTCTGCCGATCATCATTATTGTCAATGACAGCAACAAGTTAGAACTATGTATGAAACAGTGGTGGCAGCAACAGCCACACTAGCGACGACTACTCGTATTTATGGCTTCTCATATACGCAATTTGATATTTTTTTTTTATAATAACACGCACACGCACTCACGTACATGCACTTTGATGAATGAAACGCAACTGTTTTGAGTTATCACGCCGCTGGTTTCGTTCTTATTGTGTAGAATTTTTTTTTAACACTAAGCAACACATACATTTTCAGTAAAACATGCAAAAAATAGGGAAAAATTCTCTAACCTTATGTAGTTTTCAGTGAAAATAATAAGCAATGTTTTCGTTTAACCACAAATATACGATATTAGTATAAGTAAGGTTAGAGGAGATGGATTGTTCACTGGAATTCCTAAAATGCGGCAATATAAGAAGCAAAAAATGTTTAATAATTTCTAGTTATATATTGCGTTTGATGGTGGTTATACTGCGTTCAGTAGGTCTCTCTCATACGGCGTACATTACCGAATTCCGAATAAAATACCATCTTGACCGAAGAGTTCTCTCTCTCCCTCCTACGATATGCAATAATAGATTACGAGTTTCTTTTGCTATGATGGCTTTTTTCGAAGCAGCGAAGCCACTGGATTTTACTGCGTTTAACTGTGGATTTTAATAGAATTATCAGCTCTTAAAAAATCTTTACTTTACTGCTGTAAATGTTACTTCCAGGATAGATAGAGTCCTTTACTACTTCGAAAGCGTAGTTGGCAATAGTGACGTTTTGTCCAAGGTACCGTTACTCGTTGCTTTTTGACACTAGGTATTTCGTTTTACGAAGATATCTCATGCCTAATTTTTACTACATAAAGAATCACCACGTTCTACAATTATCGACACATATATTTCTATACTTTACTATACTATGCCGTAAAAATTTGGCATGAAAAAACTTCGGAAATTTCACATAGTACTCTCCATAAAATATTTTGTTGATTATTCCACGATACAAATGGTTGGTATAAATCGTGGATCGTATTGTGTGAGAATTATTTTTCTTATTATTTGACATTTTTGCAGCTATGAATGAGAGTGTAGAAATTTTAGAATGTGTTTCGCATAAATTCGTACAGCTCATGTCGTATGTGACACATATTTAATGTGCACACACATGTTTACACATGTTGTGTATATTCGTATTACAAACATATACAGAACCTACCTATATGCTATCAATATAACAACGCATTCGTTGCTTGGTCTCCGTCACAATCATCAATGTTAAACATGAAGGAAAGCTATTTTTAAAATATCCATTGCATTAGCTGCATTAGAACTAGCAACAACAGAGCAGTAAGCCCCACTGGCGTCAGTAGCTGAAGAGTCTGTATGATAAAGATCAGAATATTATATTTGAAAGGGGCTGATGAATTTTGTCGTTTTAAATGTAACCAATCCACTTTAAAATACATATAAAATTATTTGTAAGGGAATGTAAAAAATGTTTATTTTCATATGTAAACTAGTTCTCGCTACAGTCCAAAAGGAATCAATATCTCAATGAGATCACTGGCATTATTGCGATTAATGGCACTATTGTGTAGTTTGCATCAATACTGATGCTGTCACAATTGTTTCTGTTGTACACGTACTTGTTAATCGTCATAAATTAATTCATTAAGATTTATGGGATTGTAAAGCAATTAATTGGTTAAGTAATTCGTATAGTTTAAATATGCGTCAATGCACGGTTTACAATTCAATAACCGTTCTTAGTAACAATTACATCGTTAAACCATAGCTAAATCGAAACTACCCCAATCTATTTGTGGGTAATAGTTTTTAAATGTTTTGTACTTTGACACTTGCTTGTACCTTCTCATTCATACTTTTTTTTCTAGTTATAGTAATTAGTAGAAGAATTAAACATATTCCGTTATTACTACATGTCTTATGAAATATAACCTACAATATAAAGCGTTAGCCTTTATAGGTAATTCTAAGAAACATGATGGTCACACTAGCCAATACTGCATTTCTAACTAAACAACTGACTTTCATAATGCATTGAAAATATGAGGCTTTCATACGCTTTTTCAAACCGGCTGGAAAATTTAAGATCTAATTTATAAAGCATATTGGGTGTGATTAGTGTAATTAGTTAATACTTATCGTGTTCCACCCTATTCTATATATACGGGTTAAACAAGCGATTAGTCAAAATTAATTGGTGGGTAACGTAACATTGGAATCAATTGAAAATATATTTTGAACGGAGCTTATGTTAAACATGAGAGTCATTTGCTTTTCTAGCCATCTATTTCCTACCCATCACACTACTTTACTTAGCTTTGTTTTGACTAATTACTCGACTCTTTGGCTGAGCTTTTCTTCCAGTCACATAATTCTTATAGAAGCTTTTCCATGGCAAATTGTTACTGCCGGAAGAATTGTCAATTGCTTGCCGACAGGGTGGGTATCGTTTGAAAGAAAAATCGTTCAAAAAGTTGTAAAGTTGTACAGTACTGTTGCCTCGGATTGAACCTACAACCTACAGATCGGAGGCTAACGCACTAACCACTGAGCTACGGCAGAATATGAATATTGTATATTTCAAAACGGCTTGACGTTTACGTATGTGTGTAGCCCAAGTGGGACCAATTTTAATTAAATTGATATGAAGTGCAGTATAATCGAGGAAATAGACTTGAAGCATCAAAAAATGTTATGGTATCTACCGCTTCAACTGTAGAGGAATGTCACCCGTTATGAGCCAGTCGATTTTTTCTATTAAATTAAAACGATAACACGAATGTTACTTCTGTCAAATTTTTTTAATCATTAATAAATATTTTTGTTTGATTTTAATTTTTTTATTCTATCGAAAAAATTACTTTTTGATTTTTATTTTATTTTCCCTCATAAATAAAATTCAAAACATCATACAGCTTTGTGGTTGTGAGCATGATGAACATTTTTTTTTTGTTTCAATCTCGTCTACCAATCAACTATAAAAAAACTATAACAACATAAAGAACTGAGTAGATTTATTAACTACGTAACATACTAGATTTGTTTTACAATATACCATACACAAATACATAATTTCAATAAATTTTCTTATCCTCGTCATATATTGTAATAGTAATTTCTGGAGTAAAATCGTGCGCTTAATCCGAAAATAAAGCTCAAAACATAGAAAACATAATAGTTTTCTAGACATTGCAAAATTTTCATATTTTTCCTTCTAGAAAACATAGTTTTACTTACCTGCTATTGTTATTGACCTATTGAATTGTAAGAATTTATAGTAGGCTTCGAAGTATTTGCAATTTCATTTTATGTTCTAATCACATTTCAATTATTAAGAATCAATTATGCAAAATGGGTCGAAAGCGTAATTTAATTTTTCGGGAGCTATTTTTATTTGATTCATCTAAAGATGAGTCAACTTGTGTGTTGTGTAAGAAGACATTAAAAGGAAACTATAACTCGAATTTAAAGAGGCACCTTTTGGAAAGTCATAAAGAAGAGTATAGTAATGAAGTGGATAGAGTTAGATATAATGGAAATTGTGAGAAAGTTGCAAAAAATATCATTTTTCATTTCATTTTCATTTTCATTTTTCGATTCGCGCCCATTTAAAGTTTTAACCGAACAAATATTTTCTGGCCTGGGAATACCTGCGGTGACGTCAAAAAGCATTCATGAACTTATTTGTGCTAAATACGATTCGGTTAAACAGCAAATTAAAACCCTCGTTAAGGATAAAATGCTGTCATTGAAGATAGACACTGCTACGCGGCATGATCGGGGTATTCTAGGAGTGAATGTTCAAATGTTTATAAACTCAAAGCTCTGCATACAAACTCTGGGCATGATAGAGTTAAATAAAAAGCATAGTGCAGAAAATTTAAAAAAATAGGTGGAAAATGTCTTAAAAAATGTTGATGTTGAAATTTACTCCGTCACCACAGATAATGGTCGGAATATGGTGAAGGCAGTCGAACTGCTGATGAGTAGGATAATGTTGATGAAGATTTTCATGGAGAAGAATTTACGGATAATATCCAAATTCTGTCTATAAATTCTATAAGATGTGCTGCTCATACTCTACAACTGGCCTTGAGAGACTTTTTGGCTGATGTTTAAAGTAATGCAGTCATTGAACGTGCCAGAAAAATTATATAAATTTTAAGAACTCCTTCATTTAGGTAAGATATCGAATATACAAAAACAATAATGTCTTATCACTCAGAGAAGATAAACATTACAATACGCATTTGTGGTCGCTGAGTCCGTGGTTGGTTTGACTTGGTCAGAATGTCCTAACACCAAACAAATCATGAAAGTTGAACATACATATTCGATATTTCTATTCCATAAATTACTACTTATGAATAAATCATTTGCAGTTTTCATATAATGAATTATCACTACAAAATCTTCTTTGAAGGTATACTATTGCAGCTCTGGGACTTCATCGGCCTTTAATAGATGTTGAAACCCGATGGAATTCAACGTACAATATGCTGAAAAATCTTTTAGTTTACAGAGAGTTTTGCAATGAAAACATAAATGAAAAATGCAAGCTTTCCAATTTAAAATGGAGGGGAATAAATGAATTAATCAAAATATTAGAATCAGTCAGTGCTGCAACGTTAAAATTACAATTGAGCCAACTATATTTAGGCGATTTTTATATTCTGTGGATGCAATTAAAGCTGGAAGTACTAGCAAACAAGAGCGCCAAAAGCCAGTTGCTCTTGAAAAAAAAAAAAATAAATATATGGCACTCAAAGCCCCAAAGGGCTCATTGGCCGAGCTTCTCTTCATTACTGTTGTGCGTCTTAAATTTGGACAGTATTAGAAGGGACCTACTTATTTTAGCCGGTTCTGAACGGCAGAACACTTGTGACATCACTTTTTCTGAGCTTTGTCACTGAGTGCTTTTTTTTTTAGAAGATTTTTTCATGGCAAGTTGTTACTGTCGGAAGAATTGCCAATTGGTTGCCGACAGGTGGGTACCATTCGAAAGAAAAATCTTATCGATATTAAATTTGTTATGCATCAGCCGGGGATTGAACCACGACCTACAGATCAGAAGGCGAACACACTAACCTTCTGTTCGCCTTCTGATCTGTAGGTCGTGGTTAAAAAAAAAAAAAAAAAAATATATATATATATATATATATATATATATATATATGTATATATATATATATATATATATATATATGTATATATATATATATATATATATATATATATATATATACTTGTATGTTATATATTACAATACAGATATAGAAGTTAATAAATCTTCTCAGTTCTTTAAGTTGTTATTGTTTTTTATTTTTTTTTCTTGATTTGCAGACGAGATTGAATTGAATTTAATTTTTATTCCCGAACAAAAAAAATGAAATTTAAAAATAATTTTTATTCCTGAGCAAAAAAATGAAACTCAAAAAATAATTTTTATTCTTGAATAATAAAATAAAAAACAAAAAGTAATTTTTTCGATAGAGTAAAAAAATTTAAATCAAACAATAATTTTTATAAAAGATTAAAAAAATAAATAAAAATAAAAATAAATATGTGGCACTTAAAGCCCCAAAGGGCTCATTGGCCGAGCTTCTCTTCCATTACTGTTGTGCGTCTTAAATTTTGGACAGTATTAGAATGGACCTACTTATTTTAGCCGGTTCCGAACGGCAGAACACTTGTGACATCACTTTTTCTGAGCTTTGTCACAGAGTTCTTTTTAGAAGCTTTTTCATGGCAAGTTGTTACTGTCGGAAGAATTGCCAATTGCTTGCCGACAGGAGGGTACCATTCGAAAGAAAAATCTTATCGATATTAAATTTGTTATGCATCAGCCGGGGGTTGAACCCACGACCTACAGATCAGAAGGCGAACACACTAACCACTGAGCTACGGCACCCACCGTTTGCGCGATTACTTTCGGTATTAGTTGACTTATTTGTCAACAACTGGCCTTTTTTAAACTCTGTGGCAACACCCAGAGTCTTTCTTTATCGTAGTCGAGATTCTTCACTTTCTTTCTCGTTGGCTCTCGGAGAACATACAGCATAAACAAAAAAGCGGAAGAAAGGGAGAGTTCTCTGAGAGTGCTGTCGGAGGACGAGCTCTTGACCAGTAGTCCGGAGAATGTCAAAAACAAGGATGACAATGGTGCAAGACATAGCACCATTGTCACCGATCCTAACATACCATCTACGTCCAACAAAGGGAGCACACCAGCCACAGTGGCCCTCAAGAAGTCGAAGAAATCGGGCGGCACCCTGCTGAAAGCGGGGTATCAAAGGGCGCTTTTCATCCTTGATAAGATCGCCAAAAACAAGAGAGATGGTCAAGTTCACGACCGGAATGACGAGGACAGGGCCAGGTACAAGGGGTTGGTCAAGCAGTACGAGACCTCCCTCGCAAATAGCGCAGCACAACCACAACAACATATGGGTCCGAAGTAGACGGCGAAGCGGAATCGGTCACAAGACGTGACCGATCACCCCGCCAAAAAAGGCAGGTACGTCAAGCAAGGGGGGGTGGTCCTTCCGCTCTCGCTCCATCGTCATCAATGCAGCCCCATAGTGAGGTGGTCAGAAACTTCCTCCAGCAATAATGAAAGGCCAGTACTGGCAGTGTGGAACTCCATTGAGGGACGGCTCTCTGAGATGGTCGTCGAACACCTCCTGGAGAAACAGACTCCAGATCCTGCCTTCAACTGCGAGGAGGTTTATCGCAACTGTCAGGTTATCAAATGCGCGGACGGATTCTAGAGGGAATTTCTGGGCAAATGCGTGACTAAGATTAGTAACGCATGGGATAGTCTTTTGCTGAAGATCATCCCGGCAGCGATGTGGGAAAGTAGCGAAAAAATGAGCGAGGTGAGTCTCTTTTCAATTTTATAATATTCTACGATCTTAACATATGTAAAAGGAAGTGCAGACCATATACCTTCAGACTACCAACATTAAATGAACAACAATTAACCTTATCGAACAGTACCAAGTATCTGGGACTGAATATAGATTGCAAACTAAATTGAAAAACATGCACCGAGGAGAGAGTACGGAAGGCCTGTATCGCTTTCTATGCTTGCAAATCGATATTTGGTATGAAGTGAGGTCTATGGCCAAACATGGTACTCTGGATGTACCAAGCGGTGGTGGGACCGGTGCAGATCTATGGCTCTGTAGTTTGGTGGGAAGCTCTTTGGAAGAACTATAACACCAATAAATTACGGATAGTTCAGCGCACTGCGTGTGTTGGTGCCACTGGGGACTGTCACACCTACCCCACTGCGGCCTTGGATCCTATTTTAAACCTCGTCCCAATTGAGTCAGGGGACCTGGATGTTGGAAGTGGACTCAATAAAGACACAGTAGTATCCTTAGACATGTACCTATAGGTATAGTTGACAACAGGACGGACGTTTCGCAAGCTGGCTTTTGAGAGTGGCATTAAGGTTGTATTCCCAAGAAGGAATGAGTGGAAGAAAGGTGAGATCCTGGCCGGTAGGGGCACACAAATTTTCACTGACGGTTCCAAAATGGACTCTGGACTTGGAGCAGGAATCTACTTTTGTAGATTTTTGAATAATAACCTTGGTTTCGGCTAGGGGAACGCCCACGTTAGTGAGGTTATTATTTGTTTATATTCCCCGACCAGCTTTGAGTTAACAGTTGATGCGGCTAGCGCCTTTATAGCTGCGTGGCTGTCGGAGAGAATTGTTACCTTTCCAGTTATACTCCTCTGCTGGAGCAATTCGCATGCTTGCAGAATCGCGTATACTTCCTCCTGGAACACACTGCAGTAAGATGGGAGTTTTATGGACGTTAGTTTTTCTCAGGACTCCCTTCTAATACTGTCCAAATTTAAGACGCACAACAGTAATGGAAGAGAAGCTCGGCCAATGAGCCCTTTGGGGCTTTAAGTGCCACATATTTATTTTTTTAATCGCGCAAACATTGGTACAATATCAGAGGCAAAAGTTGCAAATACATTAAAGAGTTATTGTAAATAGTTGATTGTAAATACAGTTGATGAAATAAATTGTTGCTGTATATAGTTTTACAAAATAAGTGTTGTAATTATTATTGATCCAGAGTTCGAACAAAGTTGATTCAAATAGAATTAAAGGAACTTAACAAAATCATAAATGAACTAAACGTCAAAAAAGCTGCAGGGTATGATAAAATAAGTGCCAAAATAATCGCCGAGCTAACTCAAATTGCAGTAAAACAGCTGTTACACATAATGAATGCAATACCACGCCTTTGTTATTTCCCCTCAGCATGGAAAATTTCCCAAATAATTATGATTGCAAAACCTGGAAAAGATTCAACTAATGTATCGTCGTACAGGCCTATTAGCCTGCTGCCTATCCTATCCAAACTGTTTGAAAAACTATTAATGTTGAAGATACAGCCAATTGTTGAAGCAAATAACATTATACCGTTGCATCAATTTGGGTTCAGAGCAAAATATGGTACAGTAGAACAAGTTGACAGAATAGTATCTAACTACAAAAGCGTTCGAAGCAAAGCAGTACTGCTCAGCAGTATTTCTGGACGTCGCACAAGCTCTTGATAAGGTTTGGCATGATTTCCTACTTCACAAAATCGGTTGTCTCTTTCCTGATAACATTTGCAAAATATTAAAGATCTAACTGTTGAATAGGAAATTTATGGTTAAACAAAGATCGTATTTAACTCAAACACGTACGATAATGGCTGGGGTCCCCCAAGGAAGCGTCTTAGGTCCCTTTTTATATCTAATCTACACTTCAGATATACCAACAAATGGCAATCTTTTCACATCAACTTTTGCAGACGATACAGGAATCTCCCAGTAAACCGTCAGAAAAACTGCAAAGTCACTTAAAAAGAGTACAACACTGGCTGGAGACATGGCGTATTAGAATCAACGAATCAAAATGCGTCCATATGACTTTCACGTTGAACAGAAAAACATGCCCTCAACTACAAATTAATGGTCAAAAAATACCACAAAAAAACGAAGTGACCTATCTAGGCTTTCATCTCTATAGAAGGCTAACCTGGAAGAAGCACATTGAAACAAAGCAATCGCATGCTAAATTAAAAGCAGCCAAACTTCATTGGTTGATTGGAAACCCCTCGAAATTGTCACTTCATAATAAAATGCTTATATTCAAGTCCACCATTAAACCAATTTGGAGCTACGGCATTCAGCTTTGGGGCACTTCTTCAAACTCTAATATTGAGAAAATTCAGCGTGTTCAATCTAAAATCCTTAGACGTCTTTGCCGAGCTCCTTGGTACATCAGTAGCACAAATATACACAAGGACCTACAGATTGACACTATTAAAATAGACATAGGGAAACATTGCCAACGTTACTCTGAACGACTAAGTAATCATCCTAATACTCTACCGCGAGAGAGCTCCTTAAGCTTAAATATATTAAAAGACTAAAAGGGAAAATGTTTTAAATATATCTTTTACATAATCTCTCATTACTATTATATATGTATGTCCTTCATGACATCACATGTTATATTTGTTTGCTTTAATTTATTTGAATGATGTACACATTGGTGTAGAATCAACAAAATGTATTTTTTATTATATAAGATTTGTATAATTATTGTTAGTTTCGTAAGAAAGATACAATAAATAGAAGAAATTGAAAAAAAAATAGAATTAAACGTTCACAAAATAAAAACGTAACAATATTTTCCTCGTCCGAAATGTATAGGAAAATACCACCACATCTACTTTTGTCTTCAATATTGTTTTTAAAGAAGTGCAACAATCTTGCTTCTTGAAAAGTTAAACAGCGGCTGATGGTGTAAACACATTTGGCGCACGCCATAACTCACTCTGAACAGCTTTTTTTGGAAGCTGCGTATAAAGATGCAAGTTGCTTGTTGTCAAAAGATTTGCTTCTTTTGTCATTTCGGTTTGTTGATATATTGAAAGAGCAAAATGCACTTATAAAACAAATAACAGCCACTAACACAGCTTCTTTAAAATACGCAATAGAGTGCTGCAGGAATGTATTCGTTTGCATCTTCAAAACACTCTATTGATATTAGAATAGAATCTCTCATTCATTCTCTCTAAGCAAATACGAATTAGAATGAATAAAATACAAATAGAATGGAAGAGAGTGTATGTTTCGTTATCATGGAATGAGTAGAATCTCAACATTTGCAAATGGAAGTAAAGCATTTGAGAGTACTGCAAACATTCGTTTTGCTTTTCTATGTTACATTACAATATAAGCAAAAAAATACTGTAGGTAAGACGACAGACGCGGCAAGACGCAGTAATACAAATCAACAGTGCCTGTCATGAAAAGTAACAACAATTATAACGTGCAACATATTCGTAGTACTCTCAAATATTCGTTTATTTGAAGAGAAAAAACGAATGTATGGAATATTTATTGTACAAGAAATTAGTGGAGTATTCTATTTGCCTAATATTTTACTCTCACTCATTCTCATTCTATTTACATATGCTTTGCAAATATTGTACATGTTTTGAGAGTAAAGAGAATTATTTGAAAACCAAATACATTCTCGGAAATACATTAATACGCGAGAGCAAAGTACACAGATAAAATACAATAATGAAGCGGCACGCTGCGTGTAACATACAATCGATTCTATGCTGGCATGGAATGCGTGACTAAAGGTAAAATTTCAAATTTGCGATCATAATTACCCAATAAATTCGAAATGTTTCTACCAATATGGGTATCAGAAGAATGTTATATATAACATTTACAGCCCATTTTGAATATTTTAAAAGTTATGTTCAAAATAACAAATTTGAAAATTTTTTTTTTTTCAAAAACCGATGTTTTTTTTTAAATAATCACTATTGACCTATAAAAAATGTAAAACCATACTCAAGGCTTTCCTTTCCAGTGGTGTATTTAACATATTATTTTAAAATGTTTATGTATTTTTAATATCTTTTTTATTTCATATTATTTTGACCACAACTTTTAAAATATTCAAAATAGAGTATAAATGTTATTAAAAATACTTTTATTGAGTAATTTAGATCGTAAATTTGAAATTTGGGCGTTAGCGAGCAACAAGTTTTGGTTTTTTATATTCACAAAAATGGAAAATCCTATACCAGTCAGCGCGACATAAAACCGCGCGCCATTTGTGTTTTCACTATGAGAAGCGAAATCACAATATTGTGAGTACACGTCGTTAGCGTTGGTGTGAAAACACGAACGCGAACTACATACTGTTCTTCATAAAGAACCTAAGACGACTGCATATAATTGATTGTTTACTTTGTAGCTAGCTAAATGTCAGAACGAATAAAGCGACTAAAAGTTCATTTAGTTAATTTAGTAGTCTCCCTACAAAAGTCCGAATAAAAATCTATAAGTGTTGTTGGTCTACAACAATGCCGGCTACACGAATAGTAAAACATTACACCAACGTGCTTACACATCGTTGTCGTTGGTGTGAAAATACGAAGGAAAACTACACACTGTGTTACTCTTGGCCGGCTAGGG